>CM034240.1:48384371-48976490 GCA_019916065.1 Vitellaria paradoxa
CACCAATGTTGTCTAAGAATATTCCAACTCAACATGTGAGAATATCCAATTCTATTATTTACCAATATCAAAGCATTAATAAAGATGTCATTTTCTTCAAGCAATAGAGAAATGTATGCTAGCTTACAACTTTTAAATCAAAACTTTAATGAAAATCTACCAATATATACATAGAACTAGTGTTATCAACGAGATGACAAAATGAAAATAGAGCATTGCATTTTATTATATTTTACAACGGAAACATTTAAATGGTCCTCGGGAGTTGAAATCTTATCAGAAATTAAAACAACCGCGCATCGGGCTATAATTAATCTCAAGCCTGGAACGGTGATTGATATTAAATAATAAATGACGACGGTAGGAATCACTGTAATTAATCCATGGGATTGATCAACAGGACAAGTGATTTGTGAATAATTAATCCCAACTTGCAGGAATCCCTCTTTAATTATGTTCACATTAAAGTAATACCATAAGAGTCCGCGTGAGACAGCCTGGTTGATAATTGCTTTTTTTAACTACTTTTATCTCTTATTATTGCCTGCATTTCTACACATGGTAAAACAGATGAATAATGGTAATATAGCAGTAGAAGATGAACGGTTGTTGTCCCTCCCCGTGGCCACAGGTACAAAACATAAGCCCTCACCATTATCCTTCTTCATCTATAAATATGATACACTTGTGATACTGATCACTACAATCTCATCACTCTTCTCCTCTTCTTTATTCGTCTGAAACCCTTCCATTCTTTCTGTTTACACCGTTAGTCCTGTCTCTGCATCTAACACCTTGCCAGTTGCTAGATTTCGCCAATCTTCATCATCTATCTCTCATATTTTCTCCTCTCGATTCCCATATTACTCTGTATCGAGTGATCTATCTTGGTAGCTCTGGTCACATAAAACACAGAGAGAATCTGATCAAGAAAAACTAGTGCTCAGCAAGTCTGTTAAGGAAGGAAAGTTGCATCTTATAGCCATGGCAGGTAACATTGAGTCAACATCGTAGTTCTGCACAAGTCCAACCGGGCGAGGGCGAGGGCGAGGGCGATATCGAGAATCAGATAGTCCCGCCGGGCGAGGGGCTGGGCGAGGGCGATATCGAGAATCAGATAGTTCCGCCGGGCGGGGGCGAGGGCGAGAATCAGATATTGAAGAGCGAGGGGAAGGGCAAGAATAAGATGTTGAACGAAGGGAAACTGAATGCCAGGAACACAGTAGCACTGGTTGCTGTTTTGATCGCCACAGTCACGTTCACTGCAGGTACGGGTGGCAATTCATACCAGCATCTTGTCTTCAAATTCTTACTTGTGTCTGATACATATATTCTGATTATGCTCAAATTTTTTAAAATTTAAAAAACATGTTAAATCATTAATTTATTTTAAAATCGAGTTAAATCATTTTGAGTTTTAAAATTAACATACTCTCGGCACATCGTAATTATTTTTTTTTTTTCCTTCATAATTTGTTGTATTTGAATTGTTATGTTATGTCTAATATTACCACTATTAATGGCAGGAATTAGCCCTCCTGGTGGCATCTACCAGCAGGGTGAGAAGATAGGGATGGCCATTGCTAGCATGAAAGCATCCTTCCAAATCTTTACCATCTTCAACAATATAGCGTTGTTTGCGTCTCTCTACATCGTCGTACTTATGAGCAGCTTTTATCCAGGAACTGATAGGGGATTTACAGATTTGTTGGATAAAAGTACATTCATAATGTGGTTGGCTGTGATTTGTATGGCAGCTGCATATCTAGCAGCTACGTGGGTTGTGTTGCCGCATGGTCAGTGGACATGGTGGTTCACGCTTTCATTAGGTTCTCTTGTATTTTTCATATTATTCATGCGTTGGGTTATCAGGGTACCGCTCAGGGCCCGATGCAAAAATCGGCTGATCAGGGCGGTAGCCCAGGTAATCTGACTCAAAAAAATTTACTTTTAGTTTAAAAAATATATATTTTTTTTAAATTTAATCTTTCCTAAATTTTTATAATTCAATTCATTTTACCTCTAACTCAACTTAAAATTTTATAATGCAATTTACTTTATTTTTAAAATCTTTATTCAACCCAGGCAAGCCCAAAATCATAAGCCCCACCCCAGTACCAATAGAGAATTCTCCAAAAAGAAGGCAGAAGAAGAGAAGGTAAAAATTGAGCATATGACTGTTTAGCCTTTTCGTTCTTTTTTTAAATTATTAAAATTACATTTTTACATTTTAAATCTTTTTAAATCATCAATTTTACTTTTTTTGGGGGGTTAAATTAACATATTTGCTCTTGATGATTTAAAAAAAAAATTTAAATGTAACAATGTAATTTTAATTATTTCAAGCCCACCCTCAAACCAATAGGGGAGAAATAAAGGTAGTGGAGAAGTTCTTTCGTAAATTTTTGGAACGGTGTGAATCTTACCATCCTAAGAGGAATAATCACTCCGTCCGGTTCGGGTCCTTCTCAAAGGTCTACAAACAGAATTACAAATGGAGACGAGGTTAAACAAATTAACCAGATTTAGGGGGAAAAAAGGGGAGAACAAGAAAGGAAAAAAAAAAAAAAAAAATCGAGCGTCAGCTGTTGGATCTCTTCCCCTCTAGTGTTCAAACCCCCTGCTATTCTCAAGTCCGCCCTGGTCCATGAGTTGTAGCAATGTGAAAGACTATGAGTTTGTTGTATTTTTTTTATTATTTTTTTTAATGTATGTTTTGAACCCGTCTTTAATTTCATTGTTTAACAATCGTTCTTTAGTTTGAAATATTATAATTCAAAACTTAAAAGTCAAGTCCTTATCAAATATATAAATTAAAGTAAAACTAACCATAATTACTTAATATTCAATAAAGAGTAGGACAAATAAAACTTGTTAATCAATCTTCAACTGTTTTACATTTTAAGAACTATTCTATGTGAAAAATAAATATGAAGAGTTATTTTCATCTCCCTTCTCACTTTTGCAAAGTTACTTTTAGAATAATACATGCGCATAATGTTATACACTAACAATGATTGGAATCTTTTGCAAAGTTACTTTTAGAATAATACATGCACATAACGTTATACACTAACAATGATTGGAATCATTTGGGCAGAAATTCATTTGCAGATTAGTAATGATATCGTGAGAGAGAGTTTGTGTGTTAAAGTTACGGTCGATGATAATTCAATCAATTTCTTCATAAATAAATTTAGACTCATTTAAAAAATAAGTTAGATTTAAAAAAAAAAATTAAACGATTCAAGCATAAATACTATATAACTTAATTCGTTAAAGGTTCAAACTCATTTAATATATATATAATTAAATAATATAAATATGTAGATTATTTTATATTTATATTATGATTTAATGTGTTTTTATTCTAAAAGTTTCATTATTTATAGTTTATCAAATATTTAGATGAACCGTTTTTGTAATAATAACTATTCTTAAAATGGATTAAAATTCATAATTAATAACAAAATATTTACTTAATATTAAGTATAATTAACAACGCACATTAATTGAGATTTAATTAAATAAATAATTAAATTGATGAGAGCACACTGAAGCAGAGGTCTTTTTTGTAGCCTTTTGATCATGATGCGTCATGACGTACCAATATGTAATCGGGGTAAGCGGTGATTAGATCCAGGAGCAGCTTCACCAGCTACCAAAGTTTTTAACACTTGAATAAATAGCAAAAGGTTTGAGTCTGATTCAAACTTGAATTCAAAGTTTTTTTTTTTTTTTTGGGTATATTCTCCAACTTGGCTCGCTGTTACAAAAAAAAGTAATGTTAACCACTTGGTTTGAAGAGAATAAATACCACAAGTGAATCGATTCATTACTTCGGGTACATTTGAAGTAACAAAAAATGAAATAAGTTGTGAGTTTATAATTTGTGCAGAAAAAAAAAAAGTAATTAATTTTAGAATTTTCATGATGTTTCACTATTTTTAAAATTTTTTACCATCCCAAACAAAGCTTTTATCATCCACGTCAATCTATTTGCCAATTCCCATGTCACGGCACCAAATATCGCAAAGCAAGGTTAACCCCCCCCCCCCCTTCAAAAAAAAGAGACAAGACAAAGAAAATAGTACTTAAAAATTTGTTTTTTATTTGGTAAATAATTAATTGAATGTTATTCAAATAAAAATATTTGATAAGATAATGTTAATTAAATTTTAATATTATAATGATTTTTAAATTTTAGTCACAATGTGGTAGCTGCATTTTCAAAATTAATTGAGTGATCTGATTATTAATTGCGCCTTGTATACTTCGTAATATCAAATTTTATATTTTGAAGGATCACAAAATGTGTTATTATACTATATTTTTTAATTTTTTGACTAACTTTTAACTACTTAATTTTTTGACTTTTTTTAAAATAATTAAATTCACCTTTTATATATTTATTTTTTTTTTCAAATCATAAAGGGAAAAATTTTCAAATTAACAAAAAGTTAAAAAATTAACTTTCAAAATGTTAGTTTTTTTCCTTCCCAATTTTTTTTTTTGAAAGGTGAAGTTTTTTTTTTTTTTTTTTTAAGGGGGAGGGGGAAGACTCGAACTCGAGTCATGAGTAGGTAGGAGAGACTCTTAACCACTGAACTAAAGGCCACGCAGCAATTTTTTTTCTTCCCAAACATAAGAAAAATTAATTTTTTAATAATTAGTTACAGAAAAGTTAACTTCTTTTTTTTTTTTTCCGTTTCCCAAACTTTACCTTAATATTTAGAAAATGCTCGGCTCATTCTTTGATGGCTGAAGATTTATTGAAGGTAATGAACAAAATATTATTTCTTTTTCTATTTGAATGATTGAAAAAAAAATTTAAGTCTTAAATAGAATACTTGTAAAATAGTAATTCTAAGATTTTTATTCAAATATAATAAATATGTACAAAAATATGATACGATATATATCGAAATCATAAGCTGTTTAATTATTTATTTATTGAATAATAAATATTTTAAAATATTTTAATATTTTTACAAATATTTTCAGAATATTTTCATTCGCACGCTAGCGAAAGACCCAACCGCATCGAACTCGTAATTGTAACCCAGAAGCTCACCAGGCCTTTGGTTAACGCCACATCGTAAATTCATAATAGAGAAAAGCTTAATTATAACTTCTAAGCAGAGAGAGAGAGAGAGAGAGAGAGAGAGCAACTTGCCAAGAAGGATGTGTTCCATCAATCAGCTTTGAGTTCTTAAGCTGCCCCATAGTCTCAGGCACTGCCATTTAAAACTGATTCTTTTTCCTTTCCTTCTTTTTCTTTTTTCTTTTTCTTCTTTTATTCTTTTTCCCGTGTCCTATCATTGTCATGTAAGAAAAAATTAAAGTAGAATAAAAGAAAAAAAGAATAATAACACACACATTAATGTGATTCGATACTTTTGATCTACATTCATAGGTAGAGAATAAAATCTACTATATAATCATAATAATGAATACAAAATTCTACCTTTTCCTCTCTCTTTCTCTGAATTATCTGAACTAGAATATCTCATGAATCCGGACAGATAATTCTCTTTTTACGCAAAACATCTCTCATTTTTTATCAATAGTGGTCAAATGAAGGTAAATAAATAGGTATAAATGTGATTCGGCTTAATACACTTAATAAATGAGTAAGACCATCTAATAAATAACATAATAATGGGTCAATTAATGGGTGAGGATCCCAACATGTCAAAAACCTGACAATTAAGAAACAAAAACCTGAGCCCGGCAGCATTACTCATGTGTTGGTTGGCAGTAGATTAACGGCAATACCATTTATATGAGTGCCAGTAAATTCCACGGCGATTCCATTTAAATGAATACAACCACGTCTGTAAAGAGAATGTCAATTGCATAATCAATGCAGATATTTTTCTCTCATTGAGTGGCATATTCAATCATGGATGTGTTGGCCGCGAGGTGATGGTGGCAACTCCCGGTAATAGCGATTGTGCCTCCCGATAATAGCGAGCCTGCCTTGAGTTCTTGTATCGTGGGAATTTCACATTCTCTCGAACTGCCTCTATAAACTGGAAACTTAACAAAGTAGATGGTCATCTTTTATAAAATGTGTACAAACAGAATATTTTACAAAAATAATAAAATAATGCAATTCTGTTATGTACAATTTATTTTAAATGAGTAAATTCATTAATTAAGATTCATTTTATTACAAAATTATCATTAGTATATTATTTTAGCACAATTTTACATATAGGAAAAATTATGGCAAAGAAGCTAGCCTTCCCAACATTAAGCCCATTAAAATTCACATAAATTTCAATTTTGTAACTCCCAAATGGTTTGTGATAACTCTTTTAGGGAAGGAAAATGGTATATCAATTTTTTGTACACCGAAATGACTTGCTATGGTACTTAAGTTATGAAAGTACATTTTGATGAGTTTTTTTTTTTTTTTAAGTGATTATCTCGCAAAAAGTTATATTATTATAATGTATTTTTTTAATTATAGACCATAATTTTAAAAATTAAAAATATTATTTTATTATAAAAAATCTAATAGAAGAGCATTTTTCAAAAGAAAAAAAAATAACAGTAGAACATGTATCACAGACACAAAGCCGGGCCAAGATGGCTTGCAATTTAGTACAATTTACATATACACATATTTAGGGTCCGTTTGACAACGCTGTTATTTTTTTGTTATTATTTTTCTGTTACCGTTTTCTGTTTTTTGTTTTCTGTTACCATTTATTTTTCTGAAATAAAACTGAAACTGCGCTTGGTAATGCAAGTTTGTTTATAATTATTAATTTTTTATTTTAGAAAATATTTAATTTTATTAGTTTTAAAAAATTAATACAACTTAATAAAATATCTTTTATATTAATTTAATTAAATTAATATAATTAATTGAATTAATAAAGTAAATTATTTATTAAAATCATTTAATTCAATAAATATAAAATATATTAAATTATATTATTTATTAAAAATAATTGAATGAAACATAAATATTATATCATTTAATTTAATAAATATAAAATATATTAATTAATATAATTAATTAAATTAATATAGTAAATTATTTATTAAAATCATTTAATTCAATAAATATAAAATATATTAAATTATATTATTATTAAAAATAATTGAATGAAATATAAATATTATATCATTTAATTTAATAAATATAAAATATATTAAGTATAATTTAATTATATTATTTATCAAAGTAAATTAATAAAATATATTTCATATTAAATAAATAATTAAATTAGATTAATTATTAAATTAAATTATTTATTTTTAAATTAATTAAATTAATTTAATTATGTATTAAAATAATTTAATAAAATATATTTTATATAAATTAAATTAATTAAATCATAAATAATTTAATTTAATTATGTCATTTATTTAAAATAATTTAATAATTATTATTAAATTAAATTAAAAATTAATGTAATTTAATTATTTATTATTAATTATTTTTATAAATTAATTTAATTATTAAATTAAATAAATTAATTAATTATGATATTTATTTCAGATAATTTAGCAATAATTAATTATTAAATTGAATTAATTAATTTAGTTTTATTATTTATTAAAAATAATTTATATTAATTTATATAATTAATTTATTGAATTTAATTATATTATTTATTAAAATAATTTATTTTAATAAAATATTTGAATAAAATAATTTATTTTTATGTAATGTAACAAAAATAGACAAGACTTTAAAATTGACAAAATATTTGCATTAAAAAAAGAAAACAGAGTGAAAATATTTTTTTTCTGCTTCCGTTTTTCTGTTTTCATTTTCATTTTTTTTGGAAACAAAAAAACGGAAATAAATTTAAAAAACATGTTTCTGTTGCCAATGTACAAAATTTAAAAACCGTAAACAGAAAAATAAAAATAAAAACGTTATCAAATGGGGGTTTAGCGTTTAGATAATTTATTAGAATAACAAAAGCTATGCAAATAGATAAGAATTTAATTGTGGTGGCTGTAATCTCTTATAATCTTACAATTGCCACTAGATATTTTACATTTTCAAATAAAAAATTTATATATAGGAGTTTGACCCTCTCTCGTCCTAAAATATTGACCGCCCTCGTTAGAGATTCTCGGCTCATTCTTTGCATGTATATCATATCCAGTGTAAGAGATTAACAATTAATTAAGTTACAGTATCCGTATTCAACACTTTTTTTTCCATTTATACTATTATTATTTCAATTTACTTAAATCCAATCCATTTGAACCCTTAAAAGTTCTAATTATGGAGCTTGTAAATCCCAAGAACACATAGTTTCTTCTTTAAAAATAATTTTTCAATTAATAAACCTATTAGTTATTTGTTTAAATTGATAGATCCTAGAGAGAATCTCACGCTAATCCAAGTTATTTGTCTTTAACCAAAAAAAAAAAATAGTAAATGCTGAGATATCTTTTCTCAAATTAAAAGAACGTTTAAAGTGATAAAAAATTATAAAATTTAATAAAAATTGTGAGTTGATAATTTGTATAATAAGATAAAAAATGAATAATTTTTAATAATTTTTAATATTTTTCAATGCTCTAAATTAAATTTAAGTAATTTAAAAATAATAATGACAATAATAATAATAATAATAATAATAATAGTCAAGTTTGAGCGGTGATCTAAAGAATATATGCGCCGGAAAACAATCGTACCAATGAATGACTGTAGGGTACGAACGATGGGTCTTTTTTATGAAATCAACTTGTTTTTGCACTTTGTCGGCTATGATTGAATTAGAGTTGCTATTGGAAGGAACTCCCATAAACAGAAAATTTTGGGGACATCTATATATGGAAATTAATTTTTTTTTTTTTTTCAAAAGTATGCATGTCCAAAATAAGCATGTCCAAGGTAAGGAGAGAGAGAGAGAGAGAGAGAGAGAGAGAGAGAGAGAGAGAGAACAACTTGCCGAGAAAGATGTGCTCCATCAATCAGCTTTGAGCTCTCAAGCTACCCCTTAGTCTCAGTCATTTAAAACTGATTCTTCTTCCTTTCCTCCTTTTTTCTTTTTCTTTTTCTTTTTCTTTTTTTTTTTTTATTCTTTTTCCTGTTTCCTATCATTGTCAAAGTTAATTATGTTAATAAACCTGACAGTTAATTAATCTGAGGAGTGGATATTACTCATCAGGAATAATTTATTAATATCCATTCGCAATCACCGAGGAATCCCTTCTGTTCACATTAAAATAAAGCAACTTTCCAATAAATTTCCATTAAAAATTATATTATAACTTTAAAGAAATTAAACCCGTGACGACCTGGTTTTTCAATTGCTTTATCTTTTATTGCCTGCATTTCTTCGACATGGTTAAACAAATGAAAATTGGAAATATGGCAGCAGAAGATGACCAGTTGCTGCCACTCCACGTGGCCAACCGTCACCCTTCCTCTCCTTCGTCCTTAAATTTGATACACTTGTGCCTCTGGCAATAATCTCATCACTCTTTTCCTCTTCTTTATTCCTCTGGAACCCTCCCATTCCTTCTCTTTAGTAAAGGAAGGAAAGTTGCATATTAATTAAAGCCATGGCTGGTAACAATGACTCAACATCGAGTTCTGTACCAGTCCAGCCGGGCGAAGGGAAACTGAACGCCAGGAACACTGTAGCACTGGTTGCTATTTTGATCGCCAGAGTCACTTTCACTGCTGGTACGGTGATTTTAAAAATCATTCCATATAAGAAATGAATTTCTCCCACCTTACTTCTTTAATATTAATTTATTTTAAAATCAAACTAAATTGTTTAAATTTTAAAATTAACGTATTCTTGTTTTACTATAATTATATTTTCTTTCAATAATTTATTATATTTAAATTATTAATGTCATATCAGGATTATAACTATTTATTAATTGCAGGGATTAGCCCTCCAGGTGGAATTTACCAGGAGCGGGAGCAGATAGGGAAGGCCGCCGCTAGCATGAAAACATCTTTCAAAATCTTCACCATCTTCAACAACGTAACTTGCTTTTGTAAAAATTACTTACGCACACCGTGTGTACAGCAGCGTCCAATATCTAATATTATTACTTTTAATTGCAGGAATTAACCCTCCTGGTGGCATCTACTAGGAGGGTCAGCTGATAGGGAAGGCACGGAAAAATCCTTCAATATCTTTTCGATCTTCCACAATTTAGCGTTGTTTGCGTCTCTCTTCATCGTCCTAATTATGAGCACCGTTTATCCAGCAAATGGTTCAGGACTAGAAGTTTTACTGGGCATCAGTACAATAATAATGTGGGTGGCTGTGATTTCTATGGCGGCTGCATATCTAGCGGCTACGTGGGTCGTGTTGCCGCATGGTCAGTGGATATGGTGGTACACGCTTTCAATAAGTTCTTTTACAATTTTCATAGCATTAGTGCTTGTGCATAAGGTAAAACTATATCCAATGCTAGTGGAGAAGTACTTGCGTAAATTTTTGGAATGGTATGAATCTCACCTCCCTAAGAGGAATGAACGCTGTGTCCTGGTTCGAGCCCTCTCCGAAGATCATCGAGACCCCGAAGTCCTCTCCACAATGTTGCAGATATAAAATCTGTCTATTCTGCAAGCAGATTTACTAATGAAGCATCCATTCGAAAAGGGCGGTTGCTTCTCCATGGTTGTTGGTCAAATCCCCTGCTATTCTCAAATCTGCCATGGTCCATGAGTTGTAGCAATGTGAAAGACTATGAGTTTGTTGTAATTTTTTTTTTCATTTTTCATTTTTTTTAATGCATGTTTTCAACTCATCTTTAATTTCATTGCTCAACAATGGTTGTTTATTTCAAGATATTGGTCTCGTTTGGTTTGTTGAAAAATAACAAAAAAATTCTATAAATCTCTGTTAATTTTATATCACATCAACTTTTTTCTTTCACTGCACGTATTACGAACTCTCAATTTATCTAACTTTTTCTTACTCCAAACAAACTCATTATAATCTATAACTTAAAACTTGTGTCCGTATCAACTATATAAATTAAGATAAAATTAACCATAATTACTTAATATTCAACAGATTAAGACAAATAAAACTTATTAATTGACCTCTAACACTTTTAGGGACTATTATCTTATGAATTATCAAAAAAAAAAGAGAAAAACTATTATCTTATGGGCTCAAATTAGTTAGTTAGTTAGTTGGGATCTAATTATCAAATTAGTTAGTTAATTTTTTTTTGGTAATTAATTAGTTAATTAGTTTAATAGTCGTAATAAAACATATAAATAAAGAGCATTATAAGTAATAAGGTTATAAAAAAAGATCACCAGTTTGGAATTAATATCTCATTTAAGAGAAAACAATTACTCTCAAATCAAACCTATTTTTTACCAAATGATCAACGGCGGAAATTTTTTTTTAATCTAGTTAAATCAAGACCATTAGATTTAAGAATAAATAAATAAATTAACAGTTAATATTTCATACTTTGGCTATTGAACACTTGAAACGCAGGGTCACTGCAACTTACTCAATCCCATATCCTTACCCCAGGCCTTGGCACACTTTGTCTCCCATCATGCAGTGAATTTACTGCATTCTTGTATCTAATTTGCGCACAGAAAGTTGATATATTTACAGGATATTTCAAACCGACGTTAAATACCAACAACAGAAGTTAAAACGATAATCAACTTCTGAGACACACACATACATATATAACTTACAATCACAGTCACAGCTGAAATAATAAGCAAAAACAGAACAATGAATTCCCAAAAAAGAAGTACCTTTTGAATTATAACGATAATTGTTTAAGTTGAATTCCCATGTTGGATATACAACCCCAGACTCCCCAAACTACCATGAGCTGAAATTAAAGCAAAAGCCTACCCATAGCGCGCAGTAGAATAAACTCGCTTTTCTGGGAGCGATATTAGAAACATTATAGCCCTGCTTGGGAATAGTAGACTTTACCCTCTCTCAAAAGGTGCTGTAAAGGACAATGATTTATGAATGTGCGTCGCCGAAAAATAGAGAAAGGAGGAGGAACACCATCATGTACTAATAATCAGACTAAGGGCTCCTTGCAGATGAGCTCGAACTCGTGATCCTTACTGGCCTTTACAGGGTTCGGTAACCTTTTCAGTAACAACACTGTGGGCCATATGGGTTTTCATGGGTCTATACATTCACAAATTCGGTTGGACCTGATCCATAATTTATGATTGGTTGTTGATTGCTTGGGACCCGTTTGTTAACATTGTTATTTTTTATTTATGTTTTTTTAATTTTTATTTTCTGTTATAGTTTTTTTTATGAAATAAAATTGAAAATTTTTTATGGTAATTAATTTTTATTTTAATAAAATATTTCATAGTAATTTAATAAATTAAATTATTTAATTGTATTAATTCAATAAAAATAAGATATATTAAATATAATTTAATATTATTTACTAGAACTAGATTAATAAAATATATTTTATATTAATTAAATTAAATTAAACTAATTATATTATACAATAAAAATAATTTTATTTTTATAAAATATTTGAATAAAATAATTCATTTTAATATGATAAAAAATAGACAAATTACTAAAATTGACAAAATATCTATAACAGAAAAAAAAAAGTGAAAATACTTTTTTTTATATTTTTTTATTTTAATTTTTATTTTTTAAAAATAAAAAATAAAACAGATTTAATAAACATGTTTTTGTGACCGATCCTCAAAAATCTATAAACATAAATAGGAAAACATTAAATATATAAACCTTACCCAAAAAAAAAAAAAGCCTTGGTACTTGTAGGTTTAATTTTTTATGACAAGTTTAGTGCAGCGAGTGGGCATGATTAGTTGTCAATGCTCTAAGTTGTCATTTAGTAATGATGTCGTCTTAAGCGGCTGAAGTTAATTGGAACGCTGTCGTTTGGCAGAAAATGCTATCTTCCGATGACTTGTTTATTTATTTTAGTTTTTACCCGAGGCAACCCGATGGTTGAGTGCCTTTTGTGCCACAATGAGAGAAGTTTTAAAGGTACAAATAATTAATTTTTTTCATTTGATTGAGTTAGAAAATAAAATAAAATATTTAAAATATGATTAAATAATTTTTGACAATTTTTAAGTATGTAGTAAATTAAACAAATAGAAGTAAATAAGAATAATTAATTTTTAAAAATAACTAATTTTTAATATACTTGTTAAAAATATAAATATAAATATAATATAAATAAATTTTGTTATAATTTTTAACATATTTTCTTGTACAAAACTAAGTTTAAGTAATTTTGTCAAAATTTTTAATGATTTATTTATAAAAAATAATTATGCCTATTCAAATTATCCATGAGAATATAAGAATAAAAATTTATAATTCCACCCAAGCTCTATTTAGAGGATAAAAAAATAAATACAAATAAAACACAAAAAGTTGTCAATAATACTATATCTCATACGAGACTGTAAAATTTAAAATTTTCATTTACTACATAAAATATGAGATATTAACTTTTACAAATTTATACAAATTTATATAACTTCAAACGTACCCTAAGTCAACTCCACGAACAAAGGTACTTTCATGATAGGAGAGTTAAAAAAATTTTAATAAAAAAGTAAATAATTATAATTAAAAAATTTGACACCTCTTCGAAGTATGAGATTTCCATGGAGAGGTAAATGAAAGCGTGAATTTCGCAAAAAATCAAATTATATATATGTAATTCTTGTTGTACTAAAAAAATTAACAAAAAAATAAAGTGCAAAAATAAGAATGTGAAAAGGTAATAACGGATGCTTAGAGAATAGAGACGAAGTCAAGATTTTATAATATGAGAAAAAAAAATTTAGTAAAAAATTAAATAATTATAATTCAAAAAAATTGATACCTATTAGTGGGAGATTTTGATGTTGAATAATTGAAAGCTCGAATTCGCAGAAAATTAAATTATATCTGTAATTTTGGATAGGGAGTTAGAGTATAAAGGGGAAATTAGAAAAGGTGATGATTGATAATTATAAAAAATACAAATATAGGGGTTAGAGGGAAAAAGAGAGAGAAATTTATAGGTTTCTATTAAAAAAAGGAAAATAATTTAATACTTTTCACATTGCCACATGTACACAAACCTCTTATTTAATTATATTATTATATTTATTCTCTATCATAATTGTTTAAAAATTAAATATATGACCTTGGAATGAAATTTAAGAGATTGGATATGAATCTCAAATAAAAAAAATTGGTAAATAATTATGAAATTTTGAGAGTCAACTGCTGGTAGCCAGAATATTATTAGATTTAAATATTTTATTTAAGGATCTAGAATGAAAATTAAAAATTTAACATTAGATAAAAGTTTAGAATTATTTATGACTATTTTGATCATGTTTAAATATTTTATTTTGTTTGGACAAAAGAAACAGAGTTCGAATGTAAGTTTAGAGTCAAATTTAAGAAACTAATTGGAATAACGAAACAGCTTGAAATAGCCTTTTTTTAAATTAACAATTTATTTATAAATATTTAAAAAGAAATATCAAAATTTACTTAAATTTTAAACTTAAAAATAGCCCCCCCCCCAAAAAAAAAAAAAACACAACAGCCACCGTCCATGTCTCCTTGTTGATCACATCTGAACCGTTAAACGAAATGAAAAATGAACTGTTGTTGTCCCTGCACGTGGCTCCAGGTACAAAACACTCACCCTAGCCCTGCTCCGTCATCTATTATGATAATACACCTGCGCTACCCGCTACAATCCCATCACTCTCCTTTTTTTTTTAGGGGTTTAGTTTTTAGTAATTTTTAATATATTTTTATTAAAAATTATTAGTTATAATTTTCAGTATATTTGATAAAATAAATAATAATTTTTAATTTTTTTAATAAATTTTTACACCTATTGAATATTTGGTAAAATTTTTAATAACTTTGTGTAATTTTTAGTAATTTTTAACAATTTTTAATAATTTTTTGTATTTTTAATAACTTTTAATATCTTTTGAGTTAAAAAATTACTGTAATAGAGTAAAAAATGATAAAAATTAATAGTTTATCAAACACTCAAAAATAAAAAATTAATAATTTTTTACTAAAAAAATTTTGATTGCCAAACCACCCCTTAGTCGTGAAACACTGGAAAGGGTGCTGCAGTCGCAACAAAACACTGCCGTTTTGCTTCTTTATTTTGAGTAAAAGTTATCCAAAAATTGCCGAAGGGCGGACTCGAACTCGGCCAAACAAAGGAGAGTCCCGTGGCCATCTTGCCCAGGACCAATGCTCCAATGGGTTGCTCGTTGATTTATATATAAATTAAAAAAATTCTAAGTTAAGTTTAATTAATTTTGGATAAGATTTTATCTGAAATTTCACTTTTATGTTTAAATTTCTTTTAAAACACTTTTTAAATGATTACTTGATTTTTTTTCACACGTGCAATATTTAATATTATAAAATAATAAAATACATTTTATTGTATAAAATAAATATACACAAAACCAACCTAACTTACAAACAATAGTTGGTCTTTAGGATTGTTAGTTGAAATCAGGAATTAATTAAATAAAAGAATTAGCCAAAGAATCCCTCGCTTTATGATCACGTGAAGATAATGCCATAATGGTCCGTTGAATGCATGGAAGTTATAATGCAGACGTCACGTGATTGAGGAAGATAATAATTATTATTTATTAAATAACGTTTCGGCCCGTGGAATCCGGTGCATCGTGTGGATGCATTTTCTTCAAGTGATAAATAAATAATTCGGACAAAAGAAAATAAAATTAGAAAAAAAAGCATTAAAAAATATATAGGCTCCGTTTGGCATCATAAACAACTTCTGTAAATTTTCAACAACTCATTTACCTCTAATTTTTCTGCCATTACGAATTTTAAAAAATTCCAATATTTCGTTAAAAAAATAAAAAATCTGGAAGTAGTTTAACTGAATGTGTAAATTTTTATACAATCGTATTCTTCGTGTCGAAAACTTTTAAACGAGTACTATTATTACTATGTTTTGTGAAATTTT
Source organism: Vitellaria paradoxa (assembly GCA_019916065.1). NCBI lineage: Eukaryota > Viridiplantae > Streptophyta > Magnoliopsida > Ericales > Sapotaceae > Vitellaria > Vitellaria paradoxa. Next base: position 48,400,362 of record CM034240.1, read on the forward strand.
TTTGAATCCGTGAGAACGGATTTGAAAAACTATTCCCACGGTTTGCTACTTTTCATAAAAAAAGACGCCAAAATTAACCCCAAATCACATTTTATCTCAATTTATTTTATTTTTTCCTACTCTAGACGGGGCATAAGAGATTAGATAATTCAAAATTTTCTAATAAAAATGTAGAACAGGGAAAAATGAGAGTACACGTACCAATTTTTGATTTAGTGAGAATAAAGAAAGAATTATCCAACTTTATATATATATAGATAATTTGAATTTATAAAAGCTACTCAAATACCAAGTGTTGTTAATTAGTTTTTTAATCTTATGATCAATTTAGATTTAAAATTAAAAATTTTTAAAAATACTCAAGCATTTTTTTTCTTTGTGTATTTAAATTAAGAAAATATAATGGGTTGTTACTATACGAGAAGTAACTTTTAAATTATTTTTCAACCCTAATTATTATTTAAGTATTTTTTATTTTTGAATTTAAGCCTCAATGTATTTGAAATATATAATTGTTAAAGTTATAGTGAATCAATAAGTGAACCCATTCTAAAAATCTATTAGTTCACTTTATATCGATTAATATTACATATTAAAACTTTTAAAAATTTAAATTAAAAAAATAAAATTACAGTCATATGTTAACGTGAGAAAAAAATAAAAATTTTATTTATGTAGAAAAAATAATTATAATAATAATAAAGACTTAGGGGCTGTTTGGAGTGTAAAAAAATAAAAAAAAACTAAAAGTGAAATTTCTTAAATTTTTTGAAATTTGGAGTGTAAAAAATTGTTTTGAAATGAAGGTTAGATATTTATATTTAATTTGATATAAAGTTGTTAAAAATTATTTAAAGTGACACGTGACAAAATTTTAATAAAAAATTTAAAAATTTTTAGAGTTTTATGAAATTTTTCGGTACAAATATCAATCTAACTTTTAAAAAACCTGTCAAAATTCGTTGAAGTGCACTATTTTAATTTGTTCCAACCAATTTTGATAAATTCTTTAAAAAAGTTAAAATTTTTTAGAGTTTAAAAAAATTAAAACTTTAAAAAATTTTTAAATTTAATAGGCGCTCCGAGCAGCCCCTTCGTTGAAATATTGTCAGACTTGAAATGGTGATTGACATTAATTCACGAATAGCATCAGTAATATTAATAATTAATAGGTATGTTTGAAGTTATAAAAAATGAGATAAAATGAAATAAAGTGAGATAAGTTGTGGGTTCATAATTCGTGTAGTAAGATAAAAAATAATTAAATTTTAGAAATTTTTAAAATTTTTTAAAAAATTTTTTATTTTTTAGCACACCTAACGGTGCAAATGTCAGGAGAATAATAGTACCTCGGGTGATTATGGAGTGTTTAGTTGAAAAAAAAAAGTATGAAAAAATTTAGTGTAAAAATAATATCTAATAAAATTTAATTAAAAAATATTAAAATTAGTACAAATTAATAAATTTTAATTAATTTTAATCAATCAAACATCCCTTTCCCGTTTGACATCATAAACAAACTCTATAAATCTTTATAAATCTCCAACTAGGGATGTCAACGGGACGGATATGACCTTCTCCGTCCTCGTCCCCGTTTAGCAATACCCTTACCCGTCCCTGTCCCCATCCTCGTTTCGAGGAAAAATTTTTTCCCATACTCGTCCCCACAAAATAATGAATTCCCCATCCCCGTCCCCGTTTACCCGTCAAGTATATTAACTATTACAAATTATATATTATATGTATAAAATAAATATTTAAAATTATTATAAATATTATATATATTAAATAAAAAAATATATTACATATATATATTAAATAAAAATTAAAAATATATATATATAATATTTGACTTTGACTGATGCACTTAACCAAACATGAAGTGGTTTTTATTTATAACCTCACAAGACCTTCACTTCTTTGTGAGAAATCGATATGGGACTTCTAAAGGAGTCACCGCGCCAACAAAATTAACAAATAAATATTTAAATGAGTACGGGACGGGGTGGGGACTATCGTACCTGCCCCGTCCCCGTATCCGTGCGGGTAACATTTCAAATCTCTATACCTGTCCCCGTCCCTACTATTAACATCCTCATACTCTCCCCAAATAGGGTGGGTGAAGTTGATACCTACCGGGTACGGTTATATTTGGCATTCCTATCTCCAACAACCCATCTGCCTCTAATTTTCCCTCCATTACGAATTTCAAAAAATTCTAATATTTCGCTAAAAAAAATTTAGAAGTAGGTTAACCGAATGTATAAATTTTTTATACAATTATATTCTTCGTTTCAAAAACTTTTAAATGAGTACCATTGTCGTTATTTTTTTTGAATTTTTTTGAATCCATAGGAACGGATTTGAAAAATCGTTCCCATAGTTTGCTACTTTTCAGAAAAAAAACTGCTAAAATCAAACTCAAATCACATTTTATCTCTATTTATCTTATTTTTTCTTACTCCAAACATGTCTTAATATCACCTTGCAGGAATATCCCTCCGCATGTTCACATTAAAATATATGACGCCATAATTGTACGTGTGCATGTATGGAAGTTTTAACGTAAGCAAGCGAGAGAAAGCAACTCTCCAATAATTTTCAATTGAAAATTATAATAGATAGGAGAAATATAGGTATGTTTGGAGTAGCATAAAATTATAAAAGTTAATATCTCTTATTTTGCGCAATGAGTGAATAATTTAAATTTTACTGTCTCGTAATTCGTATTGGTAAATATTTATATTATTTTATTTTAATTCTAAACAAGCCAAACATGACGGTACAAGTCAACTACACGTAAAATAAATAAATAGATTGTACATGTGCATGTGTGGTTGTAAGTTCGTAATTCGTGCAGTAAAATAAATTTTAGAAATTTTTTTAGTTTTTCAGATATTTTTTTTTATTTTTTAGCACACCTAACGGTGCAAATGTCAGGAGAATAATAGTGCCTCGGGTGATTAGGGAGTGTTTAGTTAAAAAAATAAAAGTATGAAAATTTAATATAAAAATAATATATAATAAAATTTAATTTAAAAATATACAAATTAATAAATTTTAATTAATTTTGATAAATCAAACGTCCCTTTAATATCACCCTGCTGAAATATTCCTCCGCATGTTCACATTAAAATATATGACGCCATAATTGTACGTGTGCATGTATGGAAGTTTTAACGTAAGCAAGCGAGAGAAAGCAACTCTCCAATAATTTTCAATTGAAAATTATAATAGATATACAAAGTATGAGTGTGTTTAGAGTTGTGTAAAATTATATAAAATTATAAAAATTAATGTCTCTTATTTTGTGCAATAAGTGGTAAATTCAAATTTAATTGACTTGTAATACATATTTGTAAAAATTTATATTATTTTATTTTGACTCCAAACAAGTCAAACATGACAAGGCAAGTGAACTACCCACAAAATAAATAAATAAATAAATTGTGCATGACTTTAAAAAATAATAATAGTTTATTTGGTTTATTTTTTTATTTTTTATTTTTTGTTTTGAATTTATTTTTTAATTTGTACTTTTGAAAATAAAAAAAAAGGTGAAAACTCATTTGGTTATTTGTATTTTTAAAATTTATTTTTGAAAATAAAAAATAACTTTACATATTAAATAAAAAATAACAAAAAATTATTTTGAGAGTTTTTAAAAAAAAATAAGAAAAATCTCAAAATAAATAAACTGAATATTTTTTATTTTAAAATTTTTAACACAAAATAAAAATAAAAATAAAAAAATAAATTAAACAACACCTAAAATTTTAATTGACGGTGGAAAGCGTCCTGTAAAACTAGTACTGGATGAATTTTTTATTGCATTAAATCAAAACATTATCTCAATCATACCAGGAAATGGAACAATATATATATTTTTTAATTGACAATATGCTTTCACTCATTGTCCTTGGCCTGCAATTATTATGCTTTTACAGTGGTAGTTTGACCATTGACTACCGACTGGACAAATGAATGGTAGAAAAATCAAAAGCATATTTTAGGGATAATGATAGTGCAACACAGCTAAATCCATCCCAATTCTCTCTCTTTTTATTTACTTTTTGAACGCTAAGCCACCGATTGAAAAAATTAGCGCGTGCTAATTAACATGTGTTAATGATAATTAAAAAAAATAAATTAATAGTTAATTAAAAAAAGTTAATTAATTTTGTGTTTGAGAAGAAAAAAAGTTACTTTTTTTTAATTATTAACTTGTAAAGGTAAATTGACATTTTTATTCTCAAAAATTTAAAAGAAAATTAAAATATAATAAGATAAAAAAGTCCAACTACTGTTAAATTAGCTATTAACACATGTTAATAACTACTCTTTTCAAACAGTTAACAATGAAGCTCATATATATATATATATATATATATATATTTATCTTTATGGAACCAAATAAGAATAAACTCAAAAATTTTTAGGTCCCACATTATTTTCTTTTTTTTCTTTTTGTTTTTTTTTTTCGTCAAATGAATTCTTTTTTTCTAACAATATATATATATATATATATATATATATATATTTATATATTTATCTTTATGGAACCAAATAAGAATAAACTCAAAAATTTTTAGGTCCCACATTATTTTCTTTTTTTTCTTTTTGTTTTTTTTTTTTTTTTCGTCAAATGAATTCTTTTTTTCTAACAATTCTCACTTCAATTTTTAATACTGTCCTTGTAACACCACTTAAAATAAATCAATAGCATCCTATGTCATGTCAGGATTAACTCAAATGCGTAATAATACAATTAAAAAAAGGACATAAGAAGAAATTTAATTCTTTTCTTCAAATACTTAAAATTGACTCCACGAGTAATTTATTCAGGAGGTAGAATCAAGGCTCCCAAATATATGAAAAATAATCTAACATCTATTCTTAGGATCACAAATAACTTATAAATTACATTAACATCGTCGTATAAGTTGATATAGTGCCTTTTTTTATTTGATTTTTTTTTATTGTCTTTTGTTCTCGTTCTTTATTTTTTTATTATTATTTCTCTCCCTTATTCATTTCTTTACTCTACGCATTCTTCTAATTATTTTTATTTTTATTTTTTTAAACAGCCACATGGATAGGCGCCCAAATACACCAATTACCGCGTCGTAGGTCCACATATATACATACAATTATATAATTATCTAGGCACTGCACAAAACCCACCCATTATTAACCATTATTTATTCTCTAACCAAAACTCATTTAATTAAATAAATTTAAATATAACAGTATAAAATTATTTCTCGATAAATTACTTCAAAAATAAATTAAATCAACAAAGTTTCATCATTATATATAATAATTTGACAATAAAAAATCTAAATAACAAACGTTACATCTCATCAGCCGATTCATTTGCCTTTGCAAGAAATAACTTGTCTTGTCAACATATATGATGTCAATATTCTCTATAGGATATTCTAACTTAACCTGTGGGAGTATCAGTTCTTTTACTCTTATTAGCAATGTCAAAACATTACAAATGGGATTATGTGAATGCATTTTCTTCTAGCAATAAATAAATGTGTACAAAATCAAATCAAGCGAGCTTACAACTGTTAAATCAAAACATTCATGAAAATTTACCAGCTTACAACTGTTAAATCAAAACATTCATGAAAATTTACCAAAAGATTTGTGCTCTTCTGGTACTTGCGGATCTCCCTCAGCGCCATCGTCCCGAGCCGGAATCTGTGGGGCTTCTTCACCCCTTCGGTCGCCGACGCCGACTTTCGAGCCGCCTTCGTGGCTAGCTACTTCCTAGGAGCTTTCCCTTCCATCAATTGTTACATAAAAATTGATTGTTTCGATTAAAAAATTTGTTGGGTTTTGGGTGAAAAGCGAGCAAACTTCCTCTCTTTAATTTTGTGTGCGCCTTTGAAGATTTTGGTTTGTTGGTGATGTGTATTTACTTGGTTTTTTCGCAATTGTGCTTGAATAAGTTTAGCAAGCTAAAAGTTTCCATTTTTTTTGGTCATCTTTGACTTTGTAACGTCATTTACCTTGAAAATTCTAGGGTTTTAGGGTTTTATATACTCAAAAACTCTGTTTTCACCTTCGGTGAAGTTTTATGGCCATCGAAGAAGCTTTAATGACCTTCACCGCATTCTTCAAATTAGGGTGTTTGAGCTCAATGGCCTTAAGTTTCTACTTGAGCTCGTCCAAGGTTTTCAGTTGCTATCGATCATCTTAGAGAGAGGAGAGAGAAAGTTTTTTATTTATAATAGAGAAAAAAGGGAAGGGAAGGGAAAAGAAGAGAAGAGAAAGAAGGGAAGAGAAGTCTTTTTTTGGTGATTAATTAATTTAATTAGGGGTTGTTATAAAACTGTGTACACAATCTTGGATCACACAACATACAAAATAAAGTAGAAAAGAGAAAAAAATTAGACAACAAGATTTACGTGGTTCGACTGTAAAGTCTACGTCCACGGGTAAGACACAGGAGAAATTTCACTATGATGAAAAGAAAGAAGTTACAACGTCGGCCGGTGCTCTTTGCAACCACCGCAGACCTCCAAAAAATATCCAAACGGGTCGCATCGCGAGACTTTCAGATTGAATTATAATTCCGGGCCCAAAAAATACAAGCCACAATAACAAGGATAAATTTGTTTTTATAACAAAAAATTTGACTGAGTTGTGATCAAATTTAATAGAAGGGATTAAGTGTTACAAACATTTTAAAATAAGGAGGTGTCTATAATTTTTAAATGTTGAAGGGATCTATGTGTAACTACGCTAATGTTCAAGTAATCTAGGTGTAATTTCACCTTTTAATAAATTCTTTAAAAAAGTTAATTTTTTTTTAAATTTAAAAAAATTAAAACTTACAAAAACTTTTAAATTTGATAGGCGCTCCGAACGGCCCCTTTGTTGAAATCTTGTCAGACTTGAAATGGTGATTGACATTCACGAATGACATCAGTAATATTAATAATTAATGTCAGGAGAATAATAGTACCTCGGGTAATTAGGCAGGTTTAATTGAAAAAAATAAAAATATAAAAATTTAATGTAAAAATAAAATATAATAAAATTTAATTAAAAAATATTAAAATTAGTACAAATTATTAAATTTTAGTTAATTTTGATCAACCCTCTCTTTAATATCACATTGCAGGAATATCACTTTGCATGTTCACATTTATATTATAAGAAAGTTCAATTTTTTAATGCGATGTGTGTGTGTGGGGCACTCGATGGGGGGAGAGAGAGTGTGAGGGAGAGAGGGGGCGGCTGAAGGAGAGAGAGAGCATGGGGGGAACGGTTGGGAGGTGAATGACGAGAAAGATAGAAGAGGGTTTTTTTTTTCTTTTTTTCCGAGGAGTGGTCTAGCATAACTCAATTTGATATATAAATTAGTACATATAAATTAGAATAATTAATTTATTATATAATAAATAATAATATATTTTAAAAAATTTAAAATAAATAATAATTAATTTTTTAAAGTAGATATTTAAGTAGATAAGAAATAGATATTTAAGTAGATATTTAAGTAGATAGTTATTTAAATAGATAAGAATAGTTAAATATCTTTAACTAATAAATATCTACTTAAATATCTTATCTATTTCTCATCTTGGACCAGATACATCGGCAGATAGAATGGTTCCAAAGTTAGCAGTCAATTTGAGACAGCGGGGGCAAATCAGGCAAAGAAAAGAACCGAATAAACTTCACAAGAGTAGAAGAAATGGGGAAAACGCGATATTGAACGAAGGGGTACCAAACGCCGGGAACACAATCGCACTGGCGGCTATTTTTATAGCCACAGTCACATTCACTGCAGGTATTGGTTTGTCGATGGTGTCGTGATCGAATTCCTACTCGTGTTTATTTTTATTTAAACTCAAAATTTTTAAAAATTAGTAAACATGTTAAATAAATAATTTATTTTAAAATTAAATTAAATCAAATCAAATCAAATTAAATTGTGCGAATTTCAAAATTAATTTATTCATGTCATCATATTTCTAACACTACATTTGAAACACTATTATTTTAGAATTGTTTTGATTTGATTTGATAAATAAAATTTTATATTTAAATCACATATGTAAATCAAATTGAATTGAATTTGAACATTTTAATAGAAAAAAAATATGGTAAATATGATATATAAAGGTAATTTATTTACTTTTTTAGATGAGTTAAAAAAATAATGAATTCTCATCAAAATTTATTTTTTTGATTTATATTTCAAATGATATAAAAATCCTAGAAAAATTATGAAACTAAATTTTAATTTATAAAATTGTATTTTAATTTTAAATATAAAAATTGGTAAGAATTCTTAAAAAATGAAATCAAATTCACAATTCTAGACAAAGTGTAAGTAAAATTTTCAGTGTTTTGAGTTATTGTATCTTGTCTCAGGTTGTCATCCTTAATTGCAAGAGTTAGCCCTCCCAGTGGAATCTATCAAGAGGGACAAAATATAGGGAAGGCCATTGCTAGTGGGCCAATTGCTTTCAAAGTCTTTTCAATCTACAATAATATTGGGTTGTTCGCGTCTCTCCTCATCGAGCTAATTACGAGCAACATCTTTCCAGCAAGTAAGCAAGGACTTGAAATTTTATTGATTATCAATCCAGCAACAATATGGGTGGCTGTGATTTTCATGGCGGCTGCATTTGTCGCAGCTACGTGGGTTGTTTTACCGTATGATCAAAGGTCATCCTCCTCCATCTCTCTCCTCTATTATTACTTCCCCCACCGAAGGTGCCATCCTGACCTGGAGAAGGTGACGGGGAACCTGCTGGCTGATTTATACTCAATGGAAAGGTCAAGTCTTAATCAAATATTAGTTTTTTTTTTTTTTTCTCTCTCAGTTGAACTTTTAACTTCTCCTCTTCCTTCTCTCTTTCTTTTCTTTTCTACTTTTCCTACTCTTTTCTTGTCATTTTCTTTTTTTTTTTCTTCTTAATGTTATCTCTCTCTTATTTGTCCCCCACCTAACTAATCCCTCTTATTATTTTTATTTTTATTTTTTTAAATAGCCACATGGACGAGCACCCAAACACAAAATTACCACCGTGTAGGCCCACATGATGTGTATATGCTAGAAGGGGCACACATTGAGTGTGTATTTTTAATTAATTTTATTTTATTAAAAATTAAAAAATTATTTTAAATAATAATTAATAAATAATTATTAGTTAAAGATATTTAAGTAAATAAGAAGTAGTTAAGCAACATTTGGATAAAACAACAAACGAACATTATAAGAGTAGTAAAATGATTAAAAAGTTTTTAAGTGAAACAAAAAAATAAAAAGGTAAAATTACTTAAATAATTTACAAGAAATAAAAAATTATTGATACACTACTTTTAAATAATGAATGATTATTAGTATTTAAGGGCTATTGAAATGGAAAAAAAAATAAAAATTTCACCTAATGGTTGGTTTCATGAATTTTATAAATTCACCACTACCTTGTGTTTGCCTCATAATAGTGTATATATATACATACAATTATATACCTATCTAGGCACTTATTAATCACACAACCCATCCATTATTAACCATTATTTATTCTCTAACCAAAATTCATTTAATTAAATAAATTTAAATATAACAATATAAAATAATTTTTCGATAAATTACTTCGCAATAAATTAATTTAACCAAGTTTCATAATTGTCATGGCAAGTTCAAGTATTAGACAACTTAGACAATCGTCTAAAATTTTCATCCAATAAGAAAACTCCAGTTTAAAAAAATGTATGTTTTTAATTGTTTTAATTCATGCTCTCTTTTATTTCAATGCATATCTTAATAATGTTGAATACTTTTAGAACTTAACTTAACTAATAAAAACAATATCTGGTAAGTATATCTATAATAAATTTATTAAAAGAATTAATTTAATATGTTATTGTTGGAAAAAAAAAGAATATAAAGTTCACTTAAATTAATTTTTTAGTAAATATATTATAAGTGCTCTTACTTATAAATGTATTATAGACTTATAAGGTATTATTTCTATTAAATTTTAAAATTATTCGAAATTAAATAAAATTTTAAAATTAAAGAGAGTATAAATTAAAATAATTAAATATATATCTATATTATATATATATATATATATATTTTTTTTTTAAATTGAGGCCTACTTAATAGATAAAGACCTTATGCCTAATGTTTGAAGCTGCCCTGTACACCACCAACGTTCTCTAGAGGATATTCCGACTCTATCTGTGAGAATATCCAATTCTATTATTTAGCAATATCAAAGCGTTAAAGCTGTCATCACGTGAATGCGATTCTTTAAATAATAAATAAATGTTCTTTCATAGAGCATTGCGTTTTATTATAGTCTATAATGGTAGTTGGGATTGAAATCTTATCAATTGAAATGGTGATTGACATTGACAATGGCAGCGGGGCTATAATTAATCGACATTAATCCAGCAAATGAGACATTAGAGATTAATTTATCTCAACTTGCGGGAATCCCTCCTTAATTATGGTCACATTAAAATAATACCATAACGGTCCGTGTGCATGCATGGTTGTATTAACATAGGAGGATAGAGGATAGGTCCGATGCAATTATACACCGGTGCATATTTGGTGTGCTTTTTTAATCATTAATTTTAAAACAGTAAATAATTATTCAAGACCTTTGTGATTTGTACAATTTACACTCGTTTCAATCTATAGTAATCGATTAAAAAATGCATTTTTTATGTATAATACATGTATAGCACCGGACATACCCTCATTCTAACGTAAGACAAGTGTCGAAAGAGTAGCTTTCCAATAATTTTTCATTGAAAATTATTTGAAAAAATTAAACATGCGATGTGACAACCTGGTTGATAATTACTTATTTTAACTACTTGATAAGGTGGCTTCTGAGCGAGGTAATTATTAGATTCCTCTCGACCTGCTTCGATGACCGAGATAATCGAGGGCATTTGATAGGGTGCACCCAACTGAGTAATAGACTCTGATGACCCAGAATCAGGCATTGCTTTAGTGGCAGAATGCTACCTCTATTCACATCCTACCTCTTTTAGTGGATTCCCCCATTAATGGAGCACATAAAGGAAGAGTAGTTGAAGTAAACGATGGAGGAAATGGAGGTGGACAGGAGGTGAATGGAGCAGGTGTCATGGGGGAGAATGAAATTCTCGTTAGGTAACCAGAGGAATCTAGGAGGCAAGAAATGACAGTTAGAGCTAATAGTGGAGCTGGTAGTTATCCCGAGGTGTCATGCACGGAGGTGGCAAACGTGAGGGACGCCAGTGTCCATCTATGGGAAGAACCAAAGAGGCCTATGCAAGCTCAGCTTCATGGCATCCTTATGGCTGCCAATGGCCCAAATGCAATAGATGAAGTAAATGTTGATGGAGATTCCCCATTTTTCTCAGGTGGTAATGGCTTGTTCTCTACCACCCAAATTTAAGATGCTTGCACTTGACTCTTTTGATGGTTGGAAGGATCCTTTAGACCATCCAAAGACGTACAAAACTTTGATGCATATACACACTTATCCCAATGAGATCATGTGTCGGGTATTCCTGCAGCACTCAAGGGGCCAGCTCAATTATGATTTAATAAGATCAAGCTGAGCACCATTACCAACATCTCACAGCTTGGCAAACTATTTGTTGGCCATTTTATTGGAGGAAAAAGATAGAGAAAACTGGCCATCCACCTCTTAATAATCAAACAAGGCAAAGATGAGCCCCTCAAAGATTATGTTAGGAGGTTCAACAAGGACATCCTAGAGGTGGATGAAGCGGACAACAAGGTGGCTGTTACGGCCTTTATGAGTGAAAATATCTACACACTATTAAGATTATTTTGCAATTTATATGTGATTTTTATGCAACGTTAAGACTTTGTTTGGAGGAGTAAAAAAAAGTCAAAAAAAAAAAATTAACTTTTAATGTTTTAGGTGTTTAGTAAAATACTAAAAGTTATCAATTTTGCTGAATTAACAAGTTACAAAAATACTAACTTTTGCTAAGTTGCCAAGGGATATAATAGTTATTTCACTTTAACTCAACTCAAAAGTTATTAATATTTTTGCCAAACACTTAAAGTTACCAAAATTTACTAAAAATTTCTATTTATTTTACCAAACATCTAAAAATTATTAAAAAATTCTATTTATTTTATTAAACAAATAAAAAATTTCACCTACCGATTTTTACAAAAAGAAAAAAATTATCAAAAATTACTAAAAATTTAACTTTCAAAATGGCCAAAATAGTTTTAGAACTGCAAGAACATAGGCACTAATTAGTTAAAACTTTAGGGGTCAAAGTGATAAAATTACTTTCTTCTTCCCCTATCTTTCTTTTTCTCTTTCTTCCTCACTGAGATCATCCTCCTCCATCTCTCTCCTCTATTATTTCTTCCCCTACTCAAAGTGCCATCCTGGAGAAGGTGACGGGGAAGCTGCTTGCTAACTTATACTCAATGGAAGGGTCAAGTTTTAGGGGGCATTTGGAGACCAAAAAAACTCAAAACAAATCAAAAGTTAGGTTTTAAATAATGTAAAAATGATAAGTAACAATATTTGATTCAAGAGATTTAAAAAGTTTTGAAGTTTTTTGAAGTTTATTGAGTGTACAAACGACAATCAAATATTAATTTTTTTTTTCTCTCAATTGACCTTTTAACTACTCCTCTTCCTTCTCTCTTTCTTTTCTTTTCCTTTTTTTTTTTTTTCTTCCTACTCTTTTTTTAGTCCTTTTCTTTTTTTCTTCTTAATGTTATCTCTCTCTTATTTGTCCCCCACCCAGCTAATCCCTCTTGTTATTTTTATCTTTATTTTTTTAAATAGCCACTTGGATGGGCACCCAAATACAAAATTACCACCGTGTAGGCCCATATGATACGTATATACTGGAAGGGGCACACATTGTGTGTGTATTTTTAATTAATTTTATTTTATTTTAAAAATTAAAAAATTATTTTAAATAATAATTAATGAGTAATTATTAGTTAAATATATTTAAGTAAATAGGAAGTAGTTAAGGAACGTTCAAATAAAACAAAAGAACATTATAAGAGTAATAGATAGTTAAAAATATTTAAGTGAAACAAAAAAATAAAAGGATAAAATTACTTAAATAACTTACAAAAAATAAAAAAATACTTATACACTACTTTTAAACAATGAATGATTATTAGTAGTTAAGGACTATTGAAATGGAAAAAAATAAAAATTTCACCTAATGGTTGGTTTCATGAATTTTATAAATTCACCACTACCTTGTGTTTGCCTTATTATAGTGTATATATATACATACAATTATATACTTATCTAGGCACTTATTAATCACACAACCCATCCATCATTAACCATTATTTATTCTCTAACCAAAATTTATTTAATTAAATAAATTTAAATATAACAATATAAAATTATTTTTTGATAAATTACTTCACAATAAATTACTTCAACCAAGTTTCATAATTGTCATGGCAAGTTCAAGTATTAGGCAATTTAGACAATCACTTAAAACTCTCATCCAATAAGAAAGCTCCAGTTTAAAAAAATGTATATATATTTAGTTATTCTAATTCATACCCTCCTTTATTTCAATGCTTATCTTAATAATGTTAAATACTTTCAGAACTTAACTTAACTAATCAAAACAATATCTGGTAAGTATATCTATAATAAATTTATTGAAAGAATTAATTTAATTTAATATGATATTGTCGGTAAAAAAAAAAGAATATAAAGTTCATTAATTAAATTAATTTTTTAGTAGATATATTATAAGTGCTCTTACTTATAAATGTATTATAGACTTATAAGGTATTATTTCTATTAATTTAGATAAATTTTAAAATTGTTTGAAATTAAATAAAATTTTAAAATTAAAGAGAGTATAAATTAAAATAATTAAATATATATCTATATATATATTTTTTTTAAATTGAGGCCTACTTATTAGATAAAGACCTTTTGCCTAATGTTTGAAGCTGCCCTGTACACCACCAACGTTCTCTAGAGGATATTCCGACTCCATCTGTGAGAATATCCAATTCTATTATTTAGCAACATCAAAGCGCTAGAGCTGTTATCACGTGAATGCATTTCTTTAAATAATAAATAAATGTTCTTTCATAGAGCATTGCGTTCTATTATAGTCTAAAATGGGAATATTTAAATGGTCGTTGGGATTGAAATCTTATCAATTGAAATGGTGATTGACATTGACAACTGCATCGGGGCTATAATTAATCGACATTAATCTAACAAATGAGACATTAGAGATTGATATAATTAATCTCATGGGATTGGTCAGTAGTACTCGACTCGGTAATAATTTATCTCAACTTACGGGAATCCCTCCTTAATTATGGTCACATTAAAATAATGCCATATCGGTCCGTGTGCATGCATGGTTGTATTATCGTAAACGGATAGAGGATAGGTTGGATGCAGTTATATACCAGTACATATTTGGTGCGTTTTTTAATTATTAATTTTAAAACAGTAAATAATTATTCAAGACCTTTGTGATTTGTACAATTTACACTCATTACTATCCATAATAATCAGTTAAAAAAATACATTTATTTATGTACAATACATGCACTACACCGAACATATCCTCAATCCAATGTAAGACAAGTGTCAAGAGAGTAGCTTTCTAATAATTTTCAATGGAAAATTATTTGGAAGAAATTAAACCCACGATACGACAACCTGGTTGATAAATACTTATTTTAACTACTTGATAAGGCGGCTTCTAAGCAAGGCAATTATTAGATTACTCTCAGCCTGTTTCGGTGACCGAGAGAATCGGGGGCATCTGATAGGGTGCACCCAACCGAATAATAGACTCCAATGGCCCAGAATCATGCGCTGCTTCAACAGTAGAATGCTGCCTCTATTCATATCTCACCTCCTTTAGTGGATCCCCCATTAATGGAGCACATAAAGGAAGAATAGTTAAAGTGAACGGCAGAGGAAATGGAGGTGGACGGGAGGCGAATAGAGCAGGTGTCATGGGGGAGAATGAAATCCCCGTTAGGCAACCAAAGGAATTTAGAAGGCGAGAAAGGACAGTTGGAGCTTATAGTGGAGCTGGCAGTTATCCCGAGGCGTCACGCACGAAGGTGGCAAGCGTGAGGGGCGCTAGTGTCCATCCATAGGAAGAACCAAAGAGGGCTATGCAAGCTCAGCTTCATGGTATCCTTACGGCTGCCAAAGGCCCAAATGCAATAGATGAGGTAGATGTTGATGGAGATTCCCTCTTTTCTCAGGTGGTAATGGCTTGTTCTCTACCACTCAGATTCAAGATGCTTGCACTTGACTCTTTTGATGGTTGGAATGATCCTTTTGACTATTCAGAAACGTACAAAACTTTGATGCGTATACACACTTATCCCAATGAGATCATGCGTCGGGTATTCTCGACAGTACTCAAGGGGCCGGCTCAATTGTGATTCAATAAGATCAAGATAGGCACCATTACCAACATCTCACAGCTTGGCAAACTATTTGTTGGCCATTTTATTAGAGGAAAAAGATAGAGATGACTAGCCCCCCACCTACTAACAATCAAGCAAGACAAAGATGAGCCCCTCAAAGATTATGTTGGGAGGTTCCACAAGGAAATGCTGGAGGCCGTTACGGCCTTTATGAGTGGGTTAAGAACACTCAGATATACCACTTTGCTTCTGGGGGAGCTTGGCGATCTTACTCTTCAAGGTGTTAATCTGGACTTCCACAGAGTCGAGATTCTTCTCTATTTGCTCACCTTTTTAATTTGTTTCTTTTTAGAATATATAATTTTTAGACGTGTTAATAGCATTTTAAAAAGAAAAATAAAAAAAATTCATGTTCATTTGGGTAAAAAAATAACAAAAATAACAAAAAAGTTAATTTTTTATTTTTTTAACTTTTATCAAAATAGATGTAATTTTTTTTTATTTTTTTTATTACGAATATGATTAACACGTCTAAAAGTTATATTTTTTAAAAAAGATTAATTTTCGTAAAAAAAAAAAAAAACGTTATATAAGACAAAAATAAAAAGTATCAAAAAAATTGAAAGTTAAAACGAAACCAAACGTTTAATTGTTGCTATTACAGTTAGCATTCCCCTCAAGGTATTTAGGCTTTTTTATTTGTGTTTTTTAATTTAATTCCTAAAATATTTGAAATATCTAATCCAAATTTGACAAATAAGCAAGCAGGCTTATTTTAGACACCTATGAGATTATTTCATAACGTTTAAATGTCACAATTTTGGTGGTTATATAAATAAAAGGAAAAATATAATAAACCAAGGAACTTATGTTACTTGGTCGGAAACTTGAGATTTCCTAAGCGAGGTCTCAATTGCCTCCATGAGCTAACCAATTGACAAAAAGACTTACTATTAGATTACTCTAACAATTGTGACCCCCAAAAAAAAAAAAAATTGATCACATACTAATGTAGTAAACTAGGAAAAGTGGAGTATTAAAAAAAGATTTTCTGTTAATTTAATTAATATTTAATCATTTTTAAAACTTAATTAATATTTAGATATTTTTTGTTTACACTTTTAAATTTAATACTTAACGTAATCAAAATATATAAATTTTATAATTATATTGAATCAATTGGAAAATTGGTCATTTTAGGAACTTATGAGTTTATTTCACATTACTTACGATCACATACCACAACCCTAGTGGCTATAAACAAGGAAAGAACTGGAGTTGTTCTTATATATTAATATGGGACAAAAAGAAATTAAATTTGAGAAGAGAGTATTAAAAAAATATATAAGAGATTATTTAATTCAAAATTTTCCAAAAACAAAAAAGTAGAATGATAAATGAGAGTGCGCATGCAAAATTTGAGAAGAGAGTATTAAAAAAAATACATAAGAGATTATTTAATTCAAAATTTTCTAAAAACAAAAAAGTAGAATGATAAATGAGAGTCCGCATGCATACGATTTGATTTAATGAGAGAAAAAAAAGAAGAAAGAATTATCCAACTTTATATATATATATACACAGCTAATATGAATTTATAAAAACAACTCAAATACAAAGTGTTGTTAATTAGTTTTTTAATTTGATGGTCAATATGATTAATTTAAATTTTAAATTAAAAATTATTTAAAATACTCGTTAAATATTTTTTATGTATTTAAATTAAAAAATACAATTAATTGTTGCTATGGGAGAAGTAACTTTTAAACCAATTTTTAATTCTACTTATTATTTAAGTATTTTTTTTATTTTTAAATTTAAGTTGTAATGCATGTGAAATATATAATTGTTACAACTATAGTGAATCAACAAGGGAATTCATTCTCAAAATATGTTATAACTCACTTCACGTGGATTAATGTCACATGCCACAATTTTTGAAATTCTATATAAAAAAATAAAAAATAAAATTGTAATTATCCACCAAGATAAGAAAAGGAAGTAAAAATAATAATAATATGCGATTAAATGGTTGCTATGTTGCAGTTGAAATCTTGTTAGAATTGAAATGATGATTGACATTGACAAATGACATCAGAAATATCCGTAATTAATCTCAACTTGATCTGTTTCCAAAAAAAAAAAAAAAAAAATCTCAACTTGCTCATGTTCACATTAAAATGACGCCATAATGGTACGTCAGCAAGTATGAAAGTTTCAACGTCAGACAAGTGACAGAGAAAGCAACTTTCCTAATAATTTTCCATTGAAAATTATAAAACAGATGAAAAAGTGTCACATTGCGGTGGAAGTGAACTGCCCCAAAATAAATGTATATAAGATATGTTTATAATGATAAAAAATGAGATAATTTGTGAATTCATAATTTGTATATTAAAATAAAAATAAATAATTTTTATAAATTTTTAAAAAATTTTAGATGTTTATAATAAATCAAACGGAATTATACCAAAAAAAATTTAATTTAAAAAGATAAAATTTTCATGGACTTTAGAAAGTTTCATGTAAATTATCAAAAATTTCACTTTTTTTTTTTGATTTTTAACCTCTAAACGGCCTCTAAATAAATATATATATATATATATATTGAGAAAGACTTGACTTAAAATTTTCATCGACTTCTGAAAGCTTCATGTGAAACTACTATTGCATGAATTTTTTTATTGCATTATTAAATTCAAAAAATTATCTCAATCATATAATATGAATTAATATGCTTTTGCTTTTATGAGTGTCATTCACTCAGAATTTATTATGCCTTTGCTGGGTTGTCGTTTAGCCTTTGAGATTTGACTGGACAAATGAAGAATTGAAAAATCAAAAGCACGGGTAGCCAGTGATGTTATGATCGTGCAACACAACTCAATTCATATCAATTACCCATTTTTTGACTTTTTGAGCACTAATAATGAAGCTTATATATATATATATATATATATATAATTTTTTTTATTTTTTTTATTTTTCGAAACCAGATAACACGTGCATTAGAAGTGATAAAAAATAAAATAAAATAAAGTGAGATCAGTTGTAGGTTCGTAATTTATACAGTGAGATAAAAAATAAATAACTTTTAATATTTTTCACTATTTTTTAAAATTTTTTGTCATTCCAAACAAAACCAATAATAAACTCAAGAATTTTCATGTCTCATATTATTTTATTTTCTTTATTCTCTCTTTTTTTTTTCCACTTTAAATGAATTCCTTTTCTTCTAACACTTCTCATTTCAATTTTCAATATCACACTTATAACACTCCTTAAAATAAAACACTAGCATTCCACGACATGGAAAGATTGACTCAAATGCCTGTATAGCATAAAAAGCGACATAAATGTGGTTAAAATAAAGAAATTTAATTTTTTTTTCAAATGCTTCAAAATGGCTCCAATAACAATTTAATCAACTAAGACTTCAAAAAATATAAAAGATAGTCTAACATCACTCCTTAGTATCACAGCAACTCATAAATCACATTGATACCCACAAGTAAGTTGATATAGAGTGCATTTAGTTTACTACAAATCAATACAAAACTCTACAAATCTTTAATTTTCTACTCATTACACGTTCGCACGGAATATCTTCGACATACCTCTCATTGCCTCTTAGCACCTCTATTAGCTCTTTAAGATGAGCAAATATCGATGCACCTCGTTGCGCTATTGTTGTACCTCGCTAGCATCTGCATTATCACCAGTATTATCATGTACCATCAAGTTAAGATAAACTTTGCTCTGACACCACACAACACAATCGAAAGTGATAAACCCTAACTGTCACATCCCTATTTTAGGATATAGCTTTAATCCCTTCAATGGGTGGACACTCACAAATTCTCCAGCACAACAATCACATTTTATATGTATACAAATAAATATAACATCTCATAAATTATAAATCTAAATTTATTTTCACGAACATCAAAAATCAACAAAAAACTAGAATTAAAACGGAGAAATAGACAACTCAGGTTCTTTTTCCAACACATACAGCCACGCCTAACTCAACTGAAAAATTTTAAAATTTCGATATGAGTGTCATACATTTAGTGAAAGTATTATACTTAAAATAAAAGATAATAAATTACGCATTTTTTATCTTTATTATATAATTTAATGTCACTTTTTATTCTCACTGCATATTTATCAGAATTCATCCTCACATTTCACCCTAATTAATCGTCTCCTAACATATATATCCATAATCAATTATATAACCAACTGTCTCACAAATAATTAAGAATTAAATTTAGCAATGATAACAATATTACATCATATCATTAACACCATGTTTCATTCATCAACTTCTAGCATCACAGTATACCCTTTCTGGTAATGATACAAATATCTCATCACATCATAATCACCATTTTTCAATTGTTAATTTCATCACATTGTGATCGCCGCATGCCCCATCCGGTAATGTCAAGATATGTATATATAATGAATAATTTAAATGTTAATGCAACACACAGTTAGCCCAATTTGGCGCATGAGTTGAGCGCTCAACTACAGACAGTGGTTTTAGTTAGCATGTCCCATTAACCCGATCTGGTCTGGTCCCAACTGGCCTTAATTTCTGGCCCCATCTATCTTTATCTTTTGTCCAATCTGACCTGACTCCATATGGCCTCATTTTTTATCCCATCTGAGCTGACCCCCTCTAGCTTCAATGTAAATGTAATGCACACAATTTTTGTTATGTAGTGGCATTTATTATTATTATTATTCTCAAATAAAGATATCACTTTGCATTTATCAATCATAAATTATTATAGTTTAGTATTATCACAATTAATTCACAAATAATAGATAATTACTCAAATAAAAATATCAAACCACACACTAGCATTTCATAATAATTATAAATTATCAACAACACAATTAATTCATAATTCCTCACATAAAAAATCAACTCTACTACTTATCATTTCATAAATAATCATAATTTAATATCCACACAATTAGTTTATAAATCAATAATATTTCGTATTAACTCAAATAATTCTCTTAATAAAAATATTAATGCTCATGTTTATTGTTCCAAAAAAATAATTGTAATCACTATCACATAATTAATTCGTAAACAGTCAATATTTTTATTATCACCACAAATAATTTTTCTTATATAAAAAAATATATATAAATTTTCACAATAATCATTTAATATTTCATACAAATAATTTCTTAAATAAAAATCACCTTTATTATCCCATATTCATCAATACAATTATTTCACAAATAATCAATATTATTATTTTTGTTTATCCACACATATTAGTTTATAAATAATCACCACTTTATCATCAACCCAACTACTACATAAATAATTAATATTTGCATATAAATAATTTCTCAAATATAAATATTAGTTTTTCATAAATAATCACAATTCATTGATTAATATTGAAACAAAAAAAAAAGAATAAATTTACAACTATTACTCCATAAATATTTATAATTCATTGTTAACATAATAAATTTATAAATAGTTAATTTCTCTGCACAACTAATTCTTCAAACAAAAATATTAATTCTTACATATAACTTTCCCTAAATAATCTTAATTTCTCATTGAGAAATTAATTCATAACAAATAATATTTTTTTATCTCAAATAATTAATATCAAAAAGATAAAATTTATTAACTTATATTTATTATTTTTTATGTTTAAATTTAATACATTCACCTAAACAGTAAATATTTTTAAAAAATTAAATTATTAAAGTGGCTACTGCTGGTTACCTTCTGGTCCTCGGCAAAGCTCGGCCAAAAGTCTTAATTTTCTGCTTCCCTGCAACTTTTTCTTCCTCGCTGTAATTTTTTCTTCAGCTAGTCGTTGCTATTAACACATATGCATTTATATATACATCAAAAAGCGAAGAGGAGTCCACCGCTTAAATATCTTATCTTTTTTTTTTTTTTTTTTTCCCCTATGCTTGGCGTAGCCCAGCCGCCATTTTAGCCTACGCACGCGCCTACATAGCAAAGCTAAAGCCACGTCACCATTACATCACCCTAATATCTAATTTAATTAATTAATTAATTAATGGCTTAATTAGCCTAACTATTTAATTTAGATTAAGGTTAAATAAATTTTAAAAATATTATAATATATATAAATTCCTCCCGTTAAGGTTACTATAAATTAAAATAATATCAAATTAATACAACTAAAATTTGTAAGAATAAAATAAAAATTAAATTAATAATACAATAAAAATTCAGAATATCACACTAACCTTCCGACGGAAGCTTGACAACAAAATTAAGTTTTTGAATACAATTGTGAAAAATTGTCAATCTCTTACAATTTTTAACCTTTACATAAGTTAGAGCTGAAGTCAAATAAAATAAAATCTCATTATATAAGGAAATTAAATAAAATTATCTAAAAAAAGTAAATAAAATTATCTTCCAAAAAATTTCTCAATTCTTAAATAAGCATATCCAATTAATATTGAAGCTTTGCGAGAAATATTTGAAATGGAAACGCCTATCATTGTCCTTGTCACTCTTATTGTCACATCGTTTGTCCCACTATTTCTGTGAGTATTCTTAGGCTTCTAGCGATCTACCTGGACCATGAACTTGACTGTAGTCACATCTACGTCACAAGAAGGTGGTTCTTGATCAAGAGCTTTCCAACGATCTAGTCAATTAGGAAATTAGAGAGTGTTTGTGAAGAGAGTTTTGTGAACAATAGTGAGCGTACATTACTTAATGATCATTTTGGATTATATATAGACTTGAATAAAATAAGAGTTAGTAGGACATAGATTTGATCATAATATTCTGTTAATTCTTCTAACTTATCTATTTTTTTACTAATTACAGTGACGGTTTACATTACATTTAATATGCGTTGAATTATTTATAAAGTAGTAGGGGTGATGTGATAAATTTAAGAAGAATAATTTTCGCATCATATCCCTATTATTACAATAATGAACTAATTAAGTTACAATATTATTACATAATTAGAAATTAACCAGAACGTGAATCCTTTATTCTAGCAACATATTTTTGAAATCAAGAAAGTAACTGAACACTGAGGTCGTTGCTTGATCGTGATAGGTATGTGTGCTCGGGATAAATGTCCCATCTCCAAAATAATTTTTTGCGCGCCACTTCTGTAGTATGGTAAGCTCATTCCTCATTTTTATATCTTATTGTCAATTACGGTTACCATTCTTCTGTTCCAACGACGAACCATTCTGACTCAAAATTTAAAACCAAAAAGATCTGCCCTTTTCTTGCCCCAAAAATTAAAACAAGAAAGGTTGTTCACACTGCCAATAATACACGATTTTTTCAGAAAAGATCTGGTATCCTCCACCCAACTATTAAATTAGACTATAGCTCTACTTTACATTAACAAATAATGCGTGCGATACAGCCATTTTTGTAATAGTCGGTAAATTTTAAATTTTAATGAATAATTTTTTTTCAATTATCCGGAGAATCAACCCCTGTTTTAATGATAACATTAATTTAAAAACAGAGGATTGAAAATTTTCTGTGGAGAAATAAATTTCTTTCAAATTAAATGGGAATTGGTTATTCTTCAAAGTTAAATACCAAGTGAGCCAAATATTCAATTGGCTCAACCCAAATCCAACAATTCATGTATCTAACCCATCACTCAACTCACTTTCAACTCATCTGAACTCATTATTTAACTTACCGAATCAACTCAAATAACAGACCAAGAAGGTGCCGTAAAACTCTTAGAAGGCAATTAAATAGAGTATTAAACAAGAAAAATAGTGTCAAACCTTTACACATCTCTGTCCACTGGTATTTATAGATATGGAATAGAGTTTTTGTGTGTTGCCCTGAACGGTCGAACCTTGTTCGATGATAGGGACAATGCTAGAACATGGTTACAAGTGTAAAGAGAAAAGTAGCTCTCTCTTTCTCCATGTCCAGCATTACAGTTGTGCAAAGGAAATGGATATGTAACATCTTGCCATGTGTTGCACGGTCTCCTTCAGATTATACAGCCCTTAGCTCCCCCACCTAGCATAAACTAAAATTGAGGATGTGTGTAGAATGATAAAAAGTGAAATAAAATGAGATAAGTGTTAATTTATAATTTGTGTAATTAGGTAAAAAATGAATAATTTTTAAAGATTTTTAAAAATTTTTAAAATTTTTGACAAACTAAGAGAGCGTTTGGAGCTCCAAAAAAACCTAAAAAAAACCCAAAAAACTTCAAAAGCTGACATAGTTTCAAGCGCCCAAAAATTTCAAAAGCCGTTGGAATAGATCAAAATGGTGCGTTCCAACAGATTTTGCCAGAATTTAAAAAAAATGATCTGACATTTGTACAAAAAATACATAAAATTCCAAAATTTTTCAAAATCATCTACTAAAATTTTGACACGTGTGTTTTTATATAATTTTAACAATTTTAAATCAAATCAAATATAAACATTTAATAATCATTATACAATAATTCTAAAATTTATTTTTAAAAATTTTTAATTTTTGTTGTAGCTACAAACGCCTCCTAAACGGCGCCCAAATCATCATCCTACGTACCAATAGCAGTACAATAAACCTGCATTTTGCGACAAATTCTTTGCAGTATTATATCACTTCTGGCTTGCACTATCATGCGTCCTGTATATTATGGGTGGATTTAGAGTTAGATAAATTGATATAAATTAAAAATTTATAATGTATACAATAAAAAAAATTAATATAACATAAAATTAATAAAAATTTATAAAATTTTTTAAATTTTATTTACAAACTAAACAGAACATATATGTTACCCACTGACGAGCATACCTCTTTAGCCACTGTTACGCCATCATTAATATTGATTTATGTTTTTTTCTTTTTTCCAATTTCTAAGATTACCGTTAGACCCTTCAATCCTTGCACGAAAAACAGCGCAATTTCGAGGGCCAACTGGCAGGAATATCCCTCCTTTATGTTCACATTACAATAATGCCATATTGTTTTGCGTGCATGCGTGGAAATTTTAAAGTATGACATGCGATAGAGAAAGCAACTTTACCTTAAAAAAAAAAAAAGTAACTTTCCAATAATTTTCCATATCAAATTATGAAACAGATAAAAAAAAAATGGTAATATAGGTGAGTGTTTGGAGGCACACAATTTTTAATAATTTTTGGTATTTTTTATCAAAAGTTATTAGTTGTGATTTTAATGTATTTGGTGTTATAAGTAGTAATTTTTAACAATTTTTAATAATTTTTTTGTAACTTTTAAATATTTGATAAAATTTTCGATAACTTTTAATAATTTTTAGTAACTTTTGACAACATTTAGTAACTTTTAATAATTTTTGAGTTAAAAAACTATTGTAGTAGAATAAAAAAGTGCAAAAGTTATGATTTACCAAATACTCAAAAATCAAAATTTAATATTTTTTTTATAAAAATTACATTGCCAAGCACGCCACAATAGTAGAAGAAGACACTGAAATGTGTAATACTAGAGATAAGGCCTAGTGTTAGGTAAAGGGTGGCTATGGCTCTTAACTTTGATATAAATTTGTAAATATTTTCCCATTGATAAATAAAAAGTTCACAATCAAGTTCATTTTTTTGTATTGGGACTCACATAAATAAAAAATAAAAATTAGTAGAAACATACAAATATCTCTTTTTTTTTTTAACAATGTTTGACAAATAAAAAATCTCTAGTCAACTTAACTCTTTATAATAAGATTTACATAAAAAAAAAGGTAAAAAGTAATAAATTATTTTCCTATTTTTCAATAAAAATCCACAAATCTCTATCTTTCTTTTCAACCCACATATTTACACTCTTTCTAAGCCTGTGTACTACAAAGCCTGTGTAGTACCTACGCCTAAAATGAATATATATATATATATATATAAAGAGAGAGAGAGAGAGAGAGTAAGACTTGAAATCATTCATGGAATTTGTCCCTATTTCTATAGGCATAGTTTGACGGGTGACCGCCTAGTAAGCTTCCATTGCCAAATCTTAAGAATTTTTTTTTTTTAATTTATGAGTTACTGAATTTTTTTCATGATTTTTGGTCATTATGCCAAATGATGATTTACAACCCCTTTGGATTTAGCAAAGGGTGTTGGAGATATTTTGCGTTTCCTTTCTTTTCAGTTCTAGAGGAAAGTTATCTCATGTCACCCTCGAATGAAAAATGTCAAGTCATTTAGAATAATTTATCCTCTTTCCCATCTCAAAGGATAGCCTTCTGTTCTCTCTGGTCCTAACTCTTTGTTTTAGTTGATTTCCAGGTGACAGAGAGACCCTGATCTAGAAAAGAATCCTCAACACATCTGTTAAGGAAGAGAAGTTGCATCAAAAAGCCATGCCAAGTAGAGCTGCTGGTAAAAGTCCCACTGAGTCAACATCTGGTTCTTCATCAGAGAGACTGTGTGGAGCCAATCAACTCCATGATATCGAGCCAAAACCTTCTTCACAATCCCCTATGACCTATGAAAAAAACTTCAACAGCAGAACTACTAGCAGTGTTGGCAAATCTGTATCCCAGGACGATAGTAGTCATCTCGGACCAGATACGTCAGCAGAGAGAATGGTTCCAAATTTGTCAATCAATTTAAGACAGCGGAGGCAAATCAGGCAAAAAAAAGCACTGAAAAAACTTCGCCAGAAGGAAAAAAATCTGCAAAACACCATATTGAACGAAGCGATACTGAACGCCAGGAACACAGTCGCTCTGGTGGCTATTTTGATCGCCACAGTCACATTCACTGCAGGTATTGGTGTGTCGATGGTGTCGTGTTCGAATTCCGAATCGTGTTTATTTTTATTTAAGCTCAGAGTTTTTAAAATTTAGTAAATATGTTAAATAAATAATTTATTTTAAAATCAAATCAAATTGTGTGAGTTGCAGGACTAACTTATATATTCATGTCATATGATGATCATATTATCTCTAATATTCTGTTTGGTTTGATATGATTTAATAAATGAAATTATGCTGTATCATGAGCATATTATCTTTGATATTCTGTTTGGTTTGATTTGATTTAATATATGAAATTTTGTGTTTAGAACACGTATTTGAAGTTATAAATTGAATTGAATTTATTAAATTTGACCATATTAATAGGAAAAAGAAAGTATGATGAATATAATATATGAGGGTAAGTTTATCCACTTACTTAAATAATTTAAAAAAATAATTAATTATCATCAAATTCTATTATTTAGATTATATTTCAAATGATATAGAAATCTAAAAAAGGTTATAAAATGAAATCGAATTTAACTAATAAAATTTTATTTTAATTCTAAATATAAAATTAGCAGGAATTCTCACCAAATAAAATTCTATCAAATTCACTATTTCAAACAGAGTGTAAGTAAATTTTCAGTATTTAAGTTATTCTATCATGTCTAATGTTGCCATCCTTAATTGCAGGAATTAGTCCTCCGGGTGGAATCTACCAGGAGGGACAAAATATTGGGAAGGCCATTGCTAGCGAGTCAATTGCTTTCAAGGTCTTTTCAATCTGCAACAATATCGCATTATTCGCGTCTCTCCTCATCGTGCTAATTATGAGCAGCATCTTTCCAGCAAGTAAGCAAGGACTAGAAATTTTATTGATTATCAATACAGCAACGATGTGGGTCGCTGTGATTTTCATGGCGGCTGCATATGTAGCAGCTACGTGGGTTGTTTTACCGTATGATCAAAGGACATGGATCAGGACGTGGATCACCAAGCTGCGATGGATTCCAAGGTGGATGCTTGATCCTGCCTTGTTCATAAGTTGTTATACAATTTACCTGGCACTAGTGCTTGTGCTTACTGCAAGATTAAGGCGGGTGGTGCTTAAGAAATTTCGTGGAGTTTGGGAAAGGGTTAGACCTGGAACAGGCTTGGAGGAGATAGTGTAACGGCTTAGGTGCCTGGTATGTTTTTTTCTCCCCCAATTTTAGGCTGTGCCTGGTATTTTTAATTGATGGGCGTTTTTAAAGTACGAGTTCTAGGTATTTAGATGATACATAATATATGGTTTTAAGGTATCCAAAAACAGAAACATAAAGGTTTATTTGGTTTGCTTTTCTATTTTTTATTTTTTATTTTTATTTTTATTTTTTTTTTATTTTTTGTTTTGAACTTATTTTTTATTTTGTGCTTTTAAAAACAAAGAAAATCTCAAAACGCATTTGATTATTGTGTTTTTAAAATTTGTTTTAAAAAACAGAAAATAAGTTTATACATAAAATAAAAAATAGAAAAAAGTCGTTTTGAGTGTTTTTAATCCAAAATAAAAAAAAAATTCAAAACAATGAAAATAGAACATTTTTTGTTTCTGTATTTTGAGATTTTTAAAACAAAAAATATAAAATAAAAAGTAAACCAAATGCCACCTAAATTTTTTAAAATAATGAGCATCTGCATCATAGTTTATTTTTTAATAGATCTGAAATGTTTATTGATTTATATAATGACATATAATCCTTATTTATTTGTTAGGTAGAAAGTACTGTAATAACCATTAGTATTTGGACACAGACATATAAAATAATATATTATGATATACATATATTGAAGCAACACAAAAAAAGGGTAAATAAATAAAAAAATTAAATAGTAAAAATCGCTAAAAAAGAAAATGTATTTCAAAAATCACATTAAAAATACTAATCCAAATGAGTTACATTTAAATTATAAACTATCTAAAATATTTAACATTTAAAATACTTATCCAAATAAGTCAACATGAGTAAGAGTGTTTTATTAAGAATAATACAAATACTAGTCCAAAAGACATGATAGATAACCTACGGGTCTGTATACATACATACATACATACATACATATACACAGTTGGCACAACTATGCAATGATCCAGAGCTATACATTGAGTTCTCACAATGCCTCTGACAGCATGAAATTAACTCAAGCCTTGGATTGTTGAAAATTTTAGATAAAATAACTTGCAATTCCGATTAGCCTCAAACTCTTGAAAGGTGGAAATGCCAGACAAGGAGGAGGAGATGAGACTGTTCGCAACTGAATTGCCGATATCAGAGAGTTATCGTACGACGCTGAAGATACAACCGCGACTTTTGTCGCCAAAGTTGCGTTCAGAAATCATTGCGTCTTTAAGAGGTATTTGTGTGTCTTTTAAGGTATTTGTGTGCGTTCAAGGAATGTATCGCCTGCCTTATGTCTCGATCTCCACCAGGAAATGTTCCACTATGTCTATATACGTATGTATATTTAATAAAATATATATATTTATATGAAATGATGGTTAAAAAAAATTATTTTTTATTGAATATCTATTATTATTATTATTAAACTTAAATTTGACGGATCTAATCCGACAGGCTTCCATTCATATGACCATGCATATATAATCTACAAGTGCATTGTATGAAAATCGATGCACAATCCCTTCTTGCGATCACAAAATACCATTTTGTTCAGCTATTTGGATAATATGCATTACTACATAATAACAGGCTTAAAATATAAAATCTAAAACATATGCTCATAGAGTTTAAGACTCGGTACAATTCAGTGTTTGGACAGCCAAATTACATCAACCACAGCTGAGATCGCAAGCAAGAAGCAGCTGATGAATGCAAAGGCTATGGAGACAGCAACCCGGCTGCAGAAGTGGTGCAAAGGCTTGCAGAAATTTGGCAAAGCCGAATGCTTGATTCCTGTGCGGTTCAGGTTCGTAACGCCTGATGCAGCTGATCCAGCACTCATCATGGCATATGCAAATACCTACATTATAATATAGACAGAATCAATCAATCAAGCCATCCGTATCAACTTCTCTAAAGCCTCTTATTTTCTCTAAAATAGAGAGAAGATGATGAAAAATTATTCCATATCAGCATTTCTACTCAACCTTTATTTCACAAAATATCGACGGCAGCTCTCCAAATTGACAATGGCACCGCAGCATTCACTAGTTTAGAAAATTTTAGAGAAACTAGTATGGGGATGATATTGGATAGAAAATTTTTAAATATATATATATATTTTTATATTCTAGAGAATCTCTTTAATGTAAGGAAAATATGATGAAAAAAATAAAAAATAATAAAATGAAAATCACCCGGCAAATGCAGGTCAATTTAGCGGCGCAAATAGAGAACCAACAATCAAAATTTATGCACAAGTTTATTGTGACACTCTCCAGTTTCACTCCACATTAGACGAAAAGTTGTCCATAAAAGATGTCACATAAGTGACAGAGCTTACTCAACTTGCATTAATTTTTGACACAAGTAAATAACCCAACTCATCAAACTCAAAGCAAATAAGTGGGGGAATACATATATTAGCCAAATTCAAGTACAAGCTAACCCCACACCATCTTGGATATATAGAATACGCAAATCACAAACATAGAATAAGAGAGACTGAAGTAAGATATTGATAAAAAGGCCATCAAAATACTGGTTTTCACAATGAAAAACAACTTGTGGTTGCTAAAGTAAGCATTTTGATGAAGAAGGATAAACCACATTACCTGATCCCCAACGAAAATAAGCCACGCATGATTTCGAGAAGGAATCACTGGAGACTTCCTAACCAGCCTCAACATGCTAATGAGTAATTGAAGCAGAGAGTGAGCTGCAACAGCTGCAGAAACTCCAACCAGGAACCTATTTTTTCAGCACACAAAAAATTGAAACACTTCAGCTTTCACAGGTAACTTAAAATTCACTTCTAAAACTATTCAATACCCTCGAACTACATCAAACTACAGCTTGGCGTTAAAGATTATCACACCAGTTGGACAAAAAGATTTGACCCTCTTCGCCTATCCTGGCACTGGCCTGAACCAAGTCACTATTATGGGATTAACATGGCCCGAAATTATCAAGAAAAAACATGTACATGGTACCATATGAATATGTTAATTTGAAATTGAGAAGATTTTATCCCATTTTATAATAAATTAATTATTCAGCATGTTAATTAAATTCTGATATATTTTGGAATAAACACGAATAAAGATACCACATGAATTCTATTGAAGGATTACATAAACTAGTTTGTTTGGAAGAGTATCACGAGATTTACATCCAGCGGAGAATAAAAAGGGAAATTCAACAAATCCCCAAACACGAGAATGTCCAATTAAACAATTCACTCACGGGTGTGTGTTTCTGTTCATTCAAGTGCCATGAACCTTAAAAGAGGCCGTTCCCCAAATTTGTCGCCACTCAGAAAATTATCAGCCCTATGGGTAGTATCGTCAATATAGAATTTTACCAACCACATAAAGGGACAAACAAAGGGCTGCAGAGATTCGGCTTTTGACAGGTCCATTTTGGTCAAAACCATGCAAAATCAACATTTTTTACTCAAAAAAGTAAGCGTTAGGCGTGTTTGGTTGCTGAGAAAGCGTGAGAAAAATTGAGAAAAACGTTTTATGACCCTGAGATTTTTCAGTGAGTTGGAGGTGGTTAAACGGTGCTTACTCGAAGGAGTCGGAGAAAGACCACTTGGAGTAGACAGGGAGATTAAAGCCAAAAATGGAGATGATGGTATTTTCCTCTGCAGTGACCATGAGAGAGAGTGCGATCACGGAGGTAAAGAGACAGGTCAGCCTGAGAACGGCGTGTATGAGGTCAAGTTTCCGGCGGTTGGTTCGGTCAGGCATCACCGACACCAGCGGCCCGCTCATTGTGCCACTCTCCGCCACCACAACTCCCTTCGTCTCCGGCAGTTGTATCCCCACCTCCGCCGCGGTCTTCATCCCGTTCATCTCCTCTCTCTCTCTGTCTCTCTCTCTCTCTCCCCCGTGTGTGTTTAGAGTGCTTCGGGTTTTGAGTAAACGAGTAGAGAGCGCTGAGCAAGAGGTGGGGCTCTTAAAATGGGGAAGCGGGAAATGTATCAGTGACCGGGCTGTCATACGGGAGACACGTGGCGCAGAGCGGGCGGGTTAGAGGCGGTGCCCGTGACTGCACAGTGGACGAGTAGCCCGGAAACTGAAGCTTTGTTTGTGGGTTTCGTTTTGGGCTTCTTCTGTCCGAATGCAGATAGCGGCTTTTCTTCGAGCTTTTTTGGGCCTTTCTTTGACAACAAGATCTCTATTGTCAGGTCCATTTATGGGTTAAAATGTTGGCCTTGCAAGTAATTTTGTGAGCCCAAAATCCAAAATTGATCAACTTAGAAAGGTTGCGTTCGACCTTTAAATGCTTGTTGTAGTCCAGCAATATCAGATAAACTGCTACAGACATTCAAAGGTGGAGAAATTAATCACAGTTACTGCTGATCTGACCCAAACCTGATTTGGGTCCAAACTTGATCAGACCCTAACCTAATTTGGGTCCATTCTAAGGCTTTGTTTGGGGGGAACAAAAAAACTAGCGTTTTATAATTGACTACTAACTACCTACTAAAAAATTAGTTTTTTTTTTTTTTAGGAAAAAAAACTAACTTTTTAGAAGTTAACTTTTTAATTTATTGTTAATTTAACGGTTTTGTCCTTCACAATTTAAAAGTAATTTAAAATATAAGAGAGTAAATTTGATCATTTCAGTAAAGGTTAAAAAGTTGAGTTGGTAGAAGTTGAGAAGGTACCAAGATCCGCAAACGGAGCCTAATTAATTGATAGTCTTGGCACCTAAAATTAGGATTGTTTCATCAACGCTCTTGCCATTTCTATTAGTATTAGGCTTCAATTGCCTTGTTTAAATCCTCAGGCAAGTTCATGGCAAATATTGTGTTAAGGAGTCTTCATTTCCGCCTCAAGTCCGTCCAATATGATGATTTTGATTCTTCCTGGTTATGCGCAAGGAATTATCCCATGAATTCAAAAAAATGTCTCATCTTAGGACATATGGATTTCTGCTTCTTCCAAAAGATTTTATTACAAATAATTGTCATCACGATATAGAAACATTTTTTTTTCAATTAAGATGCATTTTCATGATTCTTTATTTAACGTTATAAACTCATAAGCTCTTATGTTACTTTAATATTTTTTTTTTTAATAATTGTTCTGATAAACATAGCATTAATCTTTCTAAAATGAACCGGGATATGCCCAATTTTACCGCCCAGTTTTCGGAAAAGTAAATTTGAGTGTGATTATGATTGGAATCTAATAGAGTTTTAACTGATTCGAACTCAGTTTGAACAAATAATAGTGAGTTCAAGTTTGACTCAATAAAAAGTAATTTGATCTTAAGTTTGGTTCACAAATAATTTTAATAACTAAAATGACATTATTTTAATCTAAAATATTACAATACATATTATTTTTTTTAAGTAACTCACGAAATTTTAAACTGAATATTTAGGTGGCATTTGGTTTATTTTTATGTTTTCTATTTTCTGTTTTTTTTTTATGTGCTAAAAATCTTAAAACGAAGAAACAGAAAATGTTTTATTTTCCTTATTTTTTTGTTGAAAACTCTAAAAATAACTTTTTATTATTTTTTATTTCATGTGTAAACTCATTTTTAATTTTCTAAAATAAATTTTAAAAACACAAGTAACAAAATGAATTTTGAACTGTTTTCTTTATTTTTAAAAGCACAAAATGAAAAATAAGCTCAAAACAGAAAACAGAAAACAGAAAATAAAAATAAAAAACAAAAAATAAAAAAACAAATCAAATGACCTCTTAGTAATTCAAGCTTAGCTTAAATTTTAAACAACTAATAGAAAAGGTTTGAATTTTAAATAAATAATAATTTTTTTTAAACTAAGAATATATTGATAGAAAATTAAGTACATACAGAGCTCTCTCTTTCAACAATATTTAACAGTTCAGGAGACGATGAATAAGAAAGAGTCTAGATGAAAATAAGTCTCGATCTTAAACAGTTTGACGTAAGAAAATACGCAACTTCATTTAAATTTGGCTCATCTGATGCAACCAATTAAACTCGAGCCAATCGAGTTAGGGATAGTCATCTCAGTCGACCCGTTCGTATCCTACTCGATCCCCGCCCCAAACGAGTAGGGGATTCGGAGATTTTTTGGGGATCAGATAGGGTATGGAGGCATTTTTTTAAAAAATTTGGGGATCGGGTAGGGTACGGGTATGAGCCTGTCCCCGCCCCGTACCCTACCCTACCCGTTTCTCGACCCTCCCCATATTCTCTTGTATATATATATTTAATTTTTTAGTATATTTGTTATTGTAGATTTCTGAGTAAGGTAGAAAATTAAGATTTTGAGTTTCTTTATCTATCAATTTCCTATTAAATTACTTTGTTTTCCAATTTACAAAGAAACTATAAATTCAGATAGACCAATTATGAATGTTTCTTTATTTACTTTTCCTATCTTGAATCATAGAATCTATTAACATGGTAGAAAAATAGAAACTTAATAAGTGCTTTCTAAATATGTATATATGATACTTTTTTATTTTTTAAATATGCATTAGGGTTCTACTCTATTTTTTTATAAGTCATATTTTAGAATTTTTATATTTTTATATTTTTTTCAATTCAGATACCCGTTTCCCCATGGGGATCCCCATTCCCCGTTTGGGTCGGGGATGAGTGGTAAAAATAAATCCCCAGTGGGGATCGGGTAGGGTATAGGGATTGATTTTAGTTTAGGGATCGTATATGGGGATACGTGTACCCGTCCCCTACCCGCTCCATGCCCATCCCTAGGTCGAGTGTAAACTATGCCAATTTTTTTTTTTTTTTTCTGGTAAGTAACTATGCCAAACTTACATGAGTAATTTGCGAGATATTTGATTTGCTGCCACACCTAAACAAGAAATATAATTGCAGGATTTGAAAGAGAATGACAAAATAAGTGATGAACAGGAGCCTTGCCATACGAAAGTGTAGCCCAGCTGGCTATTTATGGCCATGTGCCTAACTTTTAAGTAATTAGTGGGGAGTAGTTGATTTGCATAACACAGTTTGACATCCATTGTAATTAATTCACGTAGTTCTCTCTCTCTCTCTCTGATCTCTCTTATATTTTGTTTCAACTTATGAATTAATAATTTATGGGTTTAGTCAAGTTGTTTGGGGATTAAAAAAGGTTCATACGAAGATAAAGAGTCTAGAGTTGAGAAACGGACTCATGTTTTTATGTAATTAGGACATGACTTTGCGAGTCTTAATAATTTGGTGCTAAATTATGATTTTTTTTTTTTTTTTAGGGTTCATGACTGAAAATTTTCTGAGGCGCCCCCCCCAAAAAAAAACGAAAAGAAAAAAGCAAAGTTATAAAAAAAAAAATTAACTTTCAATTTTTTAGGAATATTTTTTACCTTTTATATGGTCAAATTGAACATATCTTTCAAATTAATAGAAAAAATAGTAGTAGTGGATCTTGTTACCAAAAGTTTAAATTTTAAAGATGCAAATATCTCTTTTAAAATTAATGACTGAAGTCTATCTATCAAAAGTCTGAATATTAAGGTGTTTAAGTGATTTTTGCTTTTAGTAAATCACCTCATCGAACCCTATGGGACTAAGGGTGGCCAGCTCAGATTGACTAATAATTTTGTTACTCATTGAGGTGGGTCTAAAAAATTTGGGTTTAGATTTAATTATCACATCCGCAGATATAAATCTATTTACTTTTTTAAAATAATTAAACTATATACTTTTAAATAAAAATAATTTAAAATTTATAAATTAATGTAAATAGTTTTAATATTAAAATAAATATTTTTATAAGAGTATATATGCAAATAAAGTAATATATAAATACATAAAATATAAATAAAAAATATGCAATTAATTTTTAAGATTTTGTCGGTGTGCTCAAACCCCAAGTCCGGGCCAAATAACTGAGGGAGATCAAAATAATTTCCAGCCTCAAAAGAAAATAAGTGTACCGAGCTTAAAGCATCTATCCATATCTGAGACCAACAACGAAGAACACAATCACATATATGATCGATATATATATATATATATATATATAAAGGAGGAAAAACGAACGGTGTTGCCTTGAAAGAAAGGGTGCATCAAGCGCGTTACATTGTACCTACAATGAAAAAGTTTTATCAACCAAATGCTATTAATGGTGTTGTTATATATCCTTTAACTTCGATTAGAATTCATAACCTTGGTCTTTAATTTGTTGCATCTCTCATCATGGTTGGAGCCATATCGCTAAAAAGAAAGATGAGTCCTACCATTCTACTTTTCCATTTAGCCAAGCAATTGCTAAATAGCTTTTGAGCAATTACCCACCGACTATGACTGTCCTACCCACCCACCCACCCAACCATGTTAATTCACCATCTAATAATTGCTCAAAATTTTAAAATTAATATAAACATATTACTAAGGGACGGAGGTGGAAATTTTTTTTTTTTAATCCGAGGTGACGACGTAGGTATTAAAGTGGTGTATGATTAGATATTAAATTAGAATAAAAATTTTTTTCACACTAAATTACAAATTAAATATTTAACGGAATTTTAACTGAATATTAAATTAAATTATAGACAATTAAGCTAATATGTTATATATTATTATTATTATTAAAAAATTTAAGCAAAAATTTTTCCCGATTTATAATTTATCCGAGCGCCTACACATTTTAGTGGGTTTTTTTTTTTTTTCATTATCTAAAAACAGACACCAAAGTTATTGTCAGTAAGGGTGGGGGGGAGGGGACAAGAATAATTGCATCGTCTTGCCAAATAACATGCAAAGATCCCTAGACATGTCCACCCTGCACCCCTCGTCATCAATTTCTTCATATAGATACATATATTGCATATATATATATATATATATATATATATATATAATGCCGAAGAAATAAAGGCAGAAACTGTCATGCACGTCCCTTAGTGCATGTGCCATTCTTCGTCTTCCACATGCATGTCTCCCTCCCACTACAAATATATATAAACTCAAATGACTCCAACTCTATGCTTATAATGGCACACGGACATTTCTAGTGCACATACATTGTACTTTCAAGTACGTATATACATACAGAGATGCACATACCCACACATAGACAAAATAAGGATATATATGAAATATCATCATATACATTGTGACTTCATAGGGTTGCCAGTGCAGATGCAAATATACGTAGCCCAGCCTGGTTGCGTTACGAGGGATCCTCTATTTGGTGCCTACTAAGAAGAAATCAAACAATAATATAAAAGGAAATGATATACTATCCCAATGTTTCTCTAAGGGTCCGTTTGTGAGTATAGGAGACACTAATGGTCCGATCGTGAGTGTGGAAGGAAAAATAAAACAAAAGAAAATATTATGTGTTATTTGGTATACTTAATTTAAACTCATTTTTCATCTTATATTTTTGAAAATAAGAAAAATAGTTCAAAGCGCATTTAATCACTTAGGCTTCATCTGCTTTCTTTTTCTATTTTGTGTTTTCTGTTTTTATTTTCTGTTTTGATTTCATTTTTCATTTTGTATTTTTGAAAATAAAGAAAATAGTTCAAAACTTATTTGGTTGCTTATGTTTTCAAAATTTATTTTTGAAAAAAGAAAAAGAGTTTACACATGAAATGAAAAATAGTAAAAAGTCATTTTCAAAATTTTTAACAAAAAATAAGGAAAATCTCAAAACAAAGAAAACAGAGTATTTTTTGTTTCTTCATTTTTTGTTTCTTCATTTTAAGATTTTTAACACGTAAAACAAAAACAGAAAACAGAAAATAAAAAAGTAAACCAAATGCCACCTTATATTTTCAAAATCTATTTTAGAAAATTGAAAATAGATTTATATATAAAATGCAAAATAATAAAAAGTCATTTTGAGTATTCTCAATCCAAAATGAGAAAAATCTCAAAACATGAAAAATAGAAAATATCAAACCAAATTTATTTTGTGTTTTCCTTATTTTGAGATTTTCAAAACATTAAACACATGAAATAGAAAATAAAAATAGAAAACAAAAAATAAAAATACAAACCAAATGTCACCTCAGATGAAAGAGAAAATTAAAAAAAAAACATAAAAATAATAATATTTTTTTTTCTATTTTGTTTGTATATTTAGGAGAGAAAATATAATAACTTTCTTCTTATTTGTTTGTGAGTTGAGAAAAAATGGAAAGAAAAGAAATCTATTATTTACCATTAAATGCTTTGAAAAATTAAAGTTTTGTCATTTTATTTAGTCTTAGAATATGTTTTAGGCAAATATGTTATTATGTCAGTTTTATCAATTCATTTTTCTGCTCTCTCCATTTCCACTCAGTTTTGGGTGGATAAAATTTTTAAAATTTTAAAACTTACCTTTCCTCTCATTTCTTTTTTTCTTTTCTTTTCTTTTTAAGAAAAACTCACAAGCAAGTGATAAATTATAAAAAAAAAATTTTATTTCATTCCATTCCATTCAAATGAATTGTAAAAATTATTATCGATCGAAGTGACAATAATATTTATAAATAAATTCTAGTATTAAATTAAGATAGAACAACATTACTCTAATATCAAATTTTTAATACTCATATTTTACAAATTAAATTATCAATTTGGATGTGCCATGGCAAATAGTGGATGGACCACAAAAATTTGTTCCTTTCGAAAATTCAAATATATATATAATATATATATAATCACATTTTTAAAAAAATAATAAATGTACTCATTTATTAATTTTCTCCATCTAAATTATTATTTTTTGTTAAAATTATTATAAAGTGAGAAAAATTAACGAAACAGTATAAATATTCTCACTTAATCTTTAGTCTTGATAAAAAAAATGGCAAAAAAGAAAAATAATGGGATGCTTAAGGGTACACAAAAATTGAAGAGATATATATATGTATATAGGAAAGTGAGGGCCCAATGGAGGACCAAATGTCTATTTGCGGACGTGGACAGCTATATTGGCCCAATTTTTTTTTTATATCTATCCATATAATAATAATTTTAAATTATTTAATTGTACAACCGATTAACCCAAATATTTATTAATATCACCTCCATAAAATTCTACCCTATCCATTTCACGAGGCAAACAGGTAAATAATAATAATATAATAATAATAATCCTTCTCGATCTCCACGCACATTACGTTTAACCGCACTTCCATGCATGTCTTACTACGTACGTACTGAGCACGATTTTAGCAAAATTATTTTAGGGGAGGTTAGTTTATTTGGATGGGGATAGAGCCCGCCATATGCATGCACTGTCAGTATCTTGTAGCGTAGCGTAGAGAAGAATTGTTCGATGAGTGTGTGGTAATTTAGGTGGCATTTAGAATTTAAAAAATTTTAATTTTTACTTTTTTTAATTTTTATTAATTATTTACGATTTCTACCAGATTTTAAAAGAGTGAGATGCTCAGTTATATATAAGAGTAATATATCTTATCACACATATTTAAAACACAAGAACAAAACAAAAATTATCCATGATAATATTACTTCATGAGAAAATTTGGTGATTTAAGATGATACATGATACATATACTAACATCACAAGGTACTTACATAATTTTATAAAAAAAAAAATTAAAATATGCTTAAATTACTTCAAGCATCATCCTTGAAGAGTTGGTCCGTTCTTGATTTGAACACACTCTAAGAGCCGTTCGAACGCATTTCTAATGACTTTTTGATTGGCAAGACTCGCCATTTAATTCAAAATATAGATCATTCAAATGGATTCAATTAAAATTCAAATTTGGAATTATTTTTCACTACTCAAGAATGAATTTTAAATATCCTAACTCACATTCACAAGTCTCCAATTCAACATAATATTAAGTAATAACATATAAATAACTCATATGCATGCTTAATTAATAGGCAAACAAATCATGAACTTATTAAGAAATCTTAATATTTCTTACATACATATACATATATTAATAACTAAATAATCTCAAATAAAATACATAAATTTACTCTAAACCATGTAAAAACGTGTAATAATAACGTAAGAATTTTTACTTATTTCTGTTCTATAGAAAATTAAAAAACTCATCAAAACTTACAAATTTCTTAAGTTTAGATATCTCACCATAATTACAATCTCTATAAATCTTCACTACTACAACGATTACTACATCGCGTGTGTCAAAATTCCTATGATTTTGTCCTCCAACTCTTACTTTCTCTCTCGTATCTTTCTTCTCTCAAAATTCTTATGATTTTGTCCTCCAACTCTTACTTTCTCTCTCGTATCTTTCTTCTCTCAGCTCATTAAAGAAAATGCAACGTTAAGTCTACACCCAAGGTCCAAATACAACTTTAAGTTTAAACTTGACTAGAAAAATAAAACAAACATTACAATCCAAACAAGATCTTAAATCTACATAATAAAATGGCCCCAAATCTCAAATAAAGAAAAAAAAATAATTACTGAATATTATACTTTATGACAATTACACAATCACGATCAATGATTGTGGTGGAAAAACACGGTATGATTCATAATTTTTCATTTTATTTGATTAAGCGTCGTAATTTGAAGATTAAATTTTCTATTTGTTTGACCGGTCATCATGATTTGAAAAATAGATTTTTATATTGTTTGAATTTGAAATAAGAAAAAAAATTGCCTAACAAATGAAAAAAAAAAGAAAGAGAGAAAAGGAAATTACATTTCAGGGCAACACCCTTATGCTAAATAATCTCATGACTCTCACTGTGGTAATAATTAAAAGTTCATAAGCTTTGGTAACAGTAATTTTCTTCAATTGAATGTAAAAGAAATAAAATTTTACATGTAAATATAGAGTTAATCGACCTGATGGTTTAAAAAAAAAAAAAATTAAGGGTAGGTGCTGAGTCAACAAAGGTGACAAATGTCATACCGTTATAATTTGTTGCTAAAATTATTTATTTGAGTTATAGTCAGATTAGTTCGATATAATATTTTAAAACTGATATTTTACTAAGAAATTTCATTTTGACATCATTTATATCAAATAAAAATGACTATATACTAAAATTTCTTGCTTAAATTAAGTTCTGATTAGAATAATGTAAAATATTTTCAAAATAAAAATAAAAAATCAGGCACCAAAAATCATAGTTCCAATTGATCGAGCCCATGAGCTCTCCACGTGCGAATGTCAACCTTTAGACATGACACTGCCAAAAGAGCTCTACCATGGGCCATGCATTTAATGAATATAAAGGGATAATTTGTAAAACAAATAAAAATAAAAAAGTGGAGCACCCCTATTTGCATGATTGCAAACTACTTTTCGACAGATATTTTCTCACCTTTGCTCTCCCCGCAAGCAAAATGAGTTACTTTTTTTTTTTACCATGATTAATTGAATAAATATTTGACGAATTGGAATTTCATTCTCAATTTGATAAATTTTGTTAAAATTAATAAAATAAAAATAAAATTAGAGGACATTTTAAAGTTTACATTGAATCGACGACCGATTATCCCTCCTCCATTTCCCCCTCCCCTAATTTGCTCTTCTTCTTTTTCTTCTTTTTTTTTTTTTTTTTTTTCCATGGAAATCTCTGATTCTCTGGAAATTTGGAAAACTATCCGACTTGTTAAGCTTAAGTTCCACCCTAATACGCTACTCCCGAAAGCACTACATCATGTGGCCGTAATTGGGACCGCTTTGATGGCGAATCAAGAATTCGTCACCGTTGGATACGCCGAAAATTGAGCTTTGACTGAGAAATTGTTGATGCTGCTGCTGCGTCTGAAGCTCTTTCTGCCTCCTGAGCTCAAGAACTTTCCGGTGCGAGTTCGAGTGCTTGGTCGACAGAAACGTAGGGCTTGCGGCGGGCCGGTACTCGGGCACCAACCGACCCGATTTGTACCGAACGCCACAGGCGTTGCACAGCGTTTTCGGACCCATGGGTCCGGCCCGCCACTGCGGGGTTTTCTCCGAGGCGCAATGCAGGCATTTCCGGCCGGGGTTCTCGGCAGTGTCCCTCTTCTTCGACGGTGTCGTTTTGGGCGTTTTGATGGCGGCGTTGCTTGGCTCGGTGGATGAGGCCGGGGAGACGAGGAGGAGGCGGGACGACCAATCGCAAGGGGCGGCGCGTGAGCGCTTGCTTCGGGCTTTGCCGGGGATTGACACGTCGGACGGGAATGGTGGAAGGTTTTGGCGGTTTGTAGTCGTGTCGGCCCCAAATCCCGGCACCGTTTCAGACGACGAGGTGTCAATCGGAGCTTTTGTGGCGGAGATCAGTTGGAGGTTCCGCAAGTCATCGCTTGAGAATGTGTCCTCTCCGAAGTTCGAGAGCCATTCGAGCTCTGCCAAGTCATCGTACTGTTCACATAAAAAAATGATTAAATTCGCCATATTTTCAAAATTTTGAATTCATTCATTCAGACCACTAGCAGAAATATGTATGAAAAATTCACGTTAATATATAATCATTTATCCAGCTAAAAATTAGATTGCAATAACAAATGGAATTTATAATTTGTCAGAAAAATCCACTCAATTTTTTAAGAAAATACAATAAAATCCTCCAAATTATTGGAAATTCATTATAAAAATAAATTAAGAAATAAAAAAATATATATTTGTTACTAGCACCGACATTTCAAACGAACAGTGCATACAAAATTACCGGAACACAGAGTTCGCCGGAGAATTGAGCGTCGGTGAAACTTTTACAGCTAATGTTGCTGGAGAATTGTGGTTCGTTGCCGGAAATGGATAAATTGCAGCTATCAACGACGGTGACGGCCGAAAAGTCACCCGGATTTCCGGTGATATTGTCGAAAAAGGCATCACTCATAATAACTTCGTCCTCCTTGGAGAAGTCGAGAAGGTCGTCGACCGTCAAATGGTTATTCTCGGTCGGCTTTTGGTCGAGGCAGCAATTTTCAGATAGAAAATGACTATCTCCGGGGGCTCCGATGTAGCCGAAGATTAACTGTTGTGTTTCCATTTAGGTGCGTGGGCGATTGGGAGAGGAGAGACGCAAAGTAACGGTTCCCTGAGAATTTATTAGAGAGAGAAAAAGCTAGAGAGAGAAAGGGGGGGTGGATTGAGTTTGAAGAAGACTGGCGGAACGAACTGAAACTGGTGTGGGTTTTGAGGAGAGAAAGGAGGGGCCAAAATGGAAATACAAGAAAAGTGGAAGCATCTCCCGTTTCTGAAGAAAAAATAATTAAATATGGCGAGTCACTTGCCATTTCCGTAAACTTTATTGCACTTTTGTTAAATTACACAAACGTCCATGGTTATTTTTTTATTACTTTTTTTTCTTTTTTTTTGGGGGGGGGGGGGTAAATGGCCAATTCATATCAAAAAGTCCAGGTTCAATAATTAAGCAATGGACCAATTTCCATTTTCAATCCGAGGCCATTTTGTGAGGCCCATAAAACTAAGTTCCTATTCAAGTTGATTGAAATTTTTTTTTTTTTAATTATTCGACCATTTAATGCATCCTTCAAAAAGTTGAGGTTTGACAATGTTAAGTGGGTAGAAATTTTATTTATGGGCCGTTTGGTAAATATTAAAAGGTTTTAATTTTTTCTTCCAAAAATTACAAAACATATAAAAAAAATTACCACATATAAAATCACTAATTTTTTTCAAAATTTTTAATTTTTGTAACTTTTACAAATTTACCAAACGCATCAAAATAATACGTCTCAACTTTTAACCAAAAATTAACAAAAGTTATTGCACCAAACCCACTTTATATGTATTTTCTAGTGATTGTGAATTGTTTATACAATGCTTTAAAAAAAAAAAAGAAGTTAACCTTTTTATTTAATAAAATATTATTTAATACAATTTGATTAAATTTTATTAAGAAATTCAACAACAACAAAAAAAAAGTTAAACTTTTTATTTAATAAAATATTATTTAGTACAATTCGATTAAAATTTATTAAGAAATTCAATAGATGAAAAATTTTCCTCTCACATTAAAAGCAACAATCTCATGACATATATCCTATTAATCCAAATTATACTTACTTACTAAAAAAAAAAACTCAGGACACATTTTATTAAAATGAAGGACGAGAAGAAATAACTTAACTATCCATTGTTAAAATATATATATATATATATATAACAATAACTATTAATTATTTGAGTTGGATATCCTAAGTTCTACTTACTGAAATTAATTAGACAACTGTGCCATTTGATTATTAATATAAAGAAATGGACCACTTCTAGCTTTATTCACACTTGTTATTCACTTGGATGGGTTAAAAATTGAAGTTCTCATGGTCAAAATGTCATGTGCTTTTGGCTTATAATTAACTCGCACAAAATGCGGGTTTTGAAGGATATGAATGTAAATTTAACCAAACAGCTAAATGATTAATTAACTTTATCATATTGTAGTTAATTAAGTTAATTAATGATTGTGTTATGTTCCTATTCATACTTCATGCAGCTTTGCATCTATTTGTATTTATACTTAAATAACTTAAAATCTAATAAATATATTAAAAAAATTAATTTATATATTCTTTAAATAATTTTATGTTCAAGTGACAATGTTGTTGTTTTGTTCTTCTATCATGGCAAATTTCATTTTTTCTTTTTT
The DNA here is from genome assembly GCA_019916065.1 of Vitellaria paradoxa. Taxonomy (NCBI): domain Eukaryota; kingdom Viridiplantae; phylum Streptophyta; class Magnoliopsida; order Ericales; family Sapotaceae; genus Vitellaria; species Vitellaria paradoxa. The sequence continues at coordinate 48,444,248 of CM034240.1, forward strand.
TTTTTTTTTTGGGTATAACTTAAGATGTCAAGTTAGATGATACATGATTCGATTAATTCCTGAATACTATAATTAATGATTGGATAAATTTTTTATAATTAAAAAAATTTTAATTAATAAATTTAAAATTTTAATAGTTGAACTACCAAATACTGATGGCAAATCTCATCACCCTCCTTCAAAGCAAGTAGATGAAAATAAAGTTGTTGGCACAGTGACCATAAGATCCCGTGTTCGAGTCTCTTCCACGGAGTCTGTCTATTGGCATTTTCGGTTGTGCCAGTCAGTCAGAATTTGCCTAGGTTGGTTTCCCTCCTCGTAGTTCTTAGTTGATTATGGCCACGAGGCAGACTTTACCATATACACACTCATAAGTAACGGTTGCGAATTTCTTCCTGACCAAGAAGTAAATGAAAATAAAGAGGTGACTAATAATTAGATCAATAAATTCAACCCCTAAAGAATCATTGGGGTAGGTTTTGTTTGCTGGGGCTCTTCCATGTATATCCGAGTTTACAGCCGGATTCCTCTGTGCTTTCTCTCCTCTTAAATTATTTTTACCTCGGGAATTGTGTATTTTTCTTTAATTTAAAAATAATTAAAATTTTATTTAGTCTGAATTTGTGCTATTGTTTAGTGCAATCATTTGTACTTTCCCACTGGCATCATGTCTGTTATTATATTCCTCAACCCACGTTTAAGCACGACTGTTACAGCTAAACCATCATGAGACAGACGGTCATGATCTGACCCACGTGTCCCCCTCGGAGTTTTCTTTACTTCTCATCCCGTTGTCTCCTTCAAGAAGGAATAAATAAATAAGGGTGTGTTTAATTTGTTAAAAAATTTTAAAAATTATTTACTTTTTATTCCACTATATAAATTATAAACTCACAAATTAACTCATTTTATCTTATTTCTTGTTAGTGTAAATATACCCTCTATGTATTCAACAAAGTCATAATTTGAGTTATACTGCAACCAATTAAAGTGGTATTTGAAACAACCAAATAAAAAAATAAATTATTATCATTTTTTTATTATTGAACATTTGATGCATTTCTTAAAAAAATTAAAGTAATTTGGAGAAAATTAAAAAAAATAACAATTTTTGATAAAATAAAATTAAAAAAATTGAAAAAAAATTGAAGTTTGTTGAAGGTTTTTTGTGCTCCAAATACTTCCTAAATAGTTTGACCTTCATCCATATTCTTTTAATTAAAAATTAATTTATAAAACTTAGGATTCATTTGGTTTGCTATAAATCTTTGAAAATCTCTTAAAATTATTTATTTTTTATCTCACTGTATAAATTATAAACTCACAACTTATCTCATTTTATCTCACTTTTTATCACTCCAAACACACTCTTAATTAAATTTAAATACAAGAGGGACATTACAATAAGTGTTATGTTTTAAAATAAGTGTTATGTTTTAAAATTTTAAAATAAAAATTATAAATAAGTGTTATGTTTTAAAATTTTTTTGTGTAAATATTGTTTACATTGACAATGTATTAAAATTAAGTTTTAGATTTAAGTAAAAGAATCAAAGTTACTCGCTCGATTAAAAGAGACTTAAAAATTTAATAAGTCAAGTTTGAATACTTTTTCAAATTCGATAAATTTTTTTAATAATAAAGTTTAAACAATTAATATTCTAGTTGTAATTTTTCATGAGAACCGCAATTACAATTTAAAATAGATATTAACTAGGAACAGATGCGCGGTTGATAATTGATATATATATATATATATATACTTACTCGTGAATTTTTATAAATATTAATATATTAAATTATTTAACTAAATAGTTCCCTAAAAGTCTTTAATGCAATTATATATCAGTGTTAGGGGTACGTACTAGTTAAGAAATGTACAAGGAATAAAGAATTACAAAATTATGTCATTTAATATGTTTTTTTATATGGCTTTTATCACAATTATTAACATAATTGGCAATTAAGAGATATCTTCAAAAAAAATCTATGGAAAAACAAAATGTAACATAAAATTTTCAAGTAAAAAAAAAAAAAAAAAACCTAACGCTGCTTATATATTAGAAATTTAGAATAAATTAATCCAGGCAAATAATATTATCAAAGAATTCTTTAATTTATCCAAAATAATGCATAATGATAAATGTTTTGGTAGAAATAACATCATTTTCCAATAACAAATTCTAAAATTAAGATTAGAAAAAAACTTTTACTAGAATACATTTAATTGATATATATTACTTTACATGTCATCATCCCCAATAACAAATTGATATTACTTAACTGATTTAAGGAAAATGGTGTGGGGTAACAAGTGCTTAGTTTTGCCATGCATGTTATATATATATATATATATATATATATATATATATATATATATACACTGGAGTTAGTTGTGTGAATTCCCATATTAACATATGGATAAAACAAGACATATATTGAGTGTGTTTAATTTGCTAAAAATCATTAAAAAATTCTGAAAATTTTTTAAAATTTTTAAAAATTATTCATTTTTTATCTCACTCCACGAATTACAAGCCCACAAATTATTTTATTTTTTCTTTTCTTAATTTGAGACATGAAATAGAAAAGCAAAAGAAAAAAAGAGCAAGTTGCTTGATTTATTCCCCATTTTCTTTACTAGTTTAATAAATTAGCAATATTTTTTGCAGTGTAGTAGGATGGTTCTTTTGAAGGGTTCATTGTGTCCAACTCAGCACGTGACAAAGGTGTGGGAGCGTTGTCAGCCATCATGTGAGAGCTGCTTCGCATATTCACATTCGTATTCATATTCCTTAATACAATATATCAACATTCATTTATATATATGTGTGTGTGTGTGATGCTAGCTAGAGAGAGTTATGAAACCATGAACCATCCCACAATTATTAATATGTGCTGAACGGCACACACGATCAACCATTTGGTCATCACAAAATTTATTTATAAATAAATACATATATATATATATATAGAGAGAGAGAGAGAGAGAGAGAGAAATTGTATATATACAAATGTATTGTATGTGGGTTTGTTTTCAAAGGATCCCCTCATCCCAGCGGTGGTGAAAAGACTCCCAAGTCCACATATAGCTGGAAATTAATTGGAATGGGCCTTTTAGTTTTGACAATGAGTTCATAAATCTCTCCCACCACCGTCTTTCAATTCTTTGATACTTCCCACACGTGCCTTTTCCCTTGCATGTCTCTTAACGTGGTTGCACGTGCAGGGGTTCACGTGGATGCCAAACACTACTCCCTTTATGAGTACTCTCTGCTTTGAGTGAGAAAAAAAAAAAACCAAAAAAGACAAAAAAATGCAAAAAGGAAAAAAAAAAGTTGTGAACTAGTGTGACATATAATTTAATAGCGCATTTGATAATTTTTAAGATTGTATGTGATTAAATTTTTCCAACTTTTTAACCTTATTTAATTTTCAGTGCTAAAAATTACTACTTTAATGCAGTAGAAATTACCTTTTTTTATGTTAGACTACAAATCAAATCCACAATAACATTAGTATTTAAGGTGTGTTTGGTATGAAATTAAAAACTTACCTATAAAAAAAAAGAAAGATTAAAAAATTAAAAGAGTAAATATTATGGTAACAAAAACAGCAACAATAATAATATAGCTTAACATTCTAACCAGCTTGCTGGAGTTTTAAAATTAACAACTAGGTAAGTATTCAATGGTCTTTAAAAGACTTGAATTAATAATCGCTAATTGGGGAGTAAAAATAAGACCTAATCAATTGAACAAGCCATTAATGATTGCATAATAACAAAATTTTTCAAAATTTTTAAAAATCTCTCAAATTTATTATGATATTTTCCCTAAACCAATGAATGCCAATTATATCTCGTATATTTGAAAAATTGACGAATTATTTTTGGATTTCATAAATAATTCCCAAACTCATGTTGAAGTTTTGAAATGTTTTCAAAATTCATAAAATAAAACATTAATTTTTAAATAGATGTAGTATATTTTATTTTTTTCCTTGAAATTAAAAAATAAATTATATATTTGAAAATTTGTAAAATAATTGGGAATGAATTTTAAGCTTATCATATTTTGTGTATGCATGAATAACCTTTTATTATCACAATTTTTACCTCACTCTTAAGAAGTTGATAATTATCATTTTGCCTCCATGAAAAGGAAACATTAATTTATTTATTTTTTTAATGAAATTTAGCATTGAAAATATAAAATATTACAGGCATCATTTATTCTTCTAACCCTTTTTAGTTTTTTTTTGTTGAAAGGTATTTATTCTTCTAACCCAATATATAACAGACGCGCGATTTTGGAATCCTACACTAGCCCATATCGAAAGAGTTGAGTTCGGCAATTCAATTTGAATATTGAGTCCCTTGACTAAGCCCAAATACGAGGCTGGAGATGTATCGATGCGGATTGTGGAATAGAACGAGCTCATAAACGCAATTAGTGCGAAAAATGGTGCAGTTTCTTCCATGAATGTCCCATTCAAAGTGGGCGGAGAGGTTTCTACCAAAAGAAAAAAAAAAAAAAAAAAGGAAAAGAAAAGAACTTTTGTTAGACTTGCAAGGCAACTTGAGATTGGGAGGAATGTCCCAAACAAAATCTCCCCCCCCCCCCACAACTAGAACGCATAAATGTCGGAAGCTAAAATCAATTTGTGCCTTTTCATGATGGAGACTGATGGTTCATGCCATGGAACCCATTGCTGGACAGCTGTACATATTGGCATCCGTCGTGGCTAATGTGGCCAGCCAGCTCATTACAAGTGGATTGAAAGTGACCTCAATCCTCCTATCAGTTGACCATTAATTGAACTCTTAAGGAATGCTATGCATGAAGAACCAAGATTGTACACTTACGGCTGGAAAGAACCAAGATTGTACAGTTACAGCTGAAAAATTCCAACCGTTTAATGCACGGAATTATACTTTTACGACCACAAAATCTCAACTGTTCATGTGTGACATTCTTACCAACCTATTCCACAAACGTAAAGGAGCGTTTGCGGAATTGCACGTTATGGCTGCTGCTCATCTGTGCATAGAAGCACAGCTCTTGGATGCATTCATGGTCATTGACTCTTGCAGGTGCCTTGGAAGTAACATTGCGGGGGGAAGAAGCTGCTATGAGGACCATAATCATTCAAACCAGTTCACATCATAAGCAACTACTACCAGCAGCAACCGATCCAATCTAGGAAACAATGGGGTTGTTTGGAGTAAGAAAAAATGAGATAAATTGAGATAAATTGTGGTTTGGAGAGATTTCGTAATGCGTGCAGTGAGAGAAAAAGTTGATGTGATATAAAGTTAACAGAGATTTATAGAGATTTTTGGAAATTTTCAGCAAAAAATCTCAAACCAAACGGGCCCAATGTGGTCAACAGATGTTTCAGTACACAGCATTAATGGAGTTATTCATTAAAAATAATTTATTTCTTTTTAATACAAAAATTGTTTTGTATTTTAATAAAAGCAAAATGAGTGCAACTCAAGAACTAAAAGCTTATACTAGCATGACATTTTAAGCCCCCGAAAATCATGCAATTCTCAGAGCCACACGTCCTAGTACTACTTTCCTCCCGACATGTGTAAACTACAAAGTTTTAACGGGATCATGATCCCACCAGAGCGGAACTACACAAGGGCTCACATGGATTGTAGCCTGAATAGTCTGATCCAAAAATTCATCTTTTTTTTTTTTTTTTTTTAATTAGCCCCACCCTAATTTTTTATAGTCCAACCCACTCAACATTTAAACTTCTTGTTCAACTTAAATTTTTGCAATCCCAACTCATTTTATCTTCAAACCCTTTGTTTAGTCCAAGCTAACTCCAAATCTTGAGTCCGCCCTTGGATCCCACCTGAAGCAATACAAATATTACTATATTTGGAACGTCATAAAGCTTGGATTGTTTAAGCATCAACAAGTTACAAGCTATACGGATAAAAGATTGATCAGGAAGTAACATTTCCCAGGGTTGCAGCTACAAAAATAAAATGTTGAGCTAAGAGTACCTCACAAACAAAGACTAAACCAAATATGAGAGATATATTTCAGACATTCAGGCAAGGGTGGCTACCACAAAAATATTCATAAACATTCATTTGTTGCAACAGATCCGATAGATATTAGAGACTGAAATTTTTACTGTCTAGGATTCAAACAAAGTATCAGACTAGGGGTGAAGAGAAGCATAAGCCTCTAATGCTACATTGGAAAGTGAAGGAGAAGACCCCAGAAAAGATCAATCGTGACAGGTGATCAAAAACTCGAAACTTTATGGGTCAACTGTTGTCACCTGTTGCCATTCCCCATCTACTGCTTCGTTCCACAAGGTCACATTATTTCTCCCATCAGCCACAGCCAGTATGTTTCCAGTAAGGGACCATGAGACCCTCCAAACGGGGGTCTGAAAATCCTTCAAAACCTTACCATCCCATTGATCCCCTTCCTTCGCCACAGTCCATATTATAACTCTTCCATCCTGTGAAGCACTCGCAATTGTTGATTTAGGAAGTCCAAGATTAGGCGCCCAAGCAACATCTCTAACCCAATCGGTATGCATTTGAAGAGCAGGGAAACAATCCATCTTCCAAATCCCATTGTTAAGCTTCCACACTTTCACAGTATTATCACAACCACCTGATGCGAGCTTTTGAACAGGATCAAGTAAACCAGAACCTACAAGAGCACCAGGAGCGGTTGATGGTGCCCAAGAAACAGATGTAACACCAACAGGGTGAGCTTGGTCAATGTGTGATTTGTCCCAACCACCATCAGATCTTGCAGTGAAAACCGAGATATTGCCATCTGAGGATCCACATGCTAAACACAGGCCCAGTTCGTGAGGAGCCCAAGCAATAGAATTCACAGAAGATTTGTGATCATCAAAAACATGGGCTTGAATCCACTCATTCTGGTTAGCCTCCCTCCAAATTATGACCCTCCCATCATAAGAACAGGAAGCAAGGAGGGACCCAAACTTGGGGTGAGCCCAGGCCACCTGCCACACAGGTCCTTGGTGACCACTTAAGGTGGCGAGATGTTGAGAGGTTGAGTTGCTCACTCCAATTATCTTAACGGTATAGTCTGAAGATGCTGTGGCAAGACGCTTACCATAGTAATCCATTACCACATCATGAACAGTGTCTTGATGACCGGATTCAATCTTTTGAGAAGGCATTTGCGGCTTCCAAATAAAGAAAAAAGTTGGATTCTTTTTTTTTTACCCAAATAAAACTGAACAAGGCAACCCTAATTGGAAAAAAGAAAAATGCTAAGAATTCTCCATAATTTTGATTATATCATTACATGCCAGAAATACAAACAGTCTATTACTCTATTTTGTCGGATATTTCAGAATGCAGAAAAAAGATAGGAATAGCATTAACACATTTCTGATACATGAAATATAGCACAAAACACAAAATCAAAGTAAAAATCATTGTAGCACCTGACCCTAGATTCAATTAATTGCGGAAGGAGAAAATTGAATAAACTACAGACATTCCATCAATCTCAAGAAGCAGGAGCAGATGCACACATGGATGCAAATTTGAGTCAAGGAACTTATATACGGATCAATTAGCATATTTCAATATGTAGAAATAATCACATAGACAGGCTGACCAAGCTCAGTTCTGGCTTATTCAGGTCTTTTTTAGCCCTATCTCTCAACTCAACAAAGCCTTAGTCTCAAACTAGTTGAGATCGACTAAATGAATTTTCTTTCTCCATTTATTTCTGTCATAGGTTATGTTATCCGTGATGTTATATGAAACTGACCAAGAGATAATTATGAACAAACCACATAATGTACCTATGCACTCAGGTAGTTTCAAATGTCAAAGCGTCTCTAAAGACTGAATGTGAAATTTAGAACCAAAGTGGAACAAAATAAACAAGTAGTCGAAACATCTCAAGTGCAGGGAAACACCAGTATAAATTAAAATCCAATTAGTAATTACTTATAAGACTCAAAAATTACCAGAAGCCTAGAGTTTTGCAGATATTCTTAACATTTTTGGAGACTGAGCACCAAACTGAAATAGAATCAAAATGGCATCAAGGGCATCCACACCTCCCCCCCCCCCCCCAAAAAAAAAATAAAATAAAGGTAGAACCTACCACTACCTTAAAACTAAAAATAATTTTTGTAAAAGATTAAGTTTTTATTTGTGTATTATTATAAACCTTTTAAGATGTTTTATTATGTACTCGGACCAAGTTCGAGCTGAATGGCAAAAATCCTAACCCGTCTCGTACCTGCTTTGGGATTTTAGTATGTCTTTTTCTGCTTTGAATTTTTGTTTATTCCAATCCCAAACATGATACAGGTGTTGGGTTAAATTACCATCAGTAGACTTTTACTACGCTGAAATTAACTGAAGTAACACATATTCTATTAAACTGAAGCTAAATACTGTCTACGATTTTTGCCATGATAATAACATGGATAAATGGGAACGAACAGTCTAGTACTGCCAAAACTCACGAAAACGGATTAAAGATTAGCGCAAATTAGGGTTTGTCTTAAACAATCCAGTTGCTGAAAAGTAACCAACTTCATTATTTGAAGACGCTAATCAACACAAATTTTTATACAGATCCATATACACCGCCACGCTGAATTTGGAGAGAATGCGCATAAACAAAGAGATATGCATATATGGATCAGATTACTTGAAACAAGTCGATCAAGCACGTATGAACGGAGAGAAATTAGAATAGTCGAAACCCAAATCAACAAGTTCACATATATACATATATATATATATATATATATATAGAGAGAGAGAGAGAGAGAGAGAGATAATATGTGGAGACGATAGACGAACCTAAGCTTCGAGTTCGAGGGCTTTGCCGATGAGTCTTCGTGGTAAACGCCGATGGAAGGGGTTGAACTTTCAGAGCCTGCAATAACATAGAGTTCCCGAAACGATGTAGTTCAAAAAAGCAGGGTTAGTAAGGGTAATTTATGATTACCGATTATAAAAGGACTGTGTCTTCGGCCCATGTCGTCGTTGGGCTAAAAACCTCTCTCTCTCTCCCTGAGTATCAAACGGGCCTAAGTAGTTCTGTTGTAGAGGTGATTCAAGGTGCGTTTGCAATATAAAAAATTAGGAAATTTTGATAAAAAATTATAAATTCATAATTTGTGTAATGAAATAAAAGTTAATAATTTTTAAAAATTTTTTATTTCTTTCAACAAAATTTAGAGTTCTAAATGGAATTTTAGTTAGATAAATGGATGTATTTTTGTGATTGAATGATAATAAAAAGATAAGATGAGACAGTACCCAACACCAATTAGTGTCTAGTGACGGGGCATTTTAAAAATAGATGCACAAAGCAATGCCTAGGCGATGAGAAGAGTCCCCCAAAAAAAAAATGGTGTAATAATAATTAAATAATAATTTATTAAATTATTTTGAAAAGTAAGTGGCGCTCATAAAATAAAAAAAAAAAAAAAACTAGGGTTACCCAGAAAGTCTTTCAGGACTTTGGGTTAGTCCAAATAGTTCAGGATAAATTGGGCTCCCCAATAAGTTTCTATTTAGCCCGATTACTAGGCACAGGATCGATCTCGAATCAGAACCTCCACTGGTACTTTCATTATCTTCCTCTCAGCATAAGTACCCTCACGCTCGAACACTATTAATGATGGAAAAAAAAAAAAATTTATCTTTCTCTCTGTTCAACTCTCCATTTTTCTCTCTACAAAGGACAATATATCCATTAAGGCAAGACTCCCCGTTGGTTACATATCTATCTATACTATTATAAAAAGAATACCGGAAATTAGTGAAGTCTCTCTTTTTTTTTTTTTTTTTTTCGTGAAGCTTCTTTTTGGGTAAAGCTCATATTTTTTAAATTAACAAAAATACCCCCAAATCTAAATATATATACACTTTTTAGTTTTAAAAAGTACGGATATAATATTTAATTTACAAAATTTCAAAAAATTCAAGTTTAAATTTAAATTCAAAATTTTTAAATTTAAAAAACAATTAATATGTATTTTTCTATTTTATATTGACAAAAATAATCCTAAAACTAAATAAATATACACATGTTAGTTTTAAAAAGTAATGATATCTTATATTTATAGTCATTCTTGTCCTTATATATATCTATCAAAATATTATTAATATTAAATAAAATTAAGGATATTTTCTATTTCATAGTCTTTCTTATTCTTATATATATCTATCAAAATATTTTTATTGATTACTAAGAAAAAAATAATTTTACACGCATTGTATGTGCATCAACCTCTTGTTAATAAATAGTGCATAGACAAATTATTTTTTTATATGTATAATTTAGATTGTCCAAATTAGTTTAAGCAAGAATTTAATTAATCTATAAAATTTTAAAATTAACAACAAAATAAGTACAAAATAAGTCTCTAATAAACATGGAGAAACCCCAACCATTACAACTTTTGTTAACCTTCACACCCTTAGTCATGAGTTTGGGTTGGATATATCAACTGGACTCTTGTGCGTGGACCACAGAAACACAAGCCTATTGGGCATGCAGATAAGCTAGCTTTGGAGGGACCTAGATGCCCTGTTTTATTTCTACCACCAAGCTGGCTCCTTCCAATTGTCCTGCAAATTGTTTCATTGTTCAATAAATGGTTCAATCTCTTTTTAGAAGTTGAAACATTCAAGTGCTTGGGAGGATAAAGATTAAAGAGTACCCAACTGGTCGAAAAAAGGAACAACACTCCATGACAAAATTAAGTGAATAGCAGCTTCTTCCACTGCATGCAAAACTCGACGTTAACCACAAATATATTATATATATATATATATATTAAAAGGACAATGCAAATTAAGCTCTAGTGCTCTACGGGAAGCTTCCTCTTAATGCATAAAACAGGGTTTTTCATTGGAACCATCTCATGGGATAACTTGCAAAGGAAATGCTTGAGTATGCTTTGGACCGCATCTCTAGGAAAATATATGTATATATAATCTGTATAATAAGGAATAACTATTGATACAACAATTATCCTACATGAAAGGAGAAGGCAATTAAAAATGGATTCAATTTTAAATTAAAAATAAAAATAAATACATAATAAACATGCTAACATGGGATAAGAATGTTGATCACTCGAGAAACCATTTCTTCCTAGGGTCGCAGCCACGTACCAATCTCTAATATGAACATTTGCTTTTCTTGAATTTGTATAACAAGGAGTGCATGGGATTATCGCACTTCATATTTGCATGTGAAGATATTATTTTATTTTTAATTAAAATACAGGCTTCGTTTGTATCAATCGATTTATTTGAAATTAGTTGGCTTTTTTAGATTTTTTTTTCATTTTATATTACATTTTAAATAAAAAAGTTGATTTTTTTATTTGAAACAGGATAATAAAAATACGCATGAGTCGATTCGGTTCAAATTTGTACTTAACTAAAGATTGAATTGATTTTTTTAATTATTAAAATTTAGACCCAAAACTGAACCGATTCTAACTTAAAATCTAATTAAAAATGTTGGGTCGATTCGGATCAATTTCAATTTATTCCATTATTTATTATATATTTTATATTTTTCATGCTATTTCGAATTTGTTCGAGCCTTTTATATTATAAGAGGACATTTAGAGTAACAAAAAGTTAGTAAAAATTAATAAAAATTGTAATCTCATAATTATGTAGTAAGATAAAAAGTGATTAACTTTTAAAAATTTTTTATATTTTTTTGGTAAATCTTAGAGTTCCAAACACCCTAAGTATTATATATTGTATTTTTTGATTTATTTTTTAAATTGTTCAGGTTAGTTCTATTCAAATTTTTCATCTACTAATCAAAGAACTAAACAAAAAAATATTTCGTTATCGAATTTTGAACTTAGAACCAAACTAATTTTGATACAAATCCGGACCAAAGTAGTTGGATTGATCAGTTTTCAGATTGTTAGATTTTTTGTATACCCCTATGTATTTAACAAGTTATTCATATTTTTTAAAAATAAAATTACTAAAAATTTTAAAATAAAAAATTTAAGTACTGATAAAAGAAAAAAATCAAAAGAAGTATTACCCGCGTAAAAATTTTATCAGTGTGCAACTAATTAAGCTCTGAGTTGGAGCTCTAAATTTTATAAAAAAAAATTAAAATTTTAAAAATTCTAATTTTTAGTTATTACGTAAATTATAAGACGATAATTTTTTTTTAATTTTAATCAATTTTTTATGAGTCCAAACGAACCCCAGCGTAGGGAATTATACAAAATTTGAGTTGTTATGGTGAATTTTTCTCTGCAAGACGAAAGCCTAGGCGCTAGAGTAGTAATCAAATGAGTGCCACCTATTAACAGGACTGGCCGCAAAATCTCGCCTTCAGATTCGTCCGGGCCGGGCTTTTAATGCTGAAAATCGCACGAATCTCTCACGTGATCTTATTTTTTACTTGTAATGGTGGGCAACCACCTCAACATCGAGTGGAAGTAAAAAAAATTCAAGGTCTACGATTTATATACGAGTATTTTTTTTAAGGTAAATATACGAGTACTAAGATACGAGTTTTTTTTCCTGAAAAAAATTATATATGAATATTAAGATCGAAGATTCTGAGATGTTTGAAGTGAAAAAATTAGTATAAATTTAAAAAATAATAATAATTTTGTAATTTGTGCCATGAGTACCAATCTTTTTGTTATTTTCTATTCAAACTTATAGCTTTTGCACCCATTTGGAGGCTTAAAAACTAGTAAAAAATATCAAAAATTACATTTTGTAAAATGTAACTTTTGATACTTTTGGTAGAACCATAATTTTTTTTACTTTTTTAAATTGCTACAGTAAAAAATAAAACAAAAAGTTATTACTTTTTTATTTGGTATAGTAAAAAATATACCAAACACACAAAAAATTACCACTTTTTTATTTGCTACAGTAAAAAATTATCAAACACCTAAAAGTTGTAAAAAAAGTTAAAAAATACACTTTGTTCCACTAAACACATAAAAAAATGTAACTAAAAAAACAAAATAAAACTACCAAAAGTTTCATTTTTTTCTTATTTTTAAACCTCTAAACGGCCCCTCTATCTAACAGATAATAAATTTTTTTTTTTATTTTTACGAATGTGTTTAACATGTCTCAGAGTTTTAATTTCTAAAAAATAATAAATTTTCTTAAAAAAGTGATACGAGAAAAAAAACTAAAAAAAAATAAGTTTTGCTTAAAAAATGTCATACAAGAAAAAAAAATTAAAAAAAAAGAGGTAGCACCAAGTTTTGTAACCAAACAAGCTTAAGTATGTTTGTACCTAACATCCGTCAAAATAATAATAATAATAATAAGGGTAAAGTATAAAAAATACCCTTACAGTTTACTCTCGGTATTACTTTGATCCCACACGTTTCAATTGCAACAATCAAATTCCTACACTTTCGGTCAAGTATCAATTTGATCATTCTGTTAGTTGACCGTTAGAAATAACCATTAGATTGAGGATAAAATGATAACTTCATTTATAATTTACCCTCAATGTCACTTTCAATCTAAATGTTGTTTCTAACGGTCAACTAACGGAAGAACCAAATTGATGCTTGACCGAATTGTAGGGATTTGACTGTTACAATTGAAACGTGTGGGACTAAAGTGATATTGAGGGTAAACTGTAAGGGTATTTTTTGTACTTTACCATAATAATAATAATAATATCTTAAGAAAAATTACAGTGGCTAATATTTTAAAAATTAATAGAAAAAAAAAGAAAGAAAATTGATAGAATCGGCTTTTAACTAAGGCTGCGTTTGGCAACAAAAAAAAACACTGAAAATCTCTATAAATCTCTAACAACTCTTTTATCTTTAATTTTTCCGCCATCACAAATTTCAAAAAATTCCAATATTTCGTTAAAAAAATAAAAAATTTGAAAGTAGGTTATCCGAATGTATAAATTTTTATACAATCATATTCTTCATGTCGAGAGCTTTCAAACGAGTACCATTGTCGCTATTTTTTGTGAATTTTTTTGAATCCATGGGAACGAATTTGGTAAACCGTTCCCACGGTTTGTGAAATTTCAGAAAAAAGTGGCGCCAAAATTAATCCCAAATCACATTTTATCTCAATTTATCTTATTTTTTCTTACGCCAAACGGAGCCTAAATAGTCAAAGGCCAATTTTCATCCGCCACGTGTTGGAATATACGTAGTAAAAAATTATTTATGTAATTTAATTAGAGGTAGAAAAGTAAAATAATGGGATAGTTAAAATTTTATAATTTGTAAAATGGTTTAATTAGAATAGTTTTTAAAAGTTATTTAGATTTAATATTTGAAATTAATGGAAGGTTGAATGGTATTTTAGAGAATTAAAAATTTTCCTCATAATTAGAGACCGTTTGGAGTGTAAAAAAAAAAAGTTAACAAAAATGAAATTTTTTTAAATTTTGAAATGTAAAAAGTTATTTTGAAATAATGCTTACATGTTTGTATTTAATTTGATTTTAAGTTATTAAAAATTATATAAAGTGACACGTGTGAAAATTTTAATCAAGAATCTTGAAAATTTTTGAAATTTTGTAGAATTTTTTAATACAAATATTAATTTAACTTTTTCAAAAATCTATCAAAATCTATTGAAACACACTATAATGGTTTATTTCAACAAATTTTGATAAATTTTTAAAAAAAGTTGAAACTTTTAAGAATTTGAGAAAGTTAAAACTTTTAAGACATTTTTGTTTTTTTTTTAACTTATTTAAAACTCCAAACGACCCCTTAAAGCTTCATTAAGCCTACGTTAGTGTTTTATTTATAACAATAGTATAAATGTTTAGAATATATTAGTATCTGTGCTGATGGACAATTTTTTTTTTTTCAGCAAGTTTCAATAGACAACTTTGGTATTATTTTCAAAATACTTTTTAATGTTTGGTCAATATTAATTTGGGTATTTTAAAAAAATATTTGACACTAAAATTCAAGAAAATTGAAATTTGGTGGGAAATTACCACTTGATACAACCACTAATGGAGGTTATTAGCTAATAAAAAGGTTATTAAAGGGGTAGGGTACAAATGGTTATTTCCTACAACCTTAAATGCACATGAAATAACTAAAAAAATGGTCCCAGCACCAACACAAAATTTATCTCAATTATTTCATCTCTTTCAATCCGGCCACATGACCATTAGCTGTGAGTATCAATTTGTTTATTTAAATGCTATTTTAATTTATGTTTTTAGGAGTTACGTAATTTAAAGGGTGTTTACATTTTTGAAAAAGTTTTTAAAAAAAATTAAAAGTTGGTGTTGAAATAATGTAAAAGTAACACATAATAAAATTTAATTAGAGAAAATTAAAAATATTTAAAAATTTTTAGAATTTTTTAAAAAAATTTTGAGGCACCAAATAGAGCCTTAATGATTCATACTTACTCATCATCTTCGTACCCATATTTATCTCCATATTTTTATCCAATATTATATTCATCATTCAATATTTTCATCAAGGAATGTAAATTTAAAATCGAATGTAACGAGTATAAGCCATCAATTATTGCCTGAATTCTAGTGTTTGGTACGTTTTAAAAATTAGAATGAATATTTTATTTTCCTAATGTTTTAATATGTATAAATACATTTAAAAATAAAATAAAAAATATTAGTCAGTAAATAAAAATAATTTTATCAATTTATATCTTATGAATAATTCATTCATCTCAAACTTTAGAACTTACAATTTCACAAATTTTAAAAAATCACCGTTTTGATTCATTAATTAAAAATAAATTAAATATGAAAATTATTACTGATGAAAAAAATTCTCATTCTAATTACTAAAGAAAATGATCAGCCAAACGTAACGTTAATATCTTAAAAGAGAGAAAAAAAAAAAAAAGAATTGGGTTGCCGCTGGTTTCTCACGTGAATTTAAGGTTATGTGCTCAGGTGCGGGCATCGCGCACCGGCTACGCAGTAGACC
This sequence comes from Vitellaria paradoxa, assembly GCA_019916065.1. Taxonomy (NCBI): domain Eukaryota; kingdom Viridiplantae; phylum Streptophyta; class Magnoliopsida; order Ericales; family Sapotaceae; genus Vitellaria; species Vitellaria paradoxa. The sequence goes on from CM034240.1 coordinate 48,460,226, forward strand.
CACCCCAAACGCAACTTTAACGTGCACCTTCCAGAGGACGCTGCGCATGCGCACGTTAGACGCCGGCTATCCCGCCCGTTGAATTTTAACCTTTTTATAGCATCACGCCACGTCGCCTTCCAGCTCAGCATGGCTCGGCTGTTAAAGTTTTTGTGGACCCCGCCAGTTTCGTTGTCGGGACACGCCACTGAGATCTTCCCACTGTCCGAAAATCGGCGTGCCGTGTAACAAATCGTATGTGAATCGTATGGCTCATATATATGATGCATGTCACTTTGTACCTTGCATGATGTTATGGGATGTACATGCTTCAATGTTTAGGAAGCCATTATTTTTTATTTTTTTTTTCTAGTTACGTGGGTAGTACCCTTTTTTTCCCATCTTCAGTGGTTTTTTTATTTTATTAAATTTTGATTTTTGATTTTTGAAGATTTTAAAGACAAGTTATTCATAGTTTTAACAAAATATGAAGATGAAATTACTAAAAATTACAATAAAGACCTAAATACCAAAAACTAGATGGTAGGAATTTAGGTCTTCTAAATTCACCTTCTTAAAATTTATTTTTAACAAAATATCAAGAAAAATAATAATATAAAAATTTACATGTAAAACTTTTAAACTCGAGAAAAATCATGGACATTCAAAAAAGAAAATTCAGTATGAGGGTGTTTGGAAGTTCAAAAAAAAGAAAAAAAGCTCAACTTCTGGTAATTTCTTGTGTTTTCTTTTTTTTGCTTTTTTTGTGTGTTTGGTTGAATAAAGTGTATTTTTTAGCATTTTTTTGTAACTTTTAGACGTTTGATAAATTTTTTACTGTAGCAAATAAAAAAATGATAACTTTTTGTGTGTTTGATATATTTTTTACTGTAACAAATCAAAAAAATGGCAACTTTTGTTTTATTTTTTACTATAACAAATAAAAAAAGTGAAAAAATTTATGATTTTACCAAATACACCAAAAGTTACATTTAATTTTTTTGCTAATTTTTGAGTTGCCAAACGGGCTCATAGTATATGAAAAATTTTTACAATTATATAATTTTTCCTTTCACCCAATATCTCATGACACATACAAAACAACTCTCTAAATAAATTTTAACTCTTACCCTACAAAATAAGAATTTAACTAGAGTTTAAACTTGTTATCTAAAATTTTGACCGATGTTTTTCATCAAATAAAAAAAATATTTATTTATAATTTCACAAGACGTCCCTTCCTTTGTGAGAACATTGATGTGAGAGTCTCAAAAGAGCCATCAAGTATACTAATACTAGATTTACAATTTTTAGTTAATTTTTTATATTTTTAAATATTTTCTCTAAAATTTGATAAAAATATAAGAACATACTTAAGAATTCTAAAACATGAAAAATAAACCCAGTAATAAAATCAACCTAGCAGAGCTCCTCGGCTTGGGGTTGTCTGGTTTTGTTAGAAGTTTTGGTTAAATTTTGGATTTGAAAATAGTCAAATTTGATAAATTTAATTCGATTGGCAAATTACATATTTAATTAGAATCAATTTGATCTCACATTGTGTTCTAAAAAATTATTTATATTCTGTTTGATGAAATAATGTATATAAATAATAATTATTATTAAAATAATAGTGTTACTATGTTTTAAAATAATGAGGTTAATATTATAAAGTATTTTAAAAAATTATTTTATTTGATGATTATAGCTGTTACTATTATTTTAAAAGACAGTGATATCACTATTTTTTATAATAATTATTAAAACTATTTATTTATTATCGTAACAATAGATTATTTTACATATATTTTATTATTATTATTATTATTATCATCAAATTCATTGATTTATTTTTTTAATTATTTAAATGGAGCTTTCGTCTTCTATGTTATCAATTCAGCTTTGAACCCGACAAAGATGCGGTCGGCTTTGGACCATGTAAGCCGGATCAGGTCCGACCCGTGGAGCATGATGGCCGAAATGACATGGAATGCTGGCTAGTGGAAATATAATTAGTTTAAATTCCAAATATTGGGGATAGGTCCAAATCTAGTAATGGCTGGAAATGGAATGATGATGAGTAATGCATCATAATAGGATGTCGTCCATCCTGGGATGGGATCCCTGAAAGGAACAATGGTGATTATGTATTAATTTAAAATTTAGTAAAATTAATGGTTATGGCCACACTGTTGACTCAATAATCACCTTACCATGCAGTTGGATTAAAATACGAGTAAATTTCATAAATTACTAATACAGTTTATATTAAGGTGGTGTTTGTTTTGGGGCAAGAGAGAGTAAATTTTACCGGAATAATTTTTACCCTCTATTATATAAATTTGGATGAGAGGACAACAATTAATTTGAAATTAACAATTGTCTTCGTATGAGAGTAAATTTTTACTTTAAGGAGGAAGTGAGCAACGGAGTTAAATGGAAAAATTTTACTCTTTTCTCATTACCTCACAAAATACTTTTTTACCCCCATATAAAACCTTAAACAACATTCTCTTATAAATAATTATAATAAATATCGTAAAATAATATTTTATTTAACAACAGTAAAATTAATTAATTATTAAATAATTTTATTGAATTAGTATTTAATAAATATTATTTATTATTAAAATAATGTATTTTATTTTATTAAAATAATACTATTGAATATTAATGTATGACTAAAATTATTTATTTTCTCAAATTAATAACTTTTAATAAATAGTTACTTATCAAAATATTTTATTTTATTAAATGAAAATTATTTCTCATAAATCACAATTTAATAGATTATGTATTGTATTAATATAATTTATTAAAATTAATAATTTGTTTAAATAAGCTAAGTTTATTTGTTTCATTAAATTATTTTATCAAAATGAAAATAATTTTTAACAAATAATGATTCATTATTAAAATTAATTACTGTTAAAATATTAATCTACGATAAAATGATTTTTTATTAATTAATATTTTTATTTAAAATCATATTTAATAATATATATTTTATTAAAATTAATTATTATTAAAATAACAATTATTGTAATGATTTATTTTATTATAATATTTCACAAAGATTAAATATTAACTTTTATCTTTTGGTCAATTTACCCTCATTCCAAACATAATTAATTTTTACCTCTTTAAAATTTTTAATATTTTATACATAATATAATTATTACCGGATAATATTTACTATTTCAATCCAAATATAAGTATTATAAACTTATTACTACATTAACTCTTACTAACCAATAATCTTTTACCCTTGAATTTTCTACCTCTTACCAAACATTCCTTAAGTTTTACTTTGATTCCCACTATTTAAATTGTAATAGTCAAAATTTTATAAGTTTGATCAAGTTTTAATACAACTCTTATTTATTCTAGTTTAAAATTCACACATTAAGTCTCATATCCCATTTATGTATAGTTATGAATAATTTGGTAATTCAGTATATTTAACTTTCAGTAACTACCTTTTATAGTTTACGTCGCATCTTACTTTGTTTCCTACAATTTTATTTTGGTCTTAGTATATAGTTGATATTTGTATATTCAACAACATAGTAAATTTTTTTTATTTTTTAGTAGTTTTCTATTTTGATGATGAGTTTGTTTCGAGTTTTTTTTGATGATGAGTTTGAAATCTTATTGAGAATAAGATTACAAAATGTGGTTAATGAATTTGTAAACTAATGCCAAATATTGGGATCAACGGGGGGAAAAGGTAAATTGGGAGTGTTTGTGCAAATGGTTTATGCAAACAAATGACAAAACTAAGGCTCCGTTTGGTTTGTAAAAAAATTACAAAAAACTCTATAAACTTCTGTTAACTTTATATCACATTAACTTTTTTCTTTCACTGCATGTATTACGAACTCTCAATTTATCTCACTTTTTTTCACTCTAAACACACACTAAAAATGATGATTTGCAAAAACTTTTGTTGTCTCTAAAAATAAAGAGGGTAGGTCATTATAACTGTGAGTAGTACTATCATTTAGATTAACTTGTTGACTTGAAAATTAAAATTAGGAATTTAAAAATTACTTTTTAAATGTTTATCATGCATGAATTACAAGCATTGATTCAAAATGAAAATTTCTCTTAATTAGTGAGACAATTTAAATTGATTGAGGCAAGTTTTTTTGGAGAGAGAATTATGAGAATCAGGAAGATAATATAGTCATAATTCAAAGTAGATTTACAACCAACCCCCAAAGTTGAAGACTTACTTTAGTATATGAATTGAAAACATAGAATTTGTTATTTGTTTTGGATGGATCATGGTAATTTAAATTGCAAACAAATACTTGTATGAAACTAATATGTCTCATACCTAATTCTAAGTAAATATCATAAGAATTCTTAAATTCATTCGTCTTTTATCCTTCACACGAATTCAATGTTGTTTTTTGCAAAATTAATATGTGATTGCTTTTCTTTTTGTCACAAATCATTTATAAAACAAAATACAATAGAATATAAGTTTTAATATTTATAGACTGATAAATACAGGAAAAATACAAGTTTCATATTTATGTTTTTCAAACTTAACAACCTCCTATTCTAAACAAGGATTATTTCTTAATTAAGTTTTGACGATTACAATTAGAATTGTAAATATCGAAATAAGATATAATGTAAACTATAAAGTTAATTTTTAAAATTTGAATACATTAACTGTACGTAAGTGGTACATGAGACTCAACAACTGAATTTTAAATGAAAATGAACAGAAATATCATATTGAAACTTGAATAAAGCCATAGGAATTTGGCTTTTTCAAGTAGAATTGTAAATACCAAAATGAAACGCAATGTAATTAATACATAGGATAATCTACCCTTAAAGAAACCTTTTAACATAAATTTATAGACTGGTGGGAGCATTTATGAATTCAAGCATGAAGCATTGATGTGAAGCTTTAACTAATTAAGAATAATTCCTTGGCCAAATCAACCGGATAATTGGCGGAGTTTTTGGTTTCATATTTTGAATGGAACCCAGGTTGGACCTGCAGTTGGTCAATTTTCAATTCATTCACTAAGGTTTAAGAAAGTTTTCAATGCTGCATGCTCTCCCCATCTTGCACGCCTGGCTTTGGAAAGACTGGGAAATACTCTACTTGAAATGAGGTGTGGTCCTTTCCATTCTTGAGCTGACCTCTTTTTGAGCGGTTAGCTTCACAATTGGTCAAAAAGCATTAGTAAAAATTCTTCAAATTAAAAAAATTAATTTGAGCAAAATTAATTCACTTGGTTGCTGAACCTCTTCTTCATCTTTCTTTTTTTTTTATTAATGCTTAAAAAAAGGAAATTGTAGTAATAATTTAAAAAAGTTTCAAGTATTATGTCGAAGTTGATAAAGAAATTAAAATTTAAGATAAGAGATTGTAATAAAGTGGGCATTTGGCATGCTAACAAACTCAATAAAACAAAATAAATCTCCAACAACCTCTATAAATCACTAAAATTTTTGTATTTACTAATTTTAAAAAATTTCAATATTTCGTTAAAAAAATAAAAAATTTGGAATGAGGTTAACTGAATGCGTAAATTTTTTTTGACAATCATACTATTTGGGTTGAAAGTTTTTAAACCAATACTATTGTCCTTATTTTATATAAATTTTTTGAATTCGTGGGAATAAATTTGAAAAATCATTCCACAGTTTTGGCGCTTTACGTATATAAAGTAGTGGTTTGAGTGTTGATTTTTTGAATCCGTGGAAACAGTTTTAGGGCAACTATTCTCACAATACTGTATTCATCTCAAATAAAGGTGTCATAATTAACCAAAAATCACATTTTATCTCAATTTATTTTGTTTTTTACTGTTCCAAACACACTAAATGTGAAACCATGAATTTAAAGTGATTGTAAATTAACGAGAATAATTGAATGGACTTTTTGAATTTACTATCCTTTTTTGTGTATTATTTTTTTAAATAAATTATACAACTCGAATTGACACGCATTTATCTTATATTTAATTCGGAATATTTTTCAATGAACATTATTTTGATAAAGGATTAATTTGAAACATTGAAATCACACGTTAATTCAATTCGTTCGCAATGAATTTAAAATATTAATTTTACCAAACAATCAGTTATTACCAAACAAACAGCTCTTAAGGAAAATTCAATCATTCATTCGCAAATAAGATAAAAGATTTAATAGGAGAACGAAAAGTTACATGAATTCAATAATTCAACCTAAGCTTATGCTAAAAAAATAAATAATTGTCAGGCATAAAAGATCTCACAACTAAGGTTTACGAGGTTCAATATAATCCGTATTCAACTTGTTTAATAATAATCTATTATTAAATAGGTATAATTGAGTTTTACCTTTTTAATCATTATTTATTATGATTCGATTAAAATTTATCAAAACTCGATTATTTGTCAATTTTAATTAGGATGAACTTATGTGCACTCCACAAATAGTCTTTTACACTTTATTTTATTTTTTTTCATTAAGTAAAATTATAAAACTGCATTTTTTTACCTATCGATTCTTATATATAATTTGAGATGACATGATTATTCTTCGTAAATAAATGTTTATAAATTTGGACAAATATTCCTACTTTGGCACAAGAAACTTGAAAAAAATATTTTAAAGTCTAAAATGTTATTATGCATTTTTAACAAGTGTATTAAAAATAATTTTTATTTTATTTTATTTTTAACTTAATTAAATAAAAAATAAATTTATTTCATTTATTTTTATTTACATGCTTTTATTTTTTAACCTTTTGTCATTAACCTTAAGTCATTTAATAGAAACATACACGAACCTTTTAAAAAAAAAAAACTACAAAAACAAGTAAATCAATGTATTAAAAATATTAACTTTTAAAGAAAAAGAAAAAGATTTATCTTACAAATCAGAAATATTATTATTTTAAAAACTTAATTTGATTTTTTATAGGAGATAAAAATTTTTTAAAAATTAAAAGTAGAAATTTTTATCATAGTAAGGTTATTCACTTGCCATAAGTGGTTTTTTTTAAAAAAAATTAAAGTGGCAATTGCCCATTTATTAGAAAAAAAAAAAAAACTTAGAAAGATAAAATTATTTTTGGTAAGTTATCTTCTCACTAATTTGTTTATAATTTTTTTATTATAAAATAAAGGTATTTAAGGCATTATTTTTTTTGGTAAGTGTATTTAAGGCATTATAGTTATGCATTTGATTAAATTTTTGAATACTATGTGCGTTTAGAGTGCTAAGAAACTCCATAAAACTCCAATAACCTCTATAATTCAATAAAATTTTTTATCAAACTTTCACTTTTCTGCCTTTATTAATTTAAAAAAATTTCAGTATTTCGTTGAAAAAATAAAAAATTTGTAACCAGATTAATCAAGTGCGAATTTTTTTTTTCATAATTACATTCTTTGCGTTGAAAATTTTTAAATGAGTATCATTGTCGCTTAGATATCTCCATTTTTTCAAATCCGTTAGAACGGAACCCATTCTAACGGTTTACCGGTGTAGAATTCGTTAGAACGGATTTAGAAGGCTATTTTAACGGTTTTTGGCATTATTCAAAGAGAGAAGAAACATTTTTTTAAATCTATTAGAACGGATTTGGGAAACTGTTCAAGCGGATTTGGGAAACCGTTCTAACGGTTTTCGTACTGTTCATATCAAAAAAATGTTATTTAGAAAGAAACACCAAACACCATTATTTACTCCAAACCACGTTTTCTATTTTTATTTTTTATCACTCTAAACGCTATGGAACCATTTGGAGTGCTAACAAACCAAATAAAAAATAAAATAAATTTCCAATAACCTCTATAAATTACTAAACTCTCTATTATACGTTTATATTTTTCCATTTTTACTAATTTCAAAAAATTTTAATATTTTGTTAAAAAAATGAAAAATTCAGAAAGAGGTTAATCGAGTGCGAAATTTTTTTTGACAATCATATTTTTCAAGTCGAAAGCTTTCAAATGAGTACGATTGTCACTATTTTATGTAAATTTTTTTGAATCTGTTATGCATCTTCAAAGAGGCTTTTCGAATCCATTAGGATGGATTTTAAAAACTGTTCTAACGGTTTAGTGCAAAAGAAAGAGAAAAGAACTACTGTGCAGAACATTAAGCGGCATTTTTCGAATCTGTTAGAACGAATTTGGGAAACCGTTCTAATAGTTTTGCTACTGTTCATCTCCAAAAAATACGGTTTGGAAGAAAATACCAAATGCTATTCTGTATTCAGAACTATGTTTTATCTTATTTTTTATCATTCCAAACGCACACTAAAAGTATTCCTAACATTGTAATTATGTAAAACATGCTATAAAAATGAGATGGACAATTATATAATTTTAATTAATAAAAAATAAAATAAAGTGTAAGAGAAAATTAGTAAAATGTAAATAGACTCACCATTTCAATTATAAGAGAGAGGGATTTTTTCTTTTACGTGAGAATATTAAAAAGTAGAACGAGTAATAAAATTTGTATACATCAATAATTTAACTAAACAAAAAGTAAAAATAAAATTCTCATTACCTGTTCCACTTTTATTTTATTATTATTAACACAATTTTAGGCTTTGTTTGTTAAAAAAAAATCAATTTTTTGGTAACATTTTTTTGTCTTATATGATTTTTTAATCAAAATTTATTTTTTTTATAAATTGTAACTTTTAAGCGTGTTAATTACATTCATAAAAAATAAATAAAAAATTCACATTTATTTGGATATAAAAGTAATAAAAAACTTACTTTTTAATTTTTTATCTTTTATCAAAATAGACATAAATTTTTTGATTTGTAATGACTGTAATAAATATGTTTAAAAATTATATTTTAAAAAATTTAATTTTGATAAAAAATTATATAAAATTATAAAACAAAATATTATTTTTTGGGGGGGGGGGGGGGGGAACAAATCCAGTAATTGATTTTGTATAAAAATTTTAAAGGCGACGGCGAGGGTGAGGGAAATAAGGTGGAAAAGGACAGAGGTGTAATTGAGGGCAATGGCAACCTCTCCTGCGATAATTGGACGGTGCTCTGCCCATCCAACGGCGGACACATATTCCAATCGACAAACCCTGCCAACCGGTATGCAGTCCCCACACACATTACATCGCACCCACCCATCCCATCATCCACATAAGTGGCATCCGTCACTTCATGCCATGTCATGTCAGTCATCTCATGTATGATACATACATAACATACATGCCATGCGGCTGACAGCTGATCGATGATCATCACGTAACCCCAAAATTCTATTTTTACCTTTATTATTAACATCTTTTTTCAAATAAAAAAGAAAGGAAAAATTACTAGTAAATAAAATAAATCATATGCAAAAAAAAATAAAAAAAATGAATTAAATATATAGGGTAGAATCGAGACGCATGCAAAACCCTCATCATGGTGTCCTCTGTGACCCACGCAAACCCCCTCCCCCAGGTCCCCGCCTTCACTTTTCTGAAGCTTCTGATTCGCCCATTTTCTCCCCCACAGTGCCCCTCGTCTTCCACTTATTTACCCCTTTTACCATCATCCTCCAAATCCACCCCTAATAAAAAAATGACCATTTTGTTTGAATTGTTTAAATTTATAGGCGTTGTAGTTTTATAATTTGTATAATTAATATAAAATTTACATTTTAAAGAAATTTTTTAAATTAAAAAAAAGTGAACCAAGCGCACATATGAAACTGAGGCGGGCTTTTGGTTTGTAAGCGTAAAAAAGACTTATTTAATCGTTTGCATCATTTTTCTCATCTTCATCGTCAAAATTTTCATTTTCTTCATATTGTCGAAATTAGCCTTTTTTCGTCAATGGCAACTTTCGTAACTTGGTGAATTTTCGAGGGGCATTTGTTTAGGCCAGTATCAAAGGGCACTTTCGTCCTGACACTGCGTCATTCAAAATATTCCAAAGTGGATATTAGCTCTGCAGCTGCACAGTAGAGAGTGAAGACCTCTGAGCCGAAAGTGACGAACCAATGAAAAACACAGCAACGCAAACAGCCCTCTATCAAACCAAAGCCAAAAGCACAGAGAAAAGCATTTACTTTCCTCTTTTTTCTCTGAATTAGGGTTCCTCTGTTCCTTCAATCTCCGGCTTTTTTATTTTCTCTCACTCGAATTCAATGCATTTTCCTTCTGATTTGCACGAACTTAAAGCAAGATCCACACTCCCAGAGAATCGCCACCTCTGAAATCTCCACTACCGCTGTCTATTATAATTAATAAATATAAATATTTAGGTATACGTATATTTCCGTGCTTGCAATGATGTTTGTATGTCATGCTGGGCGGTTCGAGTGAAACTTTCGACGATGTGTCAGCGGCTGGGAGAGATTCGGGAAAAGTAGCAGCAGAGGAATCGTCAGCGCAATGAAGATCGGCGTTTTCTTTCCTCGTTCGATTTGGTTTCAAAGCGCAAGGTTTAAAGCTCCGATCTTACGGTAGATCTTCGTTTAGCATCGTTGTTTCCATTTTCACGAGTTGGTAGATTAATTCTTGTGAGCTGTATTCGAAAGATTTGGAGTCTCTCTGCTGCGAATTCGAATCGTTATCCCGTTCGAATCTCCGACTTGTCCGAGTCAGAGCGAGTAAAAAAGGAGCACGCGTTGTGATCTGGAGAACCGTCTGGTGTGAAAAATCGTGGTGTTGATCTCTTTCCTTGCATAAAGTTTGATGAATGGCACACAGATCGAAATTTTTGTGAATGCTGTTTTGACAAAACATTTTGGTGCTTGCTGGTGTTAATGGTGAAGTTCAATAGTTGGTGGTGATCTCAGTTGGTTTAGAAAGCTCGGATATCGAAAGATTTGCATTTTCTTGGTGTTCGGCGCTGCTGTTTTAAATTGCGAGAAAAAGAAGGATAAGAACGTTTCAGTTGGGTTATCAGCTGTCCCTTGTCGGTTTCTTTGAAATTATAGTAGTTCGTGATCAGTTTAATACATTTTAGACTTGAAGATACTGAAGGTTCAGAGACATTCCCTTCAAATAATTTGTTTCAGTTGTCTGCTTTTGATACATTGATGGGTTTGTGTTAGTCAAGCATCTGGATTTTTGTTCGAAAGAAAGAGAAGCTACTAGTGTGAACTGTTTGTGGCTTCGTTTTGTGATTAGAAGTATTTTGAGGTTGAAGTGATGATGGCAATGTCCTGCAAGGATGGTAAGGGAGTGATGGACAATGGAAAATATGTCCGCTACACACCTGAGCAGGTTGAAGCCCTGGAGAGGCTCTATCATGAATGCCCCAAACCCAGTTCCATTCGTCGCCAACAGCTCATCCGGGAATGCCCTATTCTTTCCAACATCGAGCCCAAACAAATCAAAGTCTGGTTTCAGAATAGAAGGTATGGTGTCTCTCACAGCAATTTTTGCCTTTTCAAGTTGTTGATAATAAGCAGTTACTATTTTTTTTTTAATATTAAAAAGAAAATTTAGGGTAAGAATCGAGGTTTTTGAATGATACGCCGAATTGAATGTGGATTCTGTTTAATTATTAATACAGATTGATAAAGAAAATTATTTGTTATTCTATTTTAGGTCTTCCTCATAATTTTTATTTATTTATTTATTTATTTTTCTGATGTGTGCAATTTCTATTTCTACAGATGCAGAGAGAAACAGAGGAAAGAGGCTTCACGGCTTCAAGCTGTGAATAGGAAGCTGACCGCGATGAACAAACTTTTAATGGAAGAGAATGATAGGTTGCAGAAACAGGTGTCACAGCTGGTGTATGAAAATGGCTACTTCCGCCAACACACTCAGAAGGCGAGTAATCATTTCTGTGTGAATAATAATGTTGATTAGTTGAATTTTGTATATTAATCTGATATTATTTTAAATGTATTATTGTGTGGATATTGAGTTACAAAGAAGAGTTGTTTTTATTGCAGACCACACTTGGGACTAAAGACACAAGTTGTGAGTCAGTGGTGACAAGCGGTCAACACCACTTGACGCCTCAGCATCCGCCGAGAGATGCTAGTCCTGCAGGGTTAGTGGGGATATGGTTGTTGGGTCGTTTTCTTTATCCTTGTGCTGTGTGATGACCTTGTTGTGTGTGTTTGTTGGTTGCTTATTGATTTGTATGCTTTTGTATTTTTTCCAGACTTTTGTCCATTGCAGAAGAGACTTTAACAGAGTTTCTTTCAAAGGCCACTGGAACTGCTGTCGAGTGGGTCCAAATGCCTGGAATGAAGGTGTGACTGCACCTTAAAATATTATATACTTTGGTTGTATTTGACATTTGTTAATTATTATTCACAATACTCTGGATCCAATTATTCAGTATTGGTGGAACCTTGGGGAGATGTAGGATAAAAAATAATAAACTGATATTGTCATGCTAAATACCCCAAAACATAATCTAAAACACCCTATGGCGGTATCATTTCTTTCTTAGGCTTTGAAATGCTATCTAGTCTAGTCCTATAAGAAAAAACACGATGATTTGCCCTTCTCAATTTTTAATTTATATATGTTATGGAAATGGTCAACACTGATTGCTCTTGGATAAAGATAGTTGATGATCCTTCTTTCCTGATCTAATCACTTTTTCATATGTGTAGCCTGGTCCGGATTCCATTGGAATCATTGCTATTTCTCATGGTTGCACTGGTGTGGCAGCACGTGCATGTGGCCTGGTGGGTTTAGAGCCTACAAGGGTAAGAGAACGTTTCCTTCTGCTCCCCGTTCGCCCTTACTTTTTTATTTATTTATTTTCACTCTCTTAAGATGAGCTTATTTGACATGTTAATTGGCTAACTTGCACCCAGGTTGCAGAAATCCTCAAGGATCGGCCTTCATGGTTTCGTGATTGCCGAGCTGTGGATGTTCTGAATGTGCTGCCTACAACTAATGGTGGAACCATTGAGCTGCTTTACATGCAGGTAGTATTACCTTCTCTTTTCTCTTATTGTATATAATGGGGCATTTATGGTATAATTGGCTGATTGATTTTTTATTTTTCTCTGATCTCTTAGCTCTATGCACCGACAACTTTGGCACCTGCACGTGATTTCTGGTTGTTACGCTATACTTCTGTTATGGAGGATGGCAGTCTTGTGGTTAGTGGTCTAAAGCTTATTAATTCATTTTCCAATCATAGTCCATCTATTTATTGTTGCTAGATTCCTGCTGACACCTCTGACCAGTCACTTCTTCTTGTCGAATTGCCCTAATGAAATGCCCAGGTGTGCGAAAGATCTCTTAGTAATACTCAAAATGGTCCTAGCATGCCACCGGTGCAGAATTTTGTGAGAGCAGAAATGTTGCCTAGTGGATACCTAATTAGACCTTGTGAAGGAGGCGGCTCAATCATTCACATTGTCGATCATATGAATTTGGAGGTTAGTTTAGGCTGCCTTGTGTATCGGTATTTCATTACCCAAATTATTTCAAATTTTAACATGCTATTGATTTTGGCATGTTTTAATATCTTTGACTAGGCTTGGAGTGTTCCTGAAGTGTTGCGTCCACTGTATGAATCATCAACTGTGCTTGCTCAGAAGACAACGATGGCTGTAAGACTTTATACTATTTCCCCACATGCATATTCAATAATCTAAAAGGGGGATTTCATATTTGGATTCCAAGTTCTTTAGTGACAACCCTATTTTTTCGTGCAGGCTCTGCGTCAACTGAGGCAGATAGCTCAGGAGGTTTCTCAGGCTAATGTTACCAACTGGGGCAGAAGACCGGCAGCTTTGCGTGCACTTAGCCAGAGGTTGAGCAGGTTGATACATTCAACTCATTTTAACTTCATCAATTTAATAATGTAGTTCTGTCTGCTGTCTAGAACCTAATAAATGTATGTACTTCTTTTTCTTTCCTGTCAGGGGTTTCAATGAGGCTCTTAACGGGTTTACTGATGAGGGGTGGTCTATGATGGGAAATGATGGCATGGATGATGTTACCATCCTTGTGAACTCTTCTCCTGAGAAGCTAATGGGTTTAAATCTAACTTTTGCTAATGGATTTCCAGCTGTCAGCAATGCAGTCCTGTGTGCGAAAGCGTCGATGCTTTTGCAGGTCAGTATACTACTGGTCTTTGGCTCGTCTGTATACATGGGATACAATGATTAAAAAAATATGGAGCATTTATATATAATTATTTAGCTGTGCATAGATTGTTAATCCTTAGATGACAGATGTCCCCTTGTTTTGGTGAGCAGTTGTGAAAGTTTTTAGTCTGAAATAAAACTTGCATTTCACTGATAACTAGAGTTTAGTACAAAGCTCGTTTTATGCTTCTTTGGCTGACCAAACTATTGAAGAGCTTGATCACTTGGTAAAGAAGGTTATCTGCATTTTTGAGTTCGATTAATTTACTGAGCAGTAATTTAGTTGCTATGTTGTAATATGAGCCCTATGATACCTACTCAATGAGAATGCTTGGTAAGTTGTATAAAGCCAATTAGATACTTTGCAGTAAAAACTCAGCACCTGGAGAATTTTCTGTTGGAATTTCTAATTTGCTTTGGTAAAGTAGGTAAAATGCTTTCAGCAATAAGCCAGTTTTCTTTTTTATCTCAGTTTTAGCACTTGGGTTGTACTTGTGGTAGCTTCAACCTTGTAGTGCAGGTATATTAGGATGTTTATTCTACTAGGTTTATGTTTGTGTAGCATAGGAGTTTAGTTGCTTTGCGTTATCTTTGTTGCTTGGAAAATGATCAAACTTATCAATGGTAGTATGCTGTCACCAACTATTGTATTGTTAATATTTTCAGCAACAATGTCGCTGGTCATATTAGGTTTGCTTGTTAACATTTAAAAATCTTCTTGAACTGCTATTACCTGTATAACATTAGCAAATACTGTGGTTCATATGGATCAAATTTTTAGAATTAAGTGCATAGATTAGGGCAAGCTTGTATAGTTTGTATTGCTTTCAAAATTGAGCTAATGGTAAAGCTTCTTATCAACCGAGGTAATCGAGATGATGGTCATTATATATGTCTATTAATGCATGCTTTTCACAATCCTCTTCACACTTGTTCTTTGTGTGCTTCTTATTTCAAACTTAGATTTCTTTATCTGTTCTGACCTTTTCCATCTTTCAGAATGTGCCCCCTGCAATACTTCTTAGGTTCTTGCGGGAGCACAGGTCAGAATGGGCAGACAACAATATTGATGCTTACTCAGCTGCAGCTGTTAAAGTTGGTCCTGTTAGCTTACCAGGGGCTCGAGTAGGAAGTTTTGGGGGTCAAGTTATACTTCCACTAGCTCATACTATTGAGCACGAAGAGGTAAGTAATTTAATCTTGATTTACTGCTGAAATTAATGTCTAAATTTGTTATTTTCGATTCAAAATATTCCTT
Organism: Vitellaria paradoxa; assembly: GCA_019916065.1. Taxonomy (NCBI): domain Eukaryota; kingdom Viridiplantae; phylum Streptophyta; class Magnoliopsida; order Ericales; family Sapotaceae; genus Vitellaria; species Vitellaria paradoxa. The sequence continues at coordinate 48,475,540 of CM034240.1, forward strand.
TTGAATCGTGACTATTCTATTCAATGTTTGACATGGATATTACATATTTCTTTGTGAATATTAGTTGTTGGAGGTCATTAAGTTGGAAGGTGTTGGCCATTGTCCTGAAGATGCAATGATGCCTAGAGACATTTTTCTCTTGCAAGTAAGTGTTCTGAATGATGATGGTTCTACATAACAAAAATAGCCTGCTTAGGCCACAGAATTTTTTTTTGTTTAAAATGGGTTACATGTTTTGTCATTTTTGGACCTTTCGATGACTGGCATCATTTATGCCAGCCAAGCTGGACAGCCGGGGACACCTCAAGGTCCACACTGAAAAATAATGTCAATGAGCTGTGCTCAGTCTGAAAATGGTAACCGTTGGCTATCTGGTCATTTTGTGTTAATTCATGCAATTTGAATGGAAAGTGAAGTTGGGTATGTGGAATGGAATGCATATTAACTGTTGAAGCTGTGACCGCTATCTAATCTATCAGCTATTTTGACCAACTGTTGGATTTTAATGCCAAGGTGATGTGACTGGTGTTTGTCTTGAGACTGTTCCTGAATAAGATAGCAAAGAGTTTCGTAGCTTTGTCCTCAATATATTTGACGCAAGTTTTTGGCATTAAACCTTAATTTTTGGAACATAATAGTTTTCAACCTTCAGAGATAGTGATGGGCAAAGAAGTGATTTATCGTCTCACAGCCGATCCCACTGAAGGGGATATTTTATAATATTTTATATGTTAATCATTGGTTCTTTTAAGGTTCTCAGTCATTGTTGGGTTGGATCGATTAGTTTTATGTTCCTAATACTCTTGCTTCATGTCCATTTTTGTATTTCCCCAACAGCTATGCAGTGGAATGGATGAGAATGCTGTTGGAACCTGCGCTGAACTCATATTTGCTCCTATTGATGCCTCTTTTGCTGATGATGCGCCTCTTTTGCCTTCTGGTTTTCGCATTATTCCTCTGGATTCTGGGAAGGTTAGCATCTATGTTACGTTATATTTGCTGTATTATTGTATTCGAACAGTGTTCTTTTTTTCTTTTCTTTTCCCCACAAACTCGTATTTAAACTTTCATTTTATTTGATAAACACGCCATTGTGCAGGAAGCAGCCAGTCCAAATCGCACCCTTGACCTTGCTTCTGCTCTTGAGATTGGACCAGCTGGAAACAAAGGATCAAATGATTATACCGTCAATAATGGCTGTACAAGGTCTGTGATGACAATAGCATTTGAATTTGCATTTGAAAGCCACATGCAAGAAAATGTAGCATCGATGGCCCGGCAGTATGTCCGCAGCATTATATCATCTGTTCAGAGAGTGGCATTAGCACTCTCTCCATCTCATCTAAGTTCTCATGGTGGTCTTCGGGCTCCATTGGGTACTCCAGAAGCAAATACGCTTGCCCGGTGGATCTGCCAGAGTTACAGGTGTGTTACATGAGTTTCTTTGGATATGTGCATGGATTTCAATCAGTTAGGTACTCTTGCATTTGTTGTTCTGCCATGTCCCAAGGCTTCAAATTTAGGTTAATAACCAAAGATATTCAAAGTGGAGTCTTCGTGTGTTTGTGTAACATGGGTTATCCTTATTGCTCTTTAATTCTTTACATTGCTCTCTAACTTGGTTAAAATTTTAAAGATGGGATTTTTTGAGAATTTTGAATGTTAGTTTAAGAAGATTTTCTTGTTTCGAACTGCTTGGATGAATTCATATGTTAGGTAATTGATTCGCCTCCACTCCAGAACTAGTGTCATGTTTATACATTCATGTTCATGTTTCTACTTGCATGGTTTATTAAAGCACAAGTTGATCGATACTGGAGCATGATTTTGATATCACTTTTGGCATTACAAGTGTGTTCCTAAAAATTAACAAAGCTAGAATGAATTGTAGTCTTTCTCATTGTACTTGAGGGTTTCAGCTGGAAGGCCAACACGCAAATTTTGTTAACTTTGCATATTTTGCATACTCTATATCATAGATCAAATCAAGAAGTGTTTTGAGGAATTTTTTTTTTTTTTTTTTTGAGTGACAAACTAATTTTGAGTTCCCGTGCCCAGAAGTAAGCATTTGGTCAATTTTAGAAATTCAAATAAAATCTTCTGACCTCACTGGCATGTGGTGATAAAAATCTTTTCTTTCTTGACAGGTGCTACTTGGGAGTGGAGCTACTCAAGTCTGGCAGTGAAGGAAGTGAATCCACCCTTAAAGCACTCTGGCATCATTCAGATGCTATTATGTGCTGCTCTTTGAAGGTGTGGTACTAAATTTTTCAGCTCTCTTGTTTGTGGGTCTTGATATTTTTAGTCCTCAGCTATTTTTTCCTATAATGTTTCTTGGTTAATTTGCTGTAGTTTTTGCTCCAGTTAAGGTAGAATATAGACTGCTAATTTGCACATGGTTTTGCTATTACTATTTCAACTCGTGAGTATTACAAGTTCAATGTGCAACATTCCTTTAACAAAGCATTTATAGAATATCACCTCTTCTCTGCCAAGGAATTCTTTGGGCTCTGGCATATTATTCTTCTAGGGATATGGGTGCGGTGATGCATGTATTGCTTGTAAGGGTGATGCTTGTATTGCTCTTTGAGTGATGATAATTGAGAAAAGGCCAGTAAGGTGGTTTCAGCTTTCTCCTTATGGAAGTTCTGCAAGATTTCAGCCATTTTAAGGAGAAATTGTTCTGTCTTCCTGGATCAAGTGCCCTACCAATGAAAATTAAGCATAGTGGACGTGTGGTTCACAATGTGCTGTGTTAACAATGCATTGGGACGGCATACATGTTCCGGGAAGATTGAAAAACTCCTCCATTGTAGGAGTTGGCATACCTTGATGGTTTGTAAGACAGTAGAAGTTCATCATATATATATATATAGGTTACTTGGATTGCATGTGGTAGTTATTTTGTTTATCAGATGCGTGGGGCAAGACTTCTCTTTGACTTAAAAGATATAGTATTTTCAATTTGGTGCAAGTGTGAGCCTCTGTTCTGAATGCTTACTAAAGATGTCAAATGGATATTTGGTTGCTGCTAGATACTAGTAAATTGGCAGTCAAGTAGAAGCTGCAATTAGAATGCTACTGCTGTGTTCGCTGCTTAAAATCTTGCTCTCTGTCAGGGGGGGGGGGGAAGCATTTAGTGGCTTAGAGCCTTAGGAAAAGTCTTCTTACAAATCTATATCTGCTCCTCCTTGTTCTTGTTCTTCTGGCAATTATTTTCTCTGTTTTTGAATGTGTTTGTTTACCTTCCTTCACCATTTGTTTATTTTCATTTCTTGAGTTGAAGCGTATTTGTACTGTTCTATATTGAACTGCAATCAGCTGCAAAATAGAGATGAATACATTTTTCATTTAGGATTTGATTAGGCCAGGCTCCAATGATATGCAATCGTGTAGATGATTGTTTTTATTCTTCTTCTATGACCTTAGTATTTTTCATTGAACTTAGAAACTGTACATGCAGGCATTGCCAGTTTTCACCTTTGCAAATCAGGCTGGTCTTGACATGCTCGAGACAACCTTGGTTGCCCTTCAAGACATAACATTGGAGAAGATATTTGATGATCATGGAAGAAAAACTCTCTGCACTGAGTTTCCACAAATAATGCAACAGGTTAGTGACATTTTCTGAAAAAGAAAAAAATGAGGACAAATAGATGATGCCTAGGTGATGTAGGATCTGATATTGAGAAGGAATAACTTTGTTTCACTTTTTGGTATTAATTTGGAAGCAGCAGACGTAAGGTATTTTTCATTGCAATAAAATGTTGTAAATACTACTAAAATGACATGAATTATGAACTTGATAGTTGGATCTAAAAACTTGATTCAATGAGGTGTCCATTACATGTGAAACTCTGCCATAGCTTGCTTCCCCCAAATCAGGAGGTGTAGGTTTTGATCCCGGTGAGGATGTGCATCCATACCTATTGAAAAGAAAATGAATAAACAAATAAAATGCCAAATTTCTATTTTAGTGTGTTCCATTTGTTTGCTTTTTTGATTCCTCGTGGTCATGAAAATAAAATTGTCTTCTGAATTTTTTTTGGTTGGAAAGTAATTGGATTTATTAAACTCAGGAGGAAGGAGACCTTTTGTCTTTTTCTGGCTCTTAACCCTCTTTGAAACTCCAACAAGCTCATGGGAGGCTGCTTTAGTCTCAATACAACGTACAAGTGTGGAAGTATCGCATATAAATGAATTTGCTAATGATTTCAGTTTTTCTGTCTTTTGGCAGGGTTTTGCTTGTCTTCAAGGTGGCATATGTTTGTCGAGCATGGGGAGGCCAGTTTCTTACGAGAGAGCTGTGGCTTGGAAAGTGTTGAATGAAGAAGAAAATGCTCATTGCATCTGTTTCATGTTCATGAATTGGTCATTTGTGTAAGAGGATCATTCTGAAAGACGATGTAGAACTTATAATACTATCCTTTGTTCTAGTTGGCCCCCCCGTTTTTTGTTTTTTTGGTTAGTTTGCTGTGGAACCTGAGGTAAAACTCACAGCCTGTTGGTCATCGCCGTTTGTTGATCTTCATGCTTGAAACCTTATCTTATGCTTTTGTTGCAGTGATAGCCACTGCAATCAGTCTTGAGCAACTTGTGCTCATAACTGGAAACTGTAGTTATGTATGCAAATTGTATGGGTTTTTGTTTCACAGAATTTCAATCCATCTTTTATAGCACTCAACTGGTTTCATTTATGGCCTTAACATATGGCGGCATCACAGATGTTTTCAACTCTCTAGCAAGTTCTAAATGCCTTCTTGTTTTATGGGTATGCGAGATATTAGAGGCAATTTGTGATGGTTGACTGAATTTCTCTGGTTCAGGTCCTCATTTCGTGCAAATTTTAATATGGGCTTATGATTTTCAATGTTGAATCATTTCTCGCCCCAGAACGCAATGCTAACTGGATGGCTATATTTTCCAGCGCTCTGCAAGTCGGTGCATCTCTAACCAACTGTTGCAAGATCGAATTTTGTCGCCGGTATTTGACCTTTAGATTTTGCTGCCTGAGTTATCAACGTGGAAATAATCGACTATCACGATGACTCGTTTCCTTTGCTTTTGTTGGCACAAATAATCTCTATTAGCGTGGTGCTTTTTTTTTTTTTTTATCAAATATAAAATTGGGATAATATTGAGTAAGGGTGCACAATTTGGTCAATTTTCAAACTGTATCAATCAAATTTAAGAGGTAACGATGGTGTTAATGTAATAAAAGAGTATTTTGATATGTTAAGATTTTTTAAAATGATAAATTCAAAAATGCGCTATTTCAATAGAAGACAATAGTTCATATATATATTGTTGCTCTAATTAAGAAGTGACCCTAGAAATTAAAAAAGTATCTAATCTATTAACAAATAGGCTATAATTCTGTCGGAGAGACAGAGGTTGATAGAAAATTTCTTTTATAATGATTAATCAAAATTTGACCATATCTTAAAATTTGGGTTACAATCAAATAGAAAGTGCGATTTGAGCTCTATTATAATTTTAATCATATAGATAATTTGTCCACTAGATCCATAGATGTCACTGCCAGCGACGTGGATCTTGAATGGTTTAACAATGAAATGCAATTTAAATTACTAAATCACTTCTGCAAACAATTAATCCATGAAAGTGGCTTAATAGATTAGGAGTTGATGAATCAATGAAGATGTGGGGGGTTGGTTTTTTGCTTAATAGATCAAAGAGTTGATAATGACGGCGGCAAAGGTGTGCTTGGTATTGATAAAAGGGGAAAAAATTTGAAAAAATAACACTCAGATTGAAGAAAAAAGATCAGGTAAAAGCAAAAATTAGGAGTCTATTCTGCAAATATGTGAATGAAAACAACAAATAATTCACCACTGAATGCTCAATTTATTAAGTCAGATTAAAAATATAATACAAGGGCGGATGGTGGGAGGGGCACATGGGATTTGAGGCTCAATTACAGCAAACTGAATTGCATGGAGTAAAAGACTGGTACTCATGCACTTCTACCATGTACTTCAACACAGACACTTGCCATGGTCAAGTCATAAAGACCATCCATAACCAGACTTCGGAGTTAATATATATATATATATATATATATATAGGACCTTGTGACTAACTCAAAAACCCTAGTGGGTAATTGAAAGTTTGTGAATTAGTCATCTAAGCAAGGGAAAAAAATGGTAAACTAAAATTTGGGGCAACCCAAATAAAAAAAAACCCTGGAAGGGTAAGGCAAGTGACGGTAGCTCCAAGACAAAAGAAAAATTCTAAACAGGGAAATGATAAGTACACTTAGGATTGCTATTAATATGCAATCACAGTTGTGGAGAGTGAGTTTCATAGTGGGTCCAATTCAGCGCGTATCAATTGTTGAGGTTGCACAGTCACACGTCTTCGCCATATACAGACTCCTCTATTAACTCTAGACCAGAGATGCTAGAAATTAACAAAGAAAAAAAGGTCCCTCAGTGGTGAGTTTTTTTAGCACTCAATTGGCTATAGTGAGGCCATTGATCTCCCTAGTAATGGCCGGAATACAGCTCGAGCTCCTAGCAATCCCGCCATTCTTCTTCCCCCCACCGCCTTTGTTGTTGTCCCTAGGACTCATAGACTTGGCTCGAGCTCTCCCATCCAACCTCGAATTCCTCTTCAACATCTCCCTCATCGCCTCAGCCTGGAACAAAACCGGATAAGCCCTATCAAACTTGTTAAACCTAACACAAGCACTCATATGAGCATTCAAAGCCTCTTCACTCTTCCCCCCATTCTTCTCGACCTCTTCCTTCACGGCCTCGGCGCACAACCCGCAAATCCACTTCCCCAAGAACTTATCCCTCACCTTGTCAATGTACTCGAGGGTGCACTCCTCGCTCATCCCGCAGCACTCGCACTTGGCGTCTTCGACCTCGGAAATGGGGGGCAGTGCTGCTTGTTGCTTTACGTCGTCCAAGGCCTCTTTGCTGAGCTCGAAGGAGATGTCGGAAATGGTTCTCTGTAGACCATCTTTGGAGAGTTTTGGTGGCTTGTTGAAGGTGTTGGTGCGAGAGTAGGAGGTCACAATTCCATCTCCATGTGGCGCCATGAAGGTGACGAGAAAACAATTGAGTTTGGGAGAACTTCAAATGTGGGTTTTGAGTGAGAAGAATATGAGAGAACTTTGTTTCAAGCATTTGGTGGGAGAAGGTTGCGGAGAAGTGCAGTGATTTATAGTAGTTGTAGTTCCTGATTTAGAGAGGTGAAAGTTACAATCTTGTGGAGCTAGGGAAGTTGCATGTCACTAGTCAAATTGCATATGAATTTTTCGTGAAGTTGCTAAATTTTTCGTGAAGGTTTTAAAAAGTAGTGAAGGTTTTAAGAAGTAGTAAAGCTTAGCCCTTTTCTTTTGTTTTCTTTTTTATTTTCTTAGGTGCATAATATAGTTGGTTATGCATGTGATGTTAAAACGGACCAAGGGCATATATCCATGTATATATATTGTTTCTTACCCCCGAATTTTCACTATTATTTATTTATTTCTCCATTATTTCTTATCAGCAAATAATAACAACAAATGTTACATCGATTTTTTCACATCCACAAATAAAGACGCAGATGTTTTGTACTTGAAAGTGAAATTAATTAAACCTTACGTTGCATCACCTGAAATCATATTGTTTTTATAGTTAATTATATGCTTGGAGATTTATTTATGTACGTAAAAAAGAGAAGCAGAGAGAAGAATTAATGCATGACGGGGACTTTTTAACTGCTTGTCAAAAGCTTAATTTCGTTACCTTCATTCTTGTATTCAAGGAGAAAAGTTGAATTTAATTTATACACATTAACTAGTGATTTTCTGTTTTGCATTAATATTTTAGGGTGTAAACAAAAAGGAAAGTTATATCATTAATTAATTGTTCAATTTACTTGGGACTATAAAAAGAAAGGGCTTGTTAATAGGTGTCCTGTGAATATTCATTAAAAACCAATAAAAATATGTTACGTAATAAAATCTCGTTCGTGAAAAAAATATAAAATATAATTACATGATATATTTTTATTAAATTTTAACGAGCGTCTCTCGACGTCTGTTAAAAATAGGAGAAGAAATATTATTATTATTTAAATATTTTGATTAATACTATTACTTCAAAGTCCCTATCAATTTCATTTAACATTAATGGGATGTTAAAGAATATATATCCTCCTTTCATTCAGTCCAACTTGCAATTGCTTCACGGGTAGCACTATTCTAACCATATAATAAATCATTGGCTAAGCTCTTCGTAGTTGAGAGCATTGAAGACAAGCAGCTACGTCATATATATGGGTTAATTTCATCCCCCCCCTCTCTCTCTCTCTCTCTCTCTTTTCTTTGTTTTTCTTTATATATGTGTGTGGTAACCCTCACTTTACATGAAATAGAATCTCAGCCAACCATATGAGGGAGAAGTTGCGTAGCTATGTATCTATCGATTACAGGTATATAGCTAATGAAAAAAAAATTGCATGCATGCATATACCTCAGGAGTCGTCACGGACATCTTGAAATAAAAGATGAACAAAAAGGTTGCTTTATTTATAAGTACGTGAACAAAGTGAAACTGCCTTCTCTTTTGGGGTTACTGCTTCAACTTGGAGATCAAATTTGGCATGGCCTTTTTAGTTCTAGCCTTGTATTAATTCTAGTGGAATTGTGAACTCTCGCGTGACGAACGAAAATGGCCCACTTGTTAAAATATCTTACCACCTACCCTCTTCAGCTTTGGTGGTCAGGATTAAAAGGATGGCGATTCTACCGGAATATGTAAGTTTTTTTTCGATCCGACCCGATTCTAATAAAATCCAAAACGGGTCTCCGATCCCTTAATTATATTGTGAAAAGAGTAATAAAACCACTACTATACTAGAATATAACATAAAAATAGCTCACTCTACATATTAACGGTGGACACGAATCGAGATATTCGTGAGCTATTTAAACTTAGCTTAAAAAAAACTCGATTTGAGTCTCGTTTATGACGAAAATCAGTTCGAATCGGACTTAATATATGACTTATTTAGATTTGAGCTTGAGTTCGAACCTAGAAAAACTCGGTTTGAAAGTTCACTAGTAGGTTCGATAAAATAATATATATATTTAATAATAATATTATTATATTTTTATAATATTTTATTTATTATATTTTAAACTTAAACGAGGTTGTTTTAGTTCAATTGAGATATTCACGAGCTGAACTCGAGTCAAAATTGTTCTTTATCGAACTGAACTCGAGTCTATATAAAAATTTGAATTGATCTCGGTTTAAAAAGTTCGGGTTGAATTCAAATAAGTTAAAAATCGACTCAATTCAACTCATTTTCACCCTTAGTGCACATATAAATACATATATATGTGCACACGCGCAAATAAATAGTCATTTTCGTACATAAATACCTAGAGGGAGAGGGTTAATCTTTAACAAAACTCGATTCGTTGCCATCTTCATACTGGACTATTTTCGATGGGCGTTTTTACGATAAAAATAAATGGGTTGGACCTCGAATGTGTTGGGCCATGGGGTGGACATGGGTTTAGTTACCACTTACTGGGTTAACAAACGATATTGCTTTCTTATTGGGTTCGTTTGGTATAAGAAAAATCTCTAAAAAATTCTATAAATCTCTAACAATTTTTCTACATCTAATTTTTCCACCATCACTAATTTCAAAAAATTTCAATATTTCGCTAAAAAAATAAAAAAAATCTAAAAATAGGTTAACCGAATGTGTAAATTTTTTATACAATCATATTCTTCGTGTCGAAAGTTTTCAAATGAGTACCATTGTCGCTATTTTTTTTGAATTTTTTTGAATCCGTGGGAACGGATTTAGAAAACAGTTCCCACGGTTTGTAATTTTTCAAAAAAAAAAAACAGCGCCAAAATTAATCCCAAATCACATTTTATCCCAATTTATCTTTTTTTTTTTACTCCAAACAAGCCAATTATCAATTAATATCGGATTAGAGCACGCGTTGTAGTTTACTAACAATCGAATTTGCGATCGTTAAATTTAAATTTAAAAATAAAAAAATATTTATATTTTTTAAATTAAAATTATGTAAATAAATTTAAACGGTTAAATTCTAATTTTAACAATTCTGGACTCGAGATTACGAGTTAACACGGCGCAGTGGCCAAGTCAGCCTCTCCCATTTACTAATATTACCAGGCATACGACGCAGCGCACACACAAATCCTGCAAAAGATGATTTTCAATTAGAGAGTTTAGAGAGAATCGTAAAGCTTCAAAGAGAACACGTCGCAAGTTTGGGATAAACAAGGATGAAATAACACATGGTTGACCTTTGTAAACGCTTTTGACAACCCCTGCAATTAAATATACATAGTTTAATGAGTTGTCCACAGCTGTGTAAGTCAAAACCAGTACAAAAAATCATTGGGTCGACAATTCTTTTCTAGATTCTTGTCAGGCTTTGTTTGGAAATAGCAAAAATTAGATAACATAATTGCATTTGATTTATTAAAAATTATTAAAAAATTTTAAATCTTTTTAAAAATTTTTAAAAATTATTATTTTTATCTCATTATACGAATTAAAAATTTATAAATTATCTCACTTTATTTCATTTTATTTTACTTATTACCACTCTAAACGCACGCTCTATATATATATATATATGCTAATTAATATGCATGTGCTTCAGCCTTTGTTTACTTCAAGTGCATGAAGCCTTGGTGTAACGTTTTGTTTATTATTTCTGATTTTTATATTTTTAAATATCTGAAATTTAATAATAAAAACGTATTTGATAAATTTATTTTTATTTTTTTCTTATTACCAAAAAATTTGATAACTAAGTTAAAAACTTAAGCCCAAAATGTTAAAAAAAAAATCATATTTTCACGACGATTCAATTTATTAAAACTAACATTAAATTTGATCTAATATCCTAAGCATCACATTGATAAAACCTATTTTGTTGCTTTGATTTGCACGTAGGGAAGAAAAAAAAATAAAAAAAAACCATATTTTCATCCTCAATTTTTATAAGTAAATGCATTTGAAGGCTGAGGAAATAGAACTTATTATGAAGATGCATGATAGCTGGGAATAAATTAATATTGAGACTGTTTGGAAGAAAAAAAAGTTAACAAAAAAATACATTAAAAATAAAAAAATGTGATATAAAAGTAATATGTATTAAAATTTTATTAGAAAAAAATAAAAAAATAATTAAAATTTAGTAACTTTTGGTAAATTTTGAGAGGTCAAACGGAACAATCATTTTGATGGCAAACAGTGCTCCTTGTGAAAGAAGAAAAGAGGCATAACGTGTGTGATTCTGATTCATGCAAGTGATCGATCGAAGAAGGAGCAAAGGTACACTTTGCAAAAGTAATAGAGGCCACTCTCTCGTTGGAATATACCTAGGGAGATTCTATAGAAAATATCTCGATCACCGGGCGCTATTTCCAATCCAATAATTAAACGAAACTTTTCGACTTCAACTACCCCAGATGTAACCGGTGGCGGAGCTGCCGCCCCCCGGGGAGGTTCGAATGTAAAATTATTAAAATATTCTTTGCATTTGAGCTTTATTTAAAAATTAAACTAATTCAAATTTACCTTATTAAAAATTTAAAAATTAACTCATATGTTTTTTTATGTTTAAAAAAAGTTTACAAAAATTAAATTGAGTTTTTTTTTTTTTTCTATAGAATCAAGTGCATTGTTTCAATACATTATTGCATATTTTGGTGCATATTATCACTAAATATAACATATAACATAATAAATTATATATATATTTTGATAATGATGGATATCTCTGATAAAGTTTAAGTGTTTGAATCATAAATTGTAAAAAATATATTCATTGATTTAATACTCAAGGATAAAAAAAATAGTTTACAAAAATCAAATTGAGGTAATTTTTATAGAATAAAGTGCGTTGTTCCAATACGTTATTACATACTTTGGTGCATACTGTCACTAAATATAGCATCTAATATAATAAATTTTATAAAAAAATAAAACTTAATAATTATATATATATATATATATATATATATATATATTGGTAACGATGGACAACTCTAATAAAGTTTAAATGCTTGAATCATTAATTGTGAAAAATATATTCACAGATTTAATATTCAAGGATTATTTTTTATCCTTAAAAATAATATTATTTCTCTCTTACTCTTAATCCTAACAAAACTTAATTGTTGTTTTCTTTTTGGGTACTTAGTGCCTTACCTTAGTAAAACTCTTGGATCTGCTCTTAGATGTAACATATAAGCATAATGAGTTATACCTTAAATGGTAAACAAATACTTCAAAAAAGGAAAATTTGTCAACAACTTTGCAAAATTATTACATTACTTAATATCCGTTTGGATTTCCAAAAAAAATTGTAAAAATTTTAAAAAATTTCCAAAAGAATTCTAAAAGTTTCTAACTTTTTTCAATTAAATTTTAAGAAGTATCACTTTTATACCAATTTTTGATTTTTTTGAACTTTTTCGGAACCCCAAATGCTCTTATTTTCTTGAATTAAAATGGAAAAAAAATATTGAGAAGCAACTTATTGTAAGATTATGATATTGTTCGACACCAAAAAGAAGTGTAAATTTGTACTAAAATTCGACAAGTCTCATGTTAATTTTTGGTTTGGTACGTATTCGGTAAAATTTTGTAAAAATTAAAAAAAATTAGTAAAAGTTAAAGAAATTTTGTAAAAGTTAAAAAAAAAAGTTGGTAAAGGTAAGAAATACATTTGGTGGAGAAAATTATAAAAAAAAATTGATAAAAATTAATTACTTTTAATAAAAATTGATGTGCCAAACACCATTTGGGTTTCATGTCCTTGCAAAATTATTACGTTATTTAATTTTCGTTCTACCTATTACATTAAAAGAGTTATTTATTTATTTTTTTATTAGGGTGGGCAGGCGCTTCCTGGGTGGCTGTTAGCTCCGCCCTTGATGTTGTAAGAAATTTAGATCAAATTTAGTAATAATAATAAATATATACAAAGAAAGCAAAGAATATTTGGTTAGATGTTTGAAACGTAACCATAACTCAAATGTTGTATCATTCTTTTTTATTTTTTTACTTTGAAAAATTTAAACATCATGTAGCTATTGCTTATTAGGGAAGCAAATGCCCACTTAAGTTATTCATAGCTAAATTTATATACGTGTGTTTAGACTGTCAAAATTTTTTTAATTTTTTCAATATAAAAAATTTTTAATTTTCTATAATTTTTTATATTTTTCAAAAAATACATTAAATATTTAATAATTTAAAATTTAATAACTTTTAGACAAAATTTGGACCTCAAAAAGTATTGCAATTTTCGGACAACAAAATGATTTGCCGCCCCTGCTGTCGTGTGGGAAAGTATAATTACTTTTGACTGCTATGGATGTTCTCTGATGAGTTGCAAATAACTTGGTAATCAAGTAAAAGAATTATGACACGGGGCAAATCTTTTGAGCGTCGAGTATTTGGTAAATATTTATAACAATTGGTAAAAATTAATAAAATTTAAAAAAAATTTGAGAAAGTTAATTTTGTACTTGATAAAAAAGATTAAAAATTTTGATAAAAAGTAATTAATTATTATTATTAAACCAACTACCTTTATATAAATGAAGTGCTTTTTTGAATCTGAAGGGTTTATTCGTTCCCCTCGTGAAAGGAAAAAGGAATTAATTAATGCGATTGAAACCTAATCTCAAGCAGGGGACCGCTTAATTTTCCTATCACAGGCACTACTGATTCCTCCTTTGGGACCGCCGTCTCTACAGACGCCGGTAATGGGTTTTCCTTAGCTAGAAAGTCATTGACAAAGATAGTAGTTTAGCACGGTGGTTTCGTGCTACCTATCCAAAAAAAGACACGTTACTAGCAACCTACCTAGCTTTCTAGCAAAAGGCTAAAAGTTGATCAACTCTCATCACGTCAAGCAATGGCGGGTGTAGGTACGTTTCGTGACACTTTTGTCCAGAATAGACTGGTGTACGCCGAGTGCAACCAAGAGTAAAAAATTCGACCTCTTGCCCTAAAGTTAGAAGTAAAATAAAATAAATTAAAGCCACCCACCCGCCAAACCTTTTTTGCATAATAATTAAACATAAGTAATATACTGTTATGGGAATGTTTGGTAAGCAAAAGTTTAGCGCAAAAAGTACAGGAAAAAAAATATAAAGATTTGTTGTAAAAATGATATCTGATAAATTTTGATTGAAAAAATATAAAAAAATAGGTAAAAATTGATGAATTTTCATTAATTTTACTTAATCAAACACCCCCATATTGTCAGAAAAGAAAATGTTTTACTATAATAATTTTTATTCACAACGTTGCCACATTAGGTAAGCCGTATAAGTTTAAAGTGTTAAATTTGATTAAAAATTTTTTAATTTTTTATTTTTCTCTATACCAAAAATTTTTAAGTTTTTTTTTAATATTTTTTAAAATACATTAGACACCTAACAATTTAAAATTTACTTACTTTTTATTTTTTATTCTCTTGCTAAAATTTGACACTCCAAACAAATATTAGAATGATTTTCAATTATAATAGGCCACAAAATTGTCACATTATTTTAATAACTTTTTTAGTTATATATTTATATATGATCATGGATCCAAAATTTGAGATGGAAATAGTCAAGATAACTTTTTTATATTTTGAAAAAGTAACGTCATATTTTTAATTTTTTTTTTTGGTGGGCAATAAACTATATTTAAAAATTAAGAAAAATTAAAAAAAAAAAAAAGCTGCCCCAGTTTCGCCACGACTAATATAGCACTATTCTAAAAAAAAAACAAAAAAAAAACAAATAAAAAGGATTACTAAAATGGTTACCAGAAAAATATAATTAATCACCTTATAGGCATATTACTTAAAATAAAATATTCACTAAATTGTATTCTAATTTTAGAAATATCATTGTGAGGTGATTGTAATAAGTCTCCTTTTGGAAAGTCTAAATAGTTTCTCAATTTCTGACCATTTAAATTTAAAATTTTTTTTTTTTGAAATGATCAAATTAATCCTTTAAAATTTTAAATTTATTTTAAATTGCGAAAGGCAAATATATCAAATTAATTAAAAAGTTAAAAGGTTAATTGTTAAAAAATTAGCATTTTTACTTTTTGGAACATGAAAAAAATTAAATTTTAATAATTAATTAGTAACCAGATAAGAAAAATATTTTTTTTCTTTCTAAACTAAGTCTAATTCTGATTATTTTTTCACAAGTAAATCGTGCAATATTTGATTCAATCACACTTTGGGCCGTGGTCCTGGTTTTAAAAAGGCTAAACTAGAGAGAGTCGGTTAGTTGGGGGGACCCAAACCTAATATCTTTTTTTTTTTTGTTTCTTTTTGTAGTCAAAATATAAGGTGCGTTTGAATGGATAAAAAATAAGATAAAATGAAATAAGTGGTAAGTGAATAATTTTTAAAATTTTTTAATATTTTTTATTATTTTTAAAAATTTTTATTACTCCAAACAAAATCATAATAATCAAAATTGTGATTGAAATTAAATGGAAAAAGGACGATGATGGTGACCATTTCTTCCGGCCTAAACCTTCCATTTTACATTAATTATTAGAGGGTTATTTACTTTTTTCTTTTTTTTTTTTTTTTGTTATGTTTAGTTCGATCGAAGAACAGCAGCAAACCTAAGTTCATTTAACCTGTCCGATCGAGTCATTTTACTAAAGTTTGTGTCTTTTCAAGAGTAGTCTCTGTAACATATAAAATTAATTAATTAATTTTGATATTTTCTAGTTATGATTCTAATTTCTCCCCCACCATGCATTTTACGTTGTTGGAGGGTTTACCTTTTGAGCTAAGTAAGAAGATCCACAAAAACTTTCATTAAAAAAAAAAACAACAATATACACCTGTCATTATTTAATAGGGTGTTTTGTACATCAAAAATCATAAAAATTTAATTAATTGATTCGATTTTAATTTTTTAGAGTTTAGTTGGTACAATTTAAAAAATTCTGAGTAAACTGTTCAAATATAGTCTCGCCTACCTATATATTCAAACGGTTCTTAACAAAAAGAGAAAAATAGATATATATATATATATATATATATATGTAATGAAGTACTTTATATTTATAAATATATATATATTTTGTAGTTAGTTCATTTTTGGTATGTTTGGAGAAAGTGAAATGGAGATAAAAAAAAAAAAAAAATAGAATCAATCCTTCTTTGTGAGGTTTTTTAATAAAAAAAAAAAACAAACAAACAAAATAAAAAAAAAAGGAAAGAAAAGCAAGTATTAAAATTTTAAAATTGTTATCCTCTTAAAAACGGGAGGAAATAGAGAGAGGAGAAAAGTGAATTAATTAAATTTTTAAAATGACATATTTACTTGCAAAATAAAAAATAAAAAAATAAATTATAAATATGTCCAAAGAATAAATATGATAATTCTTTAATTTTTCAAATAATTTAATAGCAAAATAATAATTACACACTTTTTCTTTCTTTTCGTTTTTTTTTTCAACTCAAAAAAAAAAAAATCATTATCTTTTTTCTCTTAAACTTTTAAATAAATAAAGAGAAAAGTATTACCATTTCTTTTCTTCTCCCCTAATTAATATTTTCTTTCTATTTGTTTTCATTTCTGAAAAGACAAACGTAGCCGGCTTGAGTCTTAATTAACAAGTATTTCTCGTCCAACATTGAAATCGCTTTAAGGTTTGAAGAGAAGCTTTTTAATTCATCAAAGACCATTTTGCTTATAAAAATTCAATATATAAAGAACCAGGGCATGCATTTACTTCCCCGACGGTTTGGTATATGGTGAATTCGTACGAGTATATTCATATTTTTTGACTTGGTTACTACCTTAGAGATTTTTTGATGAATTGTTTTCTTTTTTTTTTTTGGAAAATGCTTGAATTAATTAATGTTACTAAGGGTGAGTTTGGAGTGAAATAAATTGAGAATTCGTAATACGTGCAGTGAAAGAAAAAAATTGATGTGATATAAAATTAATAGAAATTTATAGAGTTTTTTGAAATTTTTTTCTAGACCAAACGGGGCTTAAATGCATCCCATTAATGGGTCAATTAAGGTAATCAAATTGCTGTTTAATTAATCAAAGGAATATCATCAATACTACAAGTTAAAGAAACTCAATGAATTAATTAGGTGCCTAAGGCCCTGTTTGGCATACTAACAAACTCAATAAAACTCTATAAATCCTTAACAATCCATCTACCTCTAATTTTCTCGCCATTACTAATTTCAAAAAATTTCAATATTTTGCTAAAAAAAAAAATTTAAAAGTAGGTTAACCGAATATGTAAATTTTTTATACAATCATATTTTTCATGTCGAAAGCTTTCAAATGAATACCATTTTCGCTATTTTTTATTTTTTTAATCCGTGGGAACGGTTTTCCAAATCCGTTTCCACGGTTAACTACTTTTCAAAAAAAAAAAGACGTTAAAATTAATTTCAAATCACATTTTATCTCAATTTATTTTTTTTTACTCCAAACGTGGTGTATATATATATATATATATAATTAAGTATAATAACAACGGTCGGGAATTGAAGAAAATGATATGAAGCGCTAGAATCATGTGAAAAATATTCATTATATATGGTGGAGTTGCTATTATCAGGTGCTATCATGTCTATTGAGTGTTATCATACACGTGCAAACTAGAGTGATGTTATCACAAATAAATATGGATTAACGATGCACTCTCTTAATTAATTAGTAAGGTACCACTATACAATTATCTCTTATGAAACAAATAGGAAAGAAAAAAGAAATGCAAAATTAATGTATTAATAATATTTTTATATTTAAAATAATTTTTATTACATTTTTTTATATAAAATAATTAAATCACAAAACATCTATTCCATTCGTTTCATTGCAAAATAGCATTTCAAGACCTATTTGGTATACTAAAAAAGAAAAATTTTAAAATTTATTAAAATCTGTTAAAATTTATTAATTTTTTTCAATCAAATTTCGTTAAATATCAATCTTATATTCAAATTTTTTATTTTTATTATACTTTTTTTCTTTTTTTAAGCAAACACCCTATTAAGGTATGGGGCCCGAGCTCGCAAAGCTTGAAATGTCTGATCACTACCCCGTCTTTAATAATTGAGCCAAATAAAATATTAAAAAAAAAAACTCCAAAGTTCCGTGCAACGAGAGGTAAACCTAGTCCTCCGTTTCGTGCAGCCACTAGCACGTCGCCTCCGCTCCATGGACGCCTTTATATATAGCTCTCTCCTTCCCTTCTCTCCAATTCGAAATCTTATTCATTCATCCCTTCCTTCTCTCTCCAATTCAAATCTCCCAATCTCTCTCTCTCTCTCTCTCTAAACCCAACAAAACTCTTACCTCTATCTCTCTCTTTATACACATATCCACACAAAAAAATAAAGGGAAAAAAAGGAACGATAGAGATGGAACAAACAAATCTACCAGTAGCGGCTAGGAGAATATGGAATATAGTACGAGTGATGTTCTTCATGTTGAGGAAGGGCATATCAAAGAGGAAGTTGATGGTTGATCTCAACATGATGATGAAGCGCGGCAAGATCGCAGGGAAGGCCATACACAACCTCATGTTCCACCACCACTCCACCGCCTCCAACCGCCGCCACACGTCCTGCCCCGGACCACGCGAGTACGAGTTCAGCTGCAGCAACAGCCCGGCTTTCTCCTTCTACCACCACCACGGCAAGCGCAACTCCCACTTCTTCCCATGCGCCCACGCCCCGCCCACCGACGACGACTGCGCCGTCACAGCCAATGCGGTCAACAAAGCCTTGGAGAAGCTCAACAGCGAGGCGGCGCTTCCTGGTTTCTTGCAGAGCCCAATGGTGCTGGACATGATTTACAGCGAGTTGTCGTCGCCGGCGCTGCCGGGGTTCGGGCGGAGCCCGATGGTGAGGCAGCTCAGGATAACGGACTCGCCGTTCCCGGTGCGGAACGTCGACGAAGATAACCACGTGGACGAAGCGGCGGAGGAGTTCATTTTAAAATTCTACAATGATTTGAGGAAACAAAACGGTAAAATGGCTCTGCGTTGAAGACTTTTTACAGCCATGGTGGAGTTCGATTTTCAGCGTTACGGGTAGTCTGGTTAATTAATTGTTCGAAACCATAAATATTAGAAAAAAAAAAAAAGGTTGCATGCATGGGCTTTTCACTCTTTAATTTTCAGGTCTCTATGATGAAACTTGTAAAGGCTTGAGAGCTGTCGATAGAGTGTTGTTACTTTATTAAATAAAGTACCATAAGCGTTTTATGCTTTTTTTATATCTATCTATCAAAATTGATGTAAGAAGTAAATAATAATTTTATTGTACAATAATGTAAGAAAAAGAGTATTTTATCTGAATTTTCACTCCTAATGATGTGATAATCGTAATTTTATATACTTTTAAATACATTAGGTAATAGATAAATTATTTTAAATATAATAGTCTCACAACCCTTTTACATTATTTTAGTTGATTTTTATGATTAGTTAATTTTTCTAAGATAATATACGGTTACCCATAATGTACCAATCTCTCTGTACATTAAGGGGTGTTTGGTTCGAAAAAAATTTAAACAAAAAATACATTAAAAATATAAAGATTTGATATAAAAGTGATATGTGGTAAATTTTGATTAGGGCACCGTTTGGTTGGACTAAAAACTATCGAAAGTTACAAAAAATTATAAACATTTACTTACTTTTATCAACTTTTGTCATTTTCAATTTTTATGCGTTTATTTTCAAAATTTAAATTTTATAAACTTTTACAAAAAGTTACAAAAAACTGTAAAAAAAATTTACTCACTTTTCTCACTTTTTTCAATATTTGTCAACTTTTCGTACTACTTTTTTACTAAGACCGTTGAAACAGGTTGTTTTGCACTATTCTAACAGATTATTTTGGTCACTTTTGATTGGTCTTCTAGACACCAAAAAATGACTGACATTCCTTATTTTTTTCTAACTTTTAACCACTTTTAGTCATCCAAATAGCCCCTAGGAGAAAGTACAAAAACTTAATAAAAATTACTGAGTTTTGGTTCCAAACAAACACCCCCAAACTTTGCAAGAGTTCCTATGTCCAAAAAACTATGCTCGGTCTCTGATATTTTCATGCAAATCACTCGGCTTTTTGAGTCTTTTTTTTTTAAATCAAATGGGTTTTGTAGATTTTTTTTTCTTGGCTATTTTTCCACTTTTAAAATTTTGAATTTTCTGGCCATTGATCGTTAGTAGTTGGCCATTAATAATTCAGAAATTAATTAAGGTTAGGTTAAATCACTTTAATTACCATGTTACCCACTTTTACTATTGAAATAACCATGCATGATACCCTTCATGCAAGTCCACTAGGATGGCCCTGACATGATTCCACTACGTTAAAGTGCTGTATGGTAGTAGGAGCTCTTGATCTCCTCCAAAATCTAACCATCTTTCATAACGTATGCTTTTTTTCCTCTCCTTTCCTTTTACTTTGTTTTCTTTCATTTGTTTTAGTTTGTGCACAAAGCAAAAGCAAACTTCCATTCTTTTTAGGTAGGTGACTTGGAGACCTTTGCTCTTACAAAATACATATATACAAACACTTAGCAAGGTGGGGATGGATGGAGATCACTGTTGATTCACCAAATAGTATATCCAAGGAACCCTATGAGAGGCAAAGTGAATTGTCCAAAGGAGTAACCACACCTAAATTGAATATGACCCCAGAGTAAACGGATCGGTTTGAAACACTTGTATAAATATGATTTGTTACCAAGTGAAGTTGACATCACATAAATACATACATACATACATATATAAATACTTGGTTAAGCGACTTGTTAACCTCTTCAAATTAGCTAGAGCTATTAGATTTCCAGCGCAAGAACTAGATTTTTTTTTTAAATTTTATATTAATTAATTAAAACTATGTGGTTTGATTGTGAATCTTTTTAAACTATAATATACATCTATTACAATAGCAGTATCATTGCAATATAATTCTAACCTTAATTTTTTAATAAAAAATTTTAAAAGAATAGTTTTTCTCCAAAACAGAACTAGTTATCTTCCATAACTAGACCTTTCAAAAAAAAAAAAATATCTTTCATAGCTAGCTAATAATTTTGCCATAGAGCAATCATGTATATGCTTAAATCTCAAAAAAAAAAAAAAAAAAAAGAAGAGAAGTAGAAGATAGACAGATAACACTGTTTTAGAAACAAAACAGAAAGTTGTTCAAATGAAAAACTTTTGCTTCAGTTTAGTTTATTTGGACGCCAACCAGTTAATTTTTTTTTATTTAACTTATTTTTATCTTGCATGACCTTTTTATTTTTGTAATTTGTGTTTAAGACAAAAAATAAACTACACTCAAAGATATTAATTTATTGGTACCCAAAAAATCCCATAATAATAGTAATGTTATATAATCACAATGAATCTATATCATAATGATTTGCTATGATTATGTGGGCAAATTTAAAATTTGTAATAAGTGGAAACTGAATAACATTTTTAAGGTAAATAAAGACAAAAGTAAAAAGATAGTGGAACAAAAGTTTAATAATAATGAGAAAAAAGTAAGATTTACATGTAAATAATAACAAAATCAATAGAATCTTTGTATAATTTTGCAAATCAGTTGAGGTAATTGCTTCCACTAAATCTTTGCTTGGTCCATTTATGTGTATGCCCATCATTTAAAAAAAAATAATAATCTACAATACAATAACTTTTATTACAATAATCCTAACTAGTATAAGTTGAGATTACTTAACCTTGAACATTGGTCAAAATTAGCAGAGAGGCAATTTTCCACCAGCACAAATTGAGACTGCTTAACCATGAATTGGTCCAAATTGGCATATAAATTGAGTTATTATTCTTAGATTATAATTAAATTTAATTACCCACTCTCTGAATCCCAGCCCTCATGACCCACTGATTATTCTTAGGAACCCATGCATGCTACCAATGGAAATCCATCTATTACAACCCACATATATACAATGAGAATGGTGGGAGTCAGCTGGATAGTTATTTCTTACAAGTTACACTAAAAAAATAGAGAGAGAGAGAGAGAGAGAGAAAAGTATTGTGGGCTAGATTCATATGGTAGCTAGCAAGATCATTAAGCTTTTTTCATTTGTGTATATATATTGTTTAAGGAGGGCAAGCAGTGCCCCCTTATTAAAGCCAAAAAGTTTAGGTAATATGTTAGGTGAAAGTGTGAAAATGAGGAAGACGGGAGGACACTTGTCACCTTTTAAACTAGCTTTCCCTCCCCTGCTTTTTCCTGCCTTCAAGTTTCATTCCAGTAAAGTTCCATAATTGTGGTGGCTTTTTTTTCTGAAAACAACTATTAGTTGCATTATTAATCACAAAATTTTCTTCCTCGAAATCCATTCAAATCTTCTAACGTCACCTTTTCTGCAACAGGATAACAGATATTTTCTTGTGCCTTAATGGGAGAATTCACCACTATAAAACACTGTCGTACCAGTCTGCTTATTGTAAAGAAACAAGTTGCGGCGGATCAATATCAACCGTTGATATGTATAAATTTTTATGAAGCAATAAGTAAATCAATAATTGAGATTGGTCAATCAACCTTAGTGGGATTCATGTTATAGTTTAACAATAACACTAACTCCCGTATTATGGTATTGTTATATATATATGCATTGAGAAAAATTAGGACGTACAAGTGCATATGAATCAATTTCCAACAATTGATCCTGCAAAACAAGAGTGAATCAGAGAACGATTCAGCGAAGATGAGTCGGCCGAGAACTCTCTGATAATCAGGTTAGTCTCTCATTATGTAAACAACAGAAGAAGAAGAAGAATACCATTATGAAGAAATAATTGCATACTTAATTATCTCCAATTTCTTATCCCTGTTATGTAGTATTTTTTTATCTTAATTATTTAATTTCATGTCTATCAATTTGATTAATTAAGGTGATTATTAACTAAGCTTCGAGAACCTTTTTTTTTTTTTTTTTCAAATGGTCACACGTGGGCTGGAGAACAAATTTTTTAATGGATCAAATATGAAGATTATTAACTCTAAATTAATGCAAATCATGGTGATGCCAACCAGCCATATGTGGCCGAAAATTTCCCCTAGCTTATATATGTGTGTATATATATATATATATAAAAGGATGGGTCGGATCCATCTGATGTGGTAATATCAACAATTACAGATGGGGAAATCCTTTCAATCATATCTGTATAATCACAGATAAACATTAGATTAGTGGGGGCCTCGTGTGCAAAATTGTCTGACCTTTGGTTTTAATATGTTCTTGCCACCTGTAAATTAAACAAATGGGGTGGTTTAGGGTATATAAGATACTGTGTCAATAATTAATTTAATGGCTTATTCCAAAAGTCACTTTCCTTAATGGAATGGCTTTTTGAAATTCATGTCGTTTTATGCCCCAAGATTCAATTATTTTGATGGCAGTCTATTGAACTAGACTTTTAAGTGAGACATCGGAAAAGCTCAATGTGGTATTTGATATTGTAAATCGGCATTAATGTTGTTGGAACCAAGCTAATATACATATATATACATACATAACTTATATATAATATATATTACTATATATGCCACCAATCAATTCTTTGTAACATAGCAAGGATTTCTACACTCCACGATGTTTTGTTTCAAGCCACTGATTTTTTTTTTTCCCTAAACTTCTCAGATATATAATTAATTCAAAAAGCGCCTATACAAACTAGAACTAGTAATTTGAGATGTGCGAAGGACTATAAATCGAATTAAAGAACTTTAGCTAAAATTAAACCATATATGAATTTCATATTTGAGTGAATGAGTTGGTTTTTGAGTGTATGCTTAAATTAGAACAATTGATAACTAAGAATATTTGTGAGTATACAATTGGCATACTCATGTTTTGTCTAATAAAATATATACATGTGTGTCCATATATATGTGTGTGTATATATATATATTCAAATCAGAATTGACTAAACAATCTATCCCATTCTTCAATCCCCCTAACTTGTTGAGTCCTGTTTGTTTACATTAATCAAAAGATTAAATCAAAACAATTCAATAAACAACTCCTTGATTATCCCTAAAGAAGTCCAAATTAATGCAATACGTGCAAATATACTCACAAATAGCTTAATTTATTTTCTAAAATTCTAAGACTTATTTCACCTCCATGGTTACAATTGGACTTACATGAATAAAATTTAGGAGGGATGGCCCCCCTTTAAAAAAAAAAAAAGAAAAAATTTGAATTTTCATCAATAAAAAATAATTTAAGTTATATATTGTGTAATTGTTATTGTATGATTTGACACATCCATTAAGGATGCTTATAAAGATAAATGATTAAAATTATCTAAGACTGTGCAGACAGACTGTTAGCGAAATGAGTAGACGTAAAAAAAATAAAAAATATGAAAAGCCAAATGAGCTACTACAAAAATACTACAAAAATATAGTGAAGTGTTCTTCTTTCACATCATTTAGGTTGGGTAAAATAAAATATTATATATGTTTAGATTCAATATTTTTTTAGTATAAAATTATATACACGTCGAATTTCATCGAAACTCGAGATTAATCGTATTTGATCAAGAAAGATAGTAAGACAAGTAACCCTTAAAAAGTTTTTTTATTGGATCTAATTCAAATCAAAATAAATAATATTATATTACGATAGATGCCATGGGTAACCGAACAAAGCATTCACCACTTACAGAATTCCAATTAAAAACCATGGCCTTGAAAAACTGCTGAAGTTAGGGATGCCAGCGGAAAGTAGTCCCTAGAAAAAGTTTGATTAATTTTTTTCATTTCAAGCTTTCTCCAAACTCAACCCAAAACAAAACTAAAGTGGGTCTCCTTTTAAAATACAATAAACTAATATAGTTTTCGTTTTCAAATCACACAACTGCCTTCAACCACGTCTTTCACCCATGACATGGCCGTGCCACATGTCAATCACAGCAAGAAACACTGCATATGTCATGCATACATAGAGGAAAATTATCATCAATAATTAACTTGCATTAATTCAACTCGTGTAGCTTTCAATTACATGATTCTTGAATATACATATATATATATATATAAGCTATAAACATAATTCGTAAATAATGTAAATCTGTATTCATTTGGAATGCCTTACAAGAAATTTAGATGTGATAACTTCGTAATAAGGTATATTGGTTCGTACTTTGTAACCATGCGTGGATGCTTATGTCCATTAATTAATTATGTGGGTGTAAAAACACGTGTACACTTAATGGCCTACAAATTTTGTATATAAATTAGGGTTTTGTCAAAAAATATAAATAGACTGCTGGAGTTCACAAATCTAAGGGAAAGGGTAAGTGAATCTAGAAAATGACCCCTAAAAGAAAGAGTAGGTGGAAGGCTAGTGGAGGTAGTGCTGAATTATTGGCCTCTTCACTATGCACTAATCAAATCTCTCTCTCTCTCTCCCCCCTCTTTCTCAATTGCTAATCATCCTTTACAGGCTTTTCTGAACTTTTGAATATTCATAGTAGTCACTGAACACATGCCGCACACGGGTGAGTACTGAAGGATAATCGATTTAATTTCCATCAAAATTTATAACATAATACGAGAACGGTATTTCAGTAGCTAGTATGAAATTTGTTGATGGGTTGAATTTTAAAAATTGATTGGTTCATAACTAGGCGCTCTTTTGCATTTTTTTTTTTTTTTTGCATTTTTTTTATAAGTGGCACTCTAATTAATAGTTGAGTATTTGGTAAGACCTTGTAAAGCTTAGAGAAAGTTGTAAAAAAAAAAAAAAAAATTTTGATAAAAGTTAAAAAAATTGAAAAGAACTGGTAAAAGTTTAAAAATAATTGATAAAAGTTGAAAAAAAAGTGAAAATTAATAAAAGTTAATTTTTTTTGAGTGATGTTTGGTTCGCCAACTTTTACCCAAAAAAAAAAAGAAATAATGTTTACCAATTTTTTCCAACTTTTTTTACCAACACATAACTAACTTTAATTTCTTTAATTTTGACTAACTTTTATTAATTTTTACCAAAAGTTTAACATTTAATTTTTGTATAACACGTGTCAATTTTTTGTGTAAAGTTGACAAAACTTTGCATGCCAACCGACACCTTGATTTTTTTTGTGGAGCCAAACCCCATCTTAAATCACTTTATTTTATTTCTGATAATAGATTCTGATAAAATAAACATCAGATTTGTGAAACTTGGCACAACCATAAATCAACAAACAATGATCAATGGCATGAGAGTTGACAGCCTGACATGAACAAAGTAAGAATGGTAAAGGCCAAAAGGAAAAATGAAATGGGTTTTACTTTACTAAAAGCCCGCGGGGTCAAAAAGAATTAACAAAGAGAGAGCTTTCCCAAGTGGTAGAGACTCTGAAAGGGGAAACCAACGAGAAATTAAAGGACACAAGAAGTTCGTTTTGGGCAGTGTTTGGTTGCAGAGTGCTATCACCCAACTTCTTTTCCTTTGGCACTAAAACTAACCAAACAGTGGATTCATCAAAAGTCATAATACAAGAATTAACTGGAGCTAATTGCCTTGGAACTTTTTGGTGCAGCTTTATGCATGCATATTTCATGTTAAAGAGACTAGCTTTAGGTTTATGCTTTTTGGCCACCGGGGTATCTAAGCAATTAAATTATTAATTAATTCAAAGCTAAACCCAAAAGTACAACCTCTTTAGCATTATCCTTGGTCCTCTCTTGCTCTTATCCGCGTTGTGGATTAGGATGGATATGTATCCTCCGCAGTCTGATAATTAATATAATTGAATTAAAAATTATCGTATGCATGCTTTTTCTTTTTTTCCCTTTTTCTCTATTGCATTTTTTCTAAATAAAGTTCAAGAAATTTCCTTGTAAGTTTCTGGTGTGAGACCACAAATGATAACCAGAAAGCTTCCATATGTAAAGTAGCAGCGGGTGGTGTTTGTTTCGTTCGTGATAAAGCTATATGTCAAGGTGCGGCATGTCTTTTCAGCTAGAAACACCCTTAGCATGTTAAATGTTCAAAAGAAAAGGAAAAGATAAATTATATACCTCCTTATTTAGATTATGTACTATTTGAATATTACAATGGCAACACCTTACTTTACAATCTTTTTAACATTAAATTCTAGTTATTAATATTTTCTTTGATATTAAATGAAGATAGAGATATAATCAGTATACTTAAATAATACAATTTATTTACTCTTCTTTAAATATAAGAACATAGATAGGATATATTTAAAGACTGAAATCTTTTTTTCCATTTCTGTTCCCATTCTTATTTTTCATTATTTGTTTCAATGCTCATCTTTGCTTCTATCAAGAATAAAATATATTAATAGATATTTAACAACATATGTTAATATTAATATTATACATTAACAAATTATATTTTATATTCATGTATTTTACTTGCATAAAATATTAATTAATATATAAATAGATATTAAGTCTATTGATAGGGGGTTTAGGATTATCGTCCTTGTCCCCATGAAAGGTATTTTTTTTTTTAATTCAATTGATATTAATCGAGAACAGTTAACTTTACGATTCTTACTTAAATATGTAAAATGTTTGAAATGAGATTAATAACATTTACTTACGAATTTGTTAACATCTTTCATTTCAACGTTATCTTGTTATAAAAATATTTTTTAAATATTTTTAAACTTTTTACAAATTTATAAAAAGAAAAATAATATATCATATAAATATTCTAATAAAATCATTTTTCAATCGGCAATTGAATTTCAATATTTTTTTTAAATAATTAGAATTCAATATTAACTTTTACACCATGACTTTGGTTGTATTTTCCAAGTATAGAATATTTGCAAATAGTAAATCTGTTAAGACCACAGTCCATTCGCATAGTAAAGAAAAAATTAAAGGAGTTTAAAAAATATTAAGTTAAAAATTCAGATTTGGAAGCATATATATTTGATTGGAAAAATAATGGTATAATTTAGTGTTTAAAATCAAATAAAAAGTATACTTAGATTTTAAATTTTTATCGTAATTTCATTATATTGAAAAAAAAAAAAAAAAACCAACCAACCATCTAACCGGGAGAGACGGAGTAGAAGTACTTCTAGATCCAATCTTCTTAGCCTTTTTCTTAAAGCCCACTTATCATGGACCCAGATTTGGGAGTGGTCTAGTCTCTTACATATGAAGCCTATTAGCCCAACAAATAATGTAAAATTTTCTGGCCAGATCATTTCCCTCTGGACTAAAGGCTCATTTGGCCCAATTTGAATCCGAAAAGGAAGCCTGTTGTTGCCGAAGTGGGCCTCAGATCCACCACAACGAGCTATGAGGGCTTCTAAAGGCCTTTTTTTTTTTTTTTTTTAACAATCTATGGTCCTAAATTAAAATGTGAGTTGCGAACAATCCCGAGCGTGTCTTTTTTTTAAACCTTTTGAAATTTATTTTTTTATTATGATAAATTTACAATGGATCGTTTTACCATTATCAGAGCATTTGGTTTGGTTTTTCTTTTTTAGTACTTGAGTATTAACTGTTAATTTTAAATTAAAAACCTCAAGAATTGTTGATAGTTTGGTGCGTGCTTCACCTTTTTTTTTTTTTTTAATGTCTTATTTTCTGTTTGGAGGACCAATACATGTTAACACAGTTGTTTGTTTTTTTTTTTTTTTTTTTTAATGAGTCCATAGCTCATTTCTTCGGTGTCAGGATATTTGAAAAAAAAAATTAACTAGTTGAATATTAAATATTATTTTTACATTAAAATTTTGACGAATTATTCACAGCTCGACAAGTGTCTTGTTTTCTTGTTTTTTTATTTTTTATTTTTGGAGGATTTGACACTTGTCACGTCTTTTTTTTTATCTTTTTATTTTTGTAAGCTATTTGGGATATTTAAAATATTTTTTTTTTACAAAGTTTAAACGTTATGTGTGTTTGTATATCAAATATTACATATATCTATTTTTTATTTATTATAAACTTAATGTATTACAAAAATCGAGGGGTGCTATAAAAAATCAAAAAATCGAACCGACCAAAAAAATTAGCTCGAACCGAATTTTGTAAGCTGATTTTTAAAATTTGGTATGGTTTCGATTTAAAAAATTTTAATTTTTTGAAACTGGTTTGATTTTTAGTTTTGAGAGCTTTAGAACCGAATTGGACCGGACCGAACCAGTTATAATACAAGTGTGTAGCAAAATGTAGTGGTTGGAACTTGAACTCAAAATCCCAAAGTTTTCAAGTGATGACTTTACCATTGGGCAAAACCCACCAATTGGTTATAATGCCATAGTGGAGGAAACTAGGCTGTGGCTGGAAATTAGACTAGAAGTGAAAATATTTTTTGGGTTCGTAATGGGCTTGAAAGCCACATTAATGTAATTTTTATAAGTTTTTAAATATATTAAGCCATAATTGATTTTTTTTTTTTTTTACACTGGGCTTGGCTCAAATTTGTAAATTATAGCCTAGAATGGAAACCGGATTAAAACTGGAACCGAATGGAAACCGAACCGACACCAGTTGAACTGAAACCAAATTATATCAACTGGTTTCGGTTTTAAAAATTTTCAAATCAAAAATTCGGTCCAAAAATTCAATCCGATTCCATAAATAACCCAAAATCGGACCAAAACAGATGGATATCACCCCTACAAAAATCCGTAACAACGTGGATGGATCCTGTTATTATATTTGTTATTTTGAAGACTGTATTAATTAAGCACACTTTCTTAATTTCTTCATCATTATTATTATTATTATTTACAACGAGAAATGTTCTTTTTGAGTATTATTTGTTTTCTATAATACACAATAAATAGTAATTTTTTTCTTTTTTTTTTTTTTGAAAAAACGTGAAATTTTATATACGACTTTAACGAAATTCACATTTTATATATATTTATGTTCCCAACTAAAGCAAAAAAAAAAAAAAATTGTGAAATTCATATTATATACAATTGCAGATACATAAACACAGCCATTGTTAATTTAGATGTTCAAAAGAAATTTAAAAAACTAGGCACGTTATACATCTAAAAGCTCAATTTAATGTAAATATAAGATGTTAGGTATTATCTAGTGTATATTTACTTGGTGAGAATACATACAATAACTTCGTTTTGATTTGGATTCGAGATGTTGATTATAACCTAAATATGGGATATTAACATAGTATGAATTTAAAAAATCTTAATCATTACTAATTACTAAATTTTCCTTAGTTCATTATATATTTGTAGATTAATCCATTTTTTTTAATCAATGTAGAAATTAGTATTTTTAGGGTGTAAATAATAAATATAATCCAACTCTATTTATTTTTGTGAATCTAAAGTTATTTGAGATAATTAATGAATTAAAATTTTCAATTTATCAAGCCCAATCCGGAGTGAACTATTTTATTTTATTTGTAACAAATAAATAATAGGAAAGTATGAACAAACTACTAAGAAACACAAACATCTAAGGAAATTTTAAAAACTTAAGATGGCATTTGATTTATTTTTTTATTTTTTATTTTTATTTTATGTGTTAAAAATCTCAAAACGAGAAAAACGAAAATATTCTGTTTTTCTTATTTTAAGATTTTTCTTATTTTTGGTTAAAAACTCTCAAAACAGTTTTTTTTTTATTTTTTATTTCATGTGTAAGCCCATTTTCTATTTTTTAAAATAAAATTTAAAAACATAAGTAATCAAATGAGTTTTAAACTATTTTTCTTATTTTCAAAGGTACAAAATGAAAAATGAACTCAAAATAGAAAATAGAAAACAAAAACATAAAAAAAAAAAACCAAATGACACCTAATTAATTTGACATTTTTTGAGTTGAGTAATTAAGTTTTTTTTTTTTAATCCTTACAAGTTTAGTAGAATAACAAAGTCGACGCATTTCTTTTTTTTTTTTTTTTCCTGACTTCACGTGATAATTCAATCCAATTTTTACATGCTTATTAATGGTTATTACATAAAATATGATATTATAGTATGCAATTAAACCAATCTAATTTTTGCATGCCTATTAATTATTATTACATAAAGTACAACATTATACTATGGAATTAAATTTATTTGAGGTCAATATTTATTAATAGCTCAAGTTATTTTTTTTTTAATTTTGAATGCCAATATAGTGATGTTTTTATATAACTCAAAAAAAAAAAAAAAAAAACGGATTTTCACAGAATCATCATAATGTACAGTACCCTATGCTTTTTTCCCTTTTTCCTTTTTTTTTTTTTTTCATTTGAACCAAAATATAATATAAAATAGTTAACCAAATAATATCAAGTATGATAATTTTTTTCATTCATATAATAATATTAAATATAGTTTAAATCAATTTAGGATATTTTGAATAAATTATTTCATCATAAATTTAATTAAATTTTGCGTATTTTAAATTCAACCCCAAACCATATCCCTCCAATGAGTTTTGCAAACACTAAACTTAATTGCTGTGATTTATAAAAAAATCGTGAGCGAAAATAATTACTGCATGGTATTCACATAAAGTCATAAACTAATTAAGGTATAACAGATATATTTATATTATATATATATATAGTATTATATATAAGGCAAAAGATTATGCTAATAATAGTATAGAATGTCATGAAAATATTATGAAACTTAATAAGAAATTAAAATTAACCTTAAGAAATTGTGATTAGACTTTTTTAAAGAAAACAAATCAAATAAAGTGCGTTAAATTTTGCGTATTTTATTTCTCTCGCACGTAATGAAAGCCAAAATAATAATAATAATAATTAGAATACAATTAAAATTAACTTTAAACAATTAAAATTAACAACAAAATTAAACTACAATTAATATTATATAAATTTATTATTTGAGTTCTTTTATGAAAACAATCCAAACTAAGTATGATTAGAGCTTTTAAAAAAATAATTAAAATTAGTTAAAAGTTGGATGACTAATAGTATTATGGTACAAGAGAAAAAAAAATTATATTATCAATCAATCAAATTGCGACACGTGTTATTTTTAATATTATAAGTTAAAAATTTTGAGAAAAATAAACAAAAATTTGACTACATAAACCACACCCTCTTTTTCTATAAATATGTATAATAGATGATAGCGTACCCATAAAATTTTGTTGTAAACAATAAAATTTTGTAAAAATATATTATTTATGGACTGCTATGCTATTATAACTTATTTTTAAATTTTATCCTATAATAAAAGATGTATTAGTTTATGTTAAAAATTAATGAAATAGTCATTCTTCATTAAACTTTTAGTTTTAAAAGATATTTTTTTATATTTGATAAATAAATAGATATTAATGCCAAATATATATGATAATTTTCTATAAATCATATGAAAGTGAAAAAAAAATAATTTTGAAAAAGTATTGCTGATAAAAATGAATATTTTATTTATATTTTATTTTTTGTCGCAAATATATTAGAAAATAAAATTTGAAAAAAATTAATTAATTAATTAATAGTTCATAAATTTAAGTTCGACAACCATTCATTTTTTTTTTTTTAAGAAATATAAAAACTCGATAATTTCAATTGTTTCCATCTATATGTTTGTGACGTTAGGAGTATTGATTAAACTTCAAAATTAATAAAAATTTTTACGAAATGTGTGTATTCTGCCAGCGATTTTAAAGTTTGATTTAGATAGTTATAGTATATCTAGAATTCAAAAATTAAATGATAAGTAGTGAATTATAAAACTTTTAATCAATTTTGATAAGTATAATTCAATTTAAATCATTAAAATATTAATTGATAAGTAATATTTAAAAACTATTAATTAATAAAATAAATATTATGAAAAGGTGCCTAATTATATATATATATATCATAATAACTATTAACAAAATTATTTTTTACCATATGAATAGCTAATGAATTTTATTTTATTAGTATATAAATTTAAATTACTTTATTATCGAAATTAATTTTGTATATGATTTATTTTACTGCATATAATATTTCAAAAGATTAGATTTTATAATACTAACCAACTTTTATAATATTCTTAGAGGTTGATAATTATTGTCAATAATAATCAACTTAGATAATGAATGAAGCATCTAACTTAAATATTATTAAATCTAACTTTGTCACGCTCCTAACTTAATTGTCCGGGACGAATGGTATGGGAATGTAAAAACTAGAGTAAATGAATAAAATCCAATCCTAATTCATTTTTACATTGAGTTACAACCATCCATATATTCTAAATCATGACTCATTCCCATATAAAATATTGTTTGATTACTTCACCATTAATGTACCAATAACATAATTCGCATTAATACCATTTTTAGTGACCACACCCAAAGTCTACATGGTTAGAACAAATGTTATAATCATGTTTATATTCTCTTAATAAAATGATATCATAAACGTGAACAACAAACCTACACCTCGGATTACACAATTTATAGCATTAATAAGTAAATTCTCAATTAGAAATAATAAACATAATTATTATTATCCCAAGTTAGGACTGGACTCGGGCTACTCTAGTCTAAGTTACCTATGTATCCCACTTCGGAAATCAATCATCATAGTTCCTAAATTATATCTCTTTATTTCATAACCAAACTTATAATTAACTAGATAAAACATACATCTCATCAATCAATGCTATAGTCACATGTGAGGGACCTGCCTGTGAGGGACTCTACCTGCGGGAGAGTGAAGTGGGAGGTGAAGCAGAGAAGCAATGCCTCCCATCCCACATCGCCTGGGTCGTGGAAGGAAGTGATATATATGTAATATTCGATATCAATATAATACAACGCGTTTCAAAGCCGTGAGGGCACTGGGTTCAGTGGAAACTCCAAGGTTAAGCGTGCTCCAGTGGGAGCAGTACTAGGATGGGTGACCTCCTGGGAAGTAGCTTACCAAACCCAAAGTGGACAATATTGTACTATATGGATGCGGGTCGTTACAAATGGTATCAGAGCCAATACCCAGCCGGAAGTGTGGGATCACGCGTGGGCCCCACGTGCAGGGGACCTGCCTGTGAGGGACTCTGCCTGCGGGAGAGTGAAGCAGGAGGCCACGTGGGGACGCGTGCCCTGTAAGGGGGAGGATTGTGAGGGACTATGAGGGACCTACCCGTGAGGGACTCTGCCTGCGAGAGAGTGAAGCGGGAGGTGAAGCAGAGAAGTAATGCCTCCTATTCCACATCGCCTGGGTCGTGGAAGGAAGTGACATATATGTAATATTCGATATCAATATAATACAATGCGTTTTAAAGCCGTGAGGGCACTGGGTTCAGTGGAAACTCCAAAGTTAAGCGTGCTCCAGTGGGAGCAGTACTAGGATGGGTGACCTCCTGGGAAGTAGCTTACCACGCCCAA
This sequence comes from Vitellaria paradoxa, assembly GCA_019916065.1. Classification (NCBI taxonomy): domain Eukaryota; kingdom Viridiplantae; phylum Streptophyta; class Magnoliopsida; order Ericales; family Sapotaceae; genus Vitellaria; species Vitellaria paradoxa. The sequence continues at coordinate 48,509,954 of CM034240.1, forward strand.
AGCGGACAATATTTTACTATATGGATGCGGGTCGTTACATCACATATATCAACATATCAATATCAAATAATGCAAATGCAATCTCATGCAATAGAATGTGATGGGATACAATGTTAATGCATACCCTAGTCTTTATTTACCCCCAACTTCATATTGGGACGGGTGACATTTTATCACTACACACAAGATCATCAATTGTACCGTTTACACTCATGGCAAACATATATCTCAATACATGTATACCAAATGGAGAACTATGTTACACCCCCATCGGTGTAAGATTCAGAAGAGCCGTGTTATACCCCCTGACCCTTTGCTAGAGAATCGTGTTACACATTTAGTCAGGTCTCTGCTTAACTTAAACAGAGTAATTAATATAAATAGTGGTTGGGGAACCGTGTTACACCCCCAATCAACTAAGACTCAGGGAAACCGTGTTACACCCTCTGCTTCTTTTGCTAGGGAACGCAAGGTCCGACTACAATCTAGAGAAAATCTTATAATATATCATTTCAATATTAACATCCTAACTCTAAATGACTAAACTCTAGTCATATATATCGAATGGGGATCATCTGGTATTTTCAAAATCTTATTTTATCATTTTTCTCAAATTATAGATCCCGTCTATATATATAACTCGTGCCTTAGCATGTCACAACATAAATATGGCACTCTCGGCCAATCAACAATCACAACATAAATCAGATGATGCTACCCTAGGCCCATGCACATAATATGCTCAATCATGCAATTAAATGTCAGCTCAATATAAAAGTACATTCTCATTAAGCTTGATAATGATTTTGAGTTTATCCCTACAAAATTGCCAAAATTCCACCTCCGGAATCAGGTCACCATAGTTCCTAAATTATATCTCTTATTTCATAATCAAACTCATAGTCAACTAAATAAAACATACATCACATCAATCAATGCTATAGTAACATATATCAACATCTCAATATCAAAGAATACAAATGCAATCTCATGCAATGGGATGTGATAGGCTGTAATGTTAATGCATACCCTAGTTTCCATCTACCCCCAACTTTATCCTAGAATGGGTGATACTTACCATTGCGCATGGGTTCACCAACCGTATTGTTTACGCTTATAGTAAATGTATATCTCAATATATATATACTAAATGGAGATCCGTGTTACACCCCATTGGTGTAAGACTCAGGGAAACTATGTTACAATCCCTTACCCTTTTGTTAGGAAATTGTATTACACTCCAAGTCAGGCATCTGCTTAACTCAAACAAGGTAAATCAATATAAATAGCAATTAGAGAACCATGTTACACCCCCAATTAACTAAGACTTAAGAGAACCGTGTTATACCCTGTGGCCTTTCTGTTAGAGAACGGTGTTACACCCCTAGTCAGGCATCCGCTTAGCTCAAGCAGAGTTCAGCTGCAGTTCAGAGAAAATCTCATAATATATTATCTTAATATTAACGTTCCAATTCCAAATGACTAAACTCTAGTCATATATATCGAATGATGATCATTTGGTATTTTTTAAATCTTATTTTATCATTTTTCTCAAGTCATAGATCCTGTCCATATCTATAATCCGTGCCTCAGCATGTCGCAACATAAATATGGCACTCTTGGCCATCAACAATCACAACATAAACCAAATAATGCCCACCCAGCCCATGCGCATGATATGCTCCATCATGCAATTAAATATCATCTTAATATAAAAGTATATTCTCATTGGCTTGATAATGATTTGGGGTTTATTCCATCATTAGAAATCCATAATAATTTAGTTTGAACACATGGATGTACTTAAAAATTAGTTTTTTACACTTTGTTGAAGATCCACTATACTGTGGTTTGGACCACCTAAGCAGTGGTTGGGACACCCAAGCTATGGTTCGGACCATTCCATCAGCTAGTTCGGACCACAGAGTCCAGACTTCAATTTCTAGGTTCGTTCCCGACGAGACCCAGCCCTAAATCACCCCCAAATCACCATTTTAAGCTTCAGTCTCAACAATAACTCATGTGTAAGCACTCAAACACATAAATCACATCTTTCTTCATCATTTAATCAAAAAATAACTCAAATACACGCAAGATATCAACATATATATGCATATATATATACACATTCACACTGTAACACCCCAAATTTTCACAACTCGTGGAGTGAGTGAAAAAGTTATACACAACGTGTGCTAAAATATCAGTTACCCTAATTAGAGTTGCACCACCACCTTGGAGCAAACATCTATACTATATAATAATAATAATAATTTTGTTAATAACTAAAAGTAATTAATAACCACAAAATCTTGCTATAACTGGGCAACAGTGCTCCAGCCACCACCTCAATTAATAGTAAAGATTTAGTCCCTAAAGCCTTTACAATCGTATCAAACAAATCCTTAAATTATATTATAGTTCTGAATAATGTTACAGCGACGAAAAGTAACTCCAATAATGGCCCACCTAGGTCTTAGGTTCATGACCTGCAAAAGAATCTGTAGGGACGTGAGCACTAATCCACTTGTGCCCACGATGCATAATAACAATATATATGATATGCACACAAAAATCAGATTAGCAATAATTTCATATCAATAACTCATGAATTTCAAATCGTCGCGCATCCCAACATCAAAACATACATCAACATACATCTTGAAAATGATTTAATTGTTATCTTTCATTCATCTCTTTGCCATCACATCACAATCATCACAGTAATGAGGCAAATACTATACAATATCGTTGTTTACGGGTTTAGACCCGATGGCCACGAGTAGCCCAATAATTATCATCGTTGTAGGCTGCTAACCTACTGGTATGAATAACAACCCCTGCGCAGGTTTAGGATTTTTCAACCCAAGGGTAATCTCTGTACTCTTCCTATTTTTCAGTATCTACAACCTTGTAATCACAACATCGTTCACATTTCCTTTATCTCCATTATTATCATATCAATAAAACAGCTCATTAGAATTAATCAATAACATCACATTATTACTTTCATAATCATTCTCTGTTAATAAAATAAATCACTCAAACATTTCAAAATTGAGCATTCTCAATTACACATTTTCCATGCATTTAACTATAAATATCAAACTGCAACTTTAAGGGCAAAATTGTAATTTTGCATAACTTTAGGGGCAAAATCGTAATCTCAAAAAGCCTTGGGGCCACTTCGTATTTATTCCAACCTTTGAGGGTCACTATGTAATTACCCAAAACTTTGGGACCAATTTGTAATTTTCAATAAGTGTAGGGTCAAACTGAAATTTTGTAAAACCTTTGGGGTTAAATCGTAATTATATAAAAATTATTGGGGCTAAAGGAAAATTTTGGAAACTTTCATGGAATATGCTTTGGCATATTCTCTTCTACAATTCTTTCTAGTTTCAGTGAACTCCATTTTTGTTAGTGATATTTTGGTGGTTTGGTTTGGACAGAATTCATACAATGTAATCTAAATTTAATTACATTCATACCAAATGATCACATAAAAATTTATCAAAATAATTTCATATCACATATATGTAAATAAAATGCATTAAATCCCTACCTCCAATTTGGAGAAAAGTGAAAAAATCCCAATACTTTAAAATTTCGCTTCTCCGTATCTCTCATCTTGGATCGAATTATCACGATCTGACACCGTCATGATGATCACAACGTCAAAAATATCAAAACCCTGTTATTCTTAAACTTAAATCCTCATTTTCTCTCTCTTCTATTTTTTTTCTCTCTTTGTTTATTTCTCTCAACACATAACACACACACCCACACCCACCCACACACACACACATATATATCATATGCTTGGTGGCCAAGCAAAAGGAAGCTTCCAAGAAGCTTAAAAAAAAAAAAAAATTTTTTTTTTTAACTTGGTGCCCAAGTTTCTCCATATGTATATATATATATATATATATATATATATATATATATATATATAGATATATGCAAAGCAATTATATATGTACATACAAAGTAATCTTTATAATCTTAAATCTTAATTTAATTTTTTTATAAAATAATATATATTAAAAATTTTAAATTTTGGATTATTACACACACACATATATATATCACAAATCTTCTGAAATCCCAACCAAATCAAGTATACAAATATGTCAAAGTCTTCCTAACAATGTCTAAAATACAAATATAAGTTCTACTTACCTCAAATCCGAAGGAGAAACCAAAAAAAAAAAAAAAAAACAAAGAGAACCGATTGAGCCCCCAATTTTCAAGAGCCAATTTCTCTAACCTTGGGCCAAATCACGTGAAATGGACATTATCACGACGTTCACGGCCTCAAATATTACCCCGATCCGCTAAATTTCTGCTCCGGATCACACTTTTTCTCTCTTTCCTCTATCTTCTCTCTCTTTTTTTCTCTCCTCTCCATTTTCCCCCTTCTAGCAACTGAGAAACAAAAAGAAAAAGAAAAAAGAAAGGAGAAGGGAAATAAAATAAAGGAAAATGAGCTGGACCTTTGGTCTAGTTATTCAACTAATTATCAATTTAAATCTCACTCGGCCCAAGAAAAATTAAAATAAATTAACTAAATCTCAAAATAAATATTTATTGGCTTAAAATAGCACATAAATAACTAAAAATAAATACCGGTTATTACAAACTTAAATAATATTTTTATTAGTATTCAATTAAATAAAAATTTTAATGTGTATTAAGTGATAAGTATGATTTAATTTAGATAATTACAATATTTAAAATTTAAATATTAATTAATAACTATTGCCTATAGAAAATTTAATTAAATTATAATTCAGATATTAAGCAATAAGTATGATTAAATTTAGATAATTTTTATATTATTTACTAACTAATATTTAATAATAATTAATTAATAAAATTAAATAATTTTAAAAATATATATCACAATTATAATATTCAATTAGACCTCAAAGTTTCGTTTTTTTTATCTTATTATGTATATATATGTAATATGATATAATATGATATAACAGCCTTTGTATCCCTAAATTTTTTCAAAAGATTCCAAAAAATTTCAAAAGTTTTAAAATTTCTTCAATCAAAATTCGCCACGTGTTACTTTTACATAGCATTAACGCTAACTTTTGATTTTTTTTTGAACTCCAAACGCCACTATAATATATAAAGAGATGTGGTATAACATTTACAAGTCAAGAAAAAGTTAAAAGATATGCTGATTATAATTGTCTGATTATATAATTGTCCAATTTTTACCGTTAATTTGTGAGTCTCACAAGAACCATATTTATATAAAAGATAGAGATTTATTATTAACGACAGATACTAGTGTTATCTAGTTATATAATTGTCTAACTTTTACAGTTAATTTGTGAGTCTTGAATCGTATTTATATAATGGTGGAGGTTTATTAGTAATGACGATACTAGTGTTATTCAAAAAATTAATCGAATAAATAGCATATCTAAATTTAATAAGAAGTCATTTACTAATACTACTCACAAACTGACTTGGTCATCCATAGTGTGCAATATATAGATTGTAAGAAATGCTCGGGTCTTGAGAGGATTATCGACTCCTACTCATATGACTGTCAGAAAGATTGTGCAAGAAGTAAGAATTGAGGCCATGCAATTTGCTAAGATATTAATATTGAAACTTATAAAATTTGAGAGTTCTCTATATTTTGTATAAATACTAGATAGTAACTATTTTTTGTACATCGAGGATACACCATTTGAATCATATAATTTATACACTTTTTAATCTAAATTATCTTACTCACCAAAAAAATTAATAAATTTGTTGTGATCGACTACATAAATTGTTTTTCCCTATTAAAATCTATACTTTTCGAAAGTAATTGAAATTAAGCATCTTTTTTACCATTTCCGTTCATAAAATTTTAGGTCTATCTTTTTTCATTTTTATATCTTTTACTTATATTCAATCACATTTTTTTAGATATGATTAATATAAATATTTTTCAGTATTTCCGATTCTATATTTTTTACCATAGAACTCCATAAATTATAGTCTTAAAATCTATGCAAGGTGAAAAAATTAAAGTTTTATAAACTTTTATAAAGCTTCAAACGGACAAAAATAATTTTATTATCATTAAATACATCGTTGTTGAGATTTTTTTTTTCTTTCATAGATCAAGAGTTTTCTTATTAATGGTGCAAGACTCTATATTGCAAAATATAATTGGTCTCATAAGTATCACATACAATTTTATTTTCAATGGTGCAAAACTTTATACTATAAAACATAATTGGCCTCGTAATTATCACATAAAATTTTTTTTAAGTTAATATATATTCTATTACAATAGAAAATACTATAAGTATTCCTTTATTATTATTATTTTTTTTGATAGGTAAGTTGGGGGAAAGGGGTCTAGGTTCGAACTTGGGTAGTAAGTAGGCAAAGAATGGAGCTCATTCACCGAGCTATGTGCCTCACTCACTATAAGTATTCCTTTATTTTAATTAACTTACTTGAATCCAATAATTAGCATGCTTTTTAGATCCCTTTTATTATCGTTGATGATTGACGAAAGATGCTGAAAATGATATATATATTGTTATATCTCTTAATTCTTAAATTTTTGCTACACTCTCATTTGTAATTTTAATTTTTTAAAGAATATAATGCATATATTATGTTTTAATTTTACGCTAAACCTTTGGAATTTAAAACGTGCCTTCAAATGGTTGTACATAATCATATAAAAAATTAAAACAAAAATTTACTTACAAAATAAAAAGATTGACTAAGGGATCTTTGGGAGTTCAACAAAACTCTACAAATTTTGGTAAAATTAAAATTTTTGAATTACTATATTGATGCTGAAATTGTAACTTTTATAAATTCAGATTAAAATTTTACAATTCCAAACACTTCTATTTTTATTGTGGGTCTATTTGGTGCAACGTAAAACGTTGAAAAACTTTAAAAATTTCTAAAATCTTTAAAAATTATTTACTTTATATTTTATTACACAAATTATAAATTTACATATCTTAAAATATTATTTTATCTCACTTTTTAAAGAGAAGTAGAACTAATATTATTCAGATTCTCACTTTTCCATGGACAGCGAGCGTTACAATTCTGTCGTTTGCAACGTGGACCTCCATCAATCAAATTTGATAAATGAACGGTGCGGATCAAAGAATCTCACCGGAACAACACGAGGTAATGTCGAAACGAGAAAATAAGAAAAGAAAAGCATTTACTTACACCAAAAAAAAAAGAAAAGAAAAATCATCAATGTTTATGTATCTCTTTTTTGTTTTCTTCCATAATTTCAACCCGCTCAGATGAGTCAGATTTCAGTGAACCCTAGATCTAATCGTCCGTTTCATTGTCATCTACGGTTCTCGTGCCTTCTTCGCCCGTAAAACCTATTTTCCCACATTATTTACACAAATATATCTATATATATATATATATATATCTGCATATACAGATGTAAATCCGCGCAATCTCTCTCATTGCTGCAAGTACTTGAAGCCCCTTTCTGTCTTTCTTCCCCGTCTATGGTTTGAAATCGATTCTCCTTTCAGAGATCGTATCAAATCAGTCTTCGAAACCCTAACGTTCGCTCAGCCTCTTCTATTGTGTTCGTGTTCGTACATTTTCTGATCGAAATTCTTTCGATAAAGCTCAGATTTTTTTTTAAATATAATTCTTGATCATCTTTGTCGTCATTTGTGTTTTTCTGATACATTTTTGCTACTGTTGGCGTCGGTGTCTTCGTTCTGTGTTTTTGTTGATGTGATTGTTGGTATTGGGTTGATAGACTGATGTGTGGACCATGTGGTTCATGTGAATTTGCAGAGAAACTGAGCAGGTTTTGAGAAAGTTAGGGTTTAATAGGGATGAGATTTGAAGGATGAACGATGCCAGTACTGCGTAGCGGAGTGCGCAGGGCCCGGGCAGCGAACCAGCAGCCTAATTCCAACCCGATTGAAGGCGAAGCTATTGCGACGAGGACTCGAAGGAGGCGAGCAGCGGCAGCAGCGCCCAAGAACGATCAGCTGGTAAATGAGAACGTAGTTGCCGCCGTAGCACCAGCGGAGGCGAGGGAGGTAGAGAACAGGGTTTTGGAAGAGCCACTCCGTGTCGGCGGTGGTGTTGGTGGCGGTGCTGGGAGGGAGGAGGTTGGGGAGAAGCTCATGGATGATTTCGATAGTGGCGCCAAGAGCGCCGATAAGGCGCATGCCGGTGAATCTGATGGGAACACTGCCCCCCTTCCTGAAAGGGTGAGACTTTTGATATACATTGCGTGTTTTGTTTGGTTTGGTACTTTCTCAGTTGGTAATTTGTGTTGCATGGATATGATTCTTTGGGTCGATTGTGGTGGCAGAACCATATCTTTGAGACCTTTAAATCCCCCCCCCCCCCCGGGGGGGCGGGCGCGGGGGGAGGGGGAACCGAGTTCCCTATTTAATTGCGATTGTCTCATATCTGTAAGCTATATTGGAAATGGAATTGTGAAAATTTTGGGTGCTGTCATGAATTGCATGAAGCTGCATCATTGTGTGTCTGATTGGACCATTGTTGTAAAAACCGTGATGGTAGAAGAGGTTTTGGTGTTTGTGTGATGAAAGATCTTGTATTGAAAGATATGCCTTGTTTTGTATGATTATCTTTATTTTTGTAGTGCTGATGTTGGACATTTAATTCGGGTTTTTGCCGGTTAAGATTTAAGAGGATTTCCAATTCCCTAGTTTCTGTTATGATTGTATATGTTACAGCTGTAGTTAGAAAGGTTTAGTGAGATCATGCAATTTCAAAATGTTGCCATTTGCTTGAGAAAATATGTACTTTGATAGGCTTGTCATTTAAAGATTAGGTATTATCCTCGTTTCATCTCCGGAATATAGGGAGTCATGTTGCCTTTCGAATGAATCGTTATAGAATTAATTCACGATTGTGAAGTTCGTTGATGGATGTAGTAACTTCTATTCTATTCTCTGACAGTTCTTACCATAATGGACTGGACACGTGGTTAGTTGCAGTTTCTCTAATATCATTTGCGGAATTTTGTCATTTATAGTTGCTTTTAATTATTATCTTACCATATGCGATGGAACTAATTATTGATTTGACGACAAAATTGAAGGAATTATTGTACTGCACAAAAACATCACGTGCGGCAAGTATTAATCATTGTCATATGCTTGATAAACTGGGACCACCATGTTTATTGCTAGCAGTGGTCTTATTGTAGTTGTTACACTGGACACATGAATATGTTTTTGGAATGAGTTGTCGATCACGATGAAATTTTTGCATGCGTATTATTGTTTTTAATGACACGTGTATTACCGAATCCTGATTTCAAGCCTGTTCTTTTGCCTGTATGCCCATATAATGATGGATGGTTTCTGTTGTACCCTGGAGTCAAAACCACTTTTTCGGTAATATGAAACCTTTTATTGTGATACTGCAGCACGTGCATTATTTATTTGTGCTTGTTTTTGACTTTTGGATCTTTTGCATTATGCTATGGGCATTCATATGCAAAGTAAAAAATTTACCCCTCCTTCTCTGGTGTCTACTAATACAAATTTTCTTTTTGTACGTGTCTCAATTTTAAACTATTAATATTCTTTAAGATCTCAGAAGGGTGTAGTTATATTATCATGTTACGTTAAATTATTACGTCCAGCTCATAATTCCACCCAGATGCAACACCTTAGTCTGATTGTGACTGTTCTTCTTTTCTCATTATGTTTCTTGCTTATGCCCCAAATCAAGTATATAATGTTTTAATAGAGAAGTGTTTATGATACATCACCTGTATTCTCCTTTTTTGATTTGAATGTATCCTGTCATCCTCGCACTCAGCCTTGGGATGGAGTGCTACCCACTTCTTGTTTGAAACTTTATTTTGCTTTATTAGGAATGTTAACATATTTTGTAAAACGGGTTTGGTGTTTGCATTTATTTAAGCTTTTTCATAAGTGACTACCAATTCAATGTTGTCTGTTATGTCAAATTGATTTGGAAACCATTTTTGGTTGCACAACTAAAGAAATTTTAAATAGATGAGTATTTGAGTTAGAAAAATTTTGAATCATATTGAACAAGATACAACCCATGTCATGGATCGCTCTTAGCAGCATGTTTTTGCAAAATGTTCGTGATACTTTGGAAGGCATATGATGTTTTCCTTCTCCTACGTGTTATGGAAGGAGAAGGTTGTGGTCATATGGTTCCAAATTTGGAATTACTTTTGAACTACCAGGAGGGGAGTAATAAGCTTGAGAATGCTGCTTTCATTTCAAGTCTAGAGGCTGAATATCTGTGATGGCAGCTCAATGCACGAGACTTCTTCCATCTTTGGAGTCTTGGAAGGGTTAGATGTACATAGATTTACAGAACCCTACATGCGGAGAGTTGTTTCTATGTTTCAGACTTTATTCCTAGACACTCCAATAAAATAAAACAATATGTTTCATCCTTTGCTACTAGGACAGTTACATTTTCAGCCACAAAGCATGAGAACCTCTTGGCTTTGGGCTCAATGAAGCAGAAAGGGCAGGCAGGAAACAAAAATTTGATATAGCTATTAAATGCATTGAATGGGTACAGTGACTGCAGTTTTAGCTACAGATTGCTAAGTTTGTTGTATTTGTGGTGACAGTACTTTCTATTTACAGCCAAAAATGTATTTTTATACTGTTCTTTTTTTTCACGACAGGTCCAGGTTGGCGGTTCTCCTGTGTACAAAATAGAAAGAAAGCTTGGTAAGGGAGGGTTTGGACAAGTTTATGTAGGTCGCCGTGTTCCTGGTGGTACCAGTGATAGAACTGGGACTGGTGCTGCAGAGGTACATAATAGTATATGTCTTTTTCATTTTTCTGATAATCAAGCTTTGACTACTTAATTGTTGTCTCCTTTTGTTTTAATTAACAAAATAACAACATAATCATGGTATGTTTTTCAGGTGGCTCTAAAATTTGAGCATCGAAGTAGCAAAGGATGTAATTATGGACCACCATATGAGTGGCAAGTTTACAAGTGAGTGTGAATATTTTCCCTCCCCCCCCCCCCCCAATTTTTTATAACATGGCATTCAGAATCATAGCATTCGTTAATTTTTTTACTGCTTTGTTATTTTCGTAGCACTCTTGGTGGCAGTCATGGAGTACCTCGAGTACATTATAAAGGTCGGCAGGGTGACTATTACGTCATGGTATGGTATCAATACATTTTCTTGTGGAATCTGATTGTACTTCATGGTAATATGGAGTCCTGTACACATTTCTCACTGTACCACTGTTTAAGATTGACCGTATAACACAAGATCTTGTTGTATGCAGGTTATGGATATGTTGGGACCAAGTTTGTGGGATGTTTGGAATAACAACTCTCATACGTGCGTACATAGTTTTGGATATTTCCACTACTATTATATGTTTCCATTCCTTGGTTAATTTTCTTTCCTTGGTTCAAAATTTCAGGATGTCCATTGAAATGGTAGCGTGCATTGCCATTGAAGCAATTTCTATATTGGAGAAGATGCACTCAAGAGGGTGTGATTATTTTCTCTCTTTCTACAATGTTTTGTGTCTGCTTTGTTGGATGGATGGTTAAATTTTTTTAATCCTCGTCTGATAGTTCAACCTTTAATCCCAGTGGCCTGTATTTAACAAATCAGTTATTAGAATAGTGGAAACAGCCAACTGAACAAGACCAATTTTTGATAGTTTGGGTCATACGACTGATGTACTTAAGGTATAAAGGTTAAATATTGATATATGGTTAATAAAATCAAAAGCTTTGATATTGTTTGGGTCATATTACTGATGTACTTAGGGATAAAGGTTAAACATTAATACATGGTTAAAAAAAAAAAAATCTAAAGCTTAGATGTGGCAGAATTGAGTAAAACTTGAATCTACTCGTGCAGTCATCCATTTTAGAATTCAACTGGACAATGGCTTAAGAAATTTGTGTATATATATATATATATTTTATTATCTCATGATGCTTCTTACCTTTTCATTGTTATCACACCAGATGGATTGATAAAATGTTTGTTCAACGTGTCTATGCTATGTAGGTTGTGTGAATTGTGTATTATGTATTACTAATCATCATGGAATGTAGCAGGTACGTGCATGGGGATGTAAAACCTGAGAACTTTTTGCTTGGTCCTCCAGAAACTCCTGATGAGAAAAAACTTTTTTTGGTTGATCTTGGATTAGGTATTTCTTAAGTTACAACATTCCCAGTCTTAGCCAGTTACTTTATGGCGGTATTGGATAAATCACTTTTTCTTTGTTATCTTTTGCTATATTAGCTACTAGATGGCGAGATAGTACATCGGGTCTCCATGTTGATTATGACCAAAGGCCTGATGTCTTCAGGTATGACTTCTGATTGTATTATGGTTACTTATCATACAAATAATTATGTGATGATGGATTGTAGGAAATGTTTTGTACATTCCTTGACATTTGCATAACAAAACATTGACGTTCCTCAACTGATTGCCATTCTGTTTTGGTAGGGGAACGGTGCGCTATGCTAGTGCGCACGCTCATTTAGGCAGAACTGGTAGCAGGAGAGATGATTTGGAATCTCTTGCTTACACGCTCATTTTCCTTCTCCGCGGCCGCCTGCCTTGGCAAGGGTACCAGGTTGGTCACTAGACGCTGGTTATAAACTTTTGTAGTATTGTTTTTCATGCAGTTTTTTTGACACGATGCTCTATTTAGGGTGAGAACAAAAGCTTTCTTGTTTGCAAGAAGAAGATGTCAACATCACCAGAAGCTTTATGTAGCTTCTGTCCACAGCCTTTCAAACTCTTTGTAGAATATGTGGTGAACTTGAAGTTTGATGAGGAGCCTAATTATGCAAAATATATTTCGCTTTTTGATGGAATAGTTGGTCCAAATCCAGATATCAGGCCAATTAACACTGATGGTGCACAGAAGGTACTCTGTCATTTTGTCATATTCTCTGGTTTCCTATTTTCAGGCTGAAGTTACTATTTATTTATATGTCAATTGTCTGTCTGTATTTGTGGAGTTAATGTAATTTGTACTTCCCCCTCGAAGCTTATCTACCAAGTTGGTCATAAGAGAGGCAGGCTGACTTTGGATGATGAGGAAGATGATGAACAACCTAAGAAAAAAGTTCGTATGGGGATGCCTGCAACACAGTGGATTAGTGTTTACAATGCTCGTCGACCTATGAAACAAAGGTAAGTTTTTACCTTTTATTTGGGTTAATGAAAATAGATGCAGTCAAGGGGCAGACTTTCACTGTGGTTGTTGTGATGTTTTTGTTTTTCTAATTGCTTTTCCTTTTGAACCATTTTTAGCATTACTGGATTTTGGCCCTCTATATTTTTCATATATATTTCAATGCATCTCATCTATCTCTCTGTGTCCTGTGTCCTTCCTATTCTAGTTTGACTTTTGTTTTCCTGAAGGTTTGGGATAATAAAGATAATGCTGTAAAGTTGAGATTGCTTGTATTGACATGTGGTTTTAGGTATCACTATAATGTGGCTGATGCGAGACTGGCCCAGCACATTGAAAAAGGAAATGAAGATGGCTTATTTATTAGCAGTGTTGCTTCTTGTCAAAACCTGTGGGCATTAATCATGGATGCAGGCACTGGTTTCACTGGACAAGTTTTTGAACTTTCACCTTATTTTCTGCACAAGGTGCGTAAGCTTTAATTTTTCCCTGCAATTCATTCGCGATTGAAATTTCTTGTAGCTCATGGAACTTATTCAGTTAATATAGTTAATATATTTTGTCTCATGGGCTGTTTCTGAAGGAATGGATTATGGAGCAATGGGAAAAGAACTTCTATATCAGTGCAATAGCAGGAGCTAACAATGGGAGCTCATTAGTAGTTATGTCAAAGGGTTAGTTTAAGATGTTGTATTAATGCATTTTTCTGATTAGTTTTAATGAAAATTTGTTGATTTGTCTCGATTAACTGAATTCAGGCACACAGTATTTGCAGCAGTCCTACAAAGTTAGTGATTCATTTCCTTTCAAGTGGATCAATAAGAAGTGGAGGGAGGGTTTTTATGTTACTTCCATGGCCACCGCAGGAACCAGGTGGGGAGTTGTTATGTCTCGTGGTGCAGGATTTTCTGATCAGGTTCTCTCTCTCTCTCCCCCCTTCTCCCTTGGGGATATTTCAATATTTATTATCAATCTCCTCTCTTTTGACAAGTATTTGTCCCATGCATACTACATTTATGGTGTTCAGGTGGTTGAACTAGATTTTCTTTACCCTAGTGAGGGTATTCATCGGCGGTGGGATTTTGGATACCGTATTACTGCAACTGCAGCAACTTGGGACCAGGCCGCATTTGTTCTTAGTGTGCCGAGAAGAAAGCCAGCAGATGAAACACAGGAGACACTGCGTACTTCTGCTTTTCCTAGCACACATGTCAAGGTGGATTATCACTACTTATTATTTGGTTTTTCTTCCCCTACTTCTATCCTATTGATTCTTCAAGCAATCCAAGTAGTCTAATTTTCTGATTTGGTTGGTCTTTGCAGGAGAAGTGGGCAAAAAATCTCTATATTGCATCTGTTTGTTATGGTCGTACGGTTTCGTAAGCTGCAGCCAAATGTTTGCTGTTATGATGCAGTTTGATACCCTCGTCAGCTTTCCTAGACAGGCAAATTTGGTTTGGGAGCTACCAATCCTGGTTTTCTGTAGTGTGACATCCAGGCTAGAGAAATTTTGATGAAACTTCAATTAATCGTAGCCATAGCACGAAAGCTAAAGGGCCTTTTGTTGTTTGTTAATGTGTGGATATTCCCTTTGGATGCTGTCCATAACATCTTAGAGCCCAATAGGATGATGTGTCTTTTACTTATTGCAGTTAAGCTTGTATAGTTTTTCTCTTGACAATAAGAGTTTGGTTTTGGGGCATATGCCTGTATTGACCTTTTACTTGTCAGTATTTTGCTTTGCTTCTTTTTGATCATACATTTCATTACCCGATGCGTCATTCTATCATATAACATCATCGACACAGAACCTGAATAGTTGTGTTGGAAATGGTTGTGTTAGTGGGATCTCGAACGGTGGATGCAACAATGACGTGCAGGTGAGAATGCAGGGAGTATGGAATTGATATTCTGGGCTCTACGTAGTATTGTATGGCCAAGAAAACATTGTTTTCTGTGGAAGGAGCTTTATATTTATGGCTCTGGATCTGCTGGGTGTACTGCCAACTGGGTGTTTAAATAGTAAACATGAATCTAACTGATGATTTGGTATCTTCTTGTTACAGGTTTCTGAGGCCCTGAAATTTACAAGGCCTGCTTTGGTATTTTACTATATTTTTGTGGGTAAAAGGGATTATTGGGAAATTCTGTCAAGTATGGTCCCTCATTGGTGATACCGGTTCTCTACTTTTCCTGCTGGGATAGAATTATGTCATGGGTGTCTTTCTTTATGCTTCCTGCTTCATTGCATGGCAGCATGATGAAACCTATCCATTAATAGAAAGAGTAATGCTATCCAACTGGAAAAAAGGTAAATGAAACCTATCCATTAATAGAAAGAGTAATGCTATCCATCTGGAAGAAAAGGTAAATCAGATGGTAACGCTTCAAATACATTGCTGCTATTACTACATTATTTAAGTTGTACTTCTGGTATGTAAAATAAATCCACCCCCCCCCCCCCGGCCAAAAAAAAAGTAGAATTCGTTTTGATGCAAATGACTTTTCCCCTGCCTTTTCTTTTTGTTTTTTTCCCCTTTTTATCTATTTATTATTATTTTTGAGTACAAAAGATAACTTCAATGTATTAAAGAGAAAATGGTCGTCAGAGTTAAAAAAAAAAAAAATAGTAACATCAAATAGCAAGAAGAGCAGGTGCAGCAACACCGGACTTAAGGCTAAAATCAAAACTAGGCATGGGATAATCAGATCTTAGATTAGATTACGATCACGGTAAAGAAATAAAAAATAGGTTAGCAAAGGTTGAAACTGCGGAGTCCATGAAGTGAGCCCTCTGAACAAATTTGAAGCGGCAACAATGGAGATCCTGGGAACTATCTGAACATTTATGCATCAGATGTCAAAAATTAAACGTGCTGCTGTTGTGAGGTTCCTCCAATTGCCTTTTCATCTAATGTTAAAAGTGAGGCTTGGTCCGGAAGGAAATGTGAAAGAGTGAGAAAAGAAAGAAAGAAGAGAATTAGGAAGAAAAAGAATTTTTTGTCCTCTGTAATTCCCAAATTTATCCCCAGATTGTATCTGACGGTGAAAGTGAAGAGATTATGGATTGATTTCCTATGAAATGAGAGGTTTGACTGACTGAGCACAGTACAATGCCTGAGAAGAGGACCATTATAAGTTTTACTGGTTTTCCCCATGAATTTTACTAATGTGTTGTGGCCTTGATGATTCCTCATTCGAGGAGAACGGTGCATATATATATATATATATATATATATGTATGTCTATTCCTTTGCCATGTAAATAGTGATTACAAAATGGGTGAGGAAAAGCTGTCTAAACAAGTACCACGTATGTAATATTCCTTCTCTGCATTTTGAATCCCTCTCAAGGCAACAAGAGACCACGAATTCCCAGCATTGTATATGCTGTATTCTTCACAACATCATAGCCAATAATAATAATAATAGTAATAATAATAAATAAAAATAAATGGAAAGAGCATCCATATTTGAATCTCATTTCCTGATAATTACTAGCAATGTTTTTCACTTCTTTCACAAAGTAAAATACTTTACACAACAAAACAAAATAAAATTTAAATTCAAGTTCTCATCTACCCTTTTGGTGCTGTAGAATTCAAGAGAGCCAGATTAATACATCATTTGGGTCTGCGACATATTCTTGTAAGGTCAACCCTGTCCTGTCATAAATAAAAAATAAAATCAGGGGAGAACAATACGGATACCTTTTTGATAGATTACCACATACAGAAAACTGATATTCTGTCAGAACATATGACATGAAAATCCAACCAAAATGATGTGGCGATGCAATTTTGTGAATAAACTCTATCTTTATAGACTTTCTCACTTTGAAATGGTACTCATACTTATCCACGTAATTCTGGTCAACTAGTCATTTTTTGATTGTATCATGACTGAGCTTACGGCTAAAAAAAAAAAAAAATGCGATGCTTTTGGTAGTAAAGAACAGTCAATTGTCTCCTTTACTATAACTTTTGTTTTTCCTTTTGAGTCAGGTTGGTCAGGATGGTATCGGTCTAAATATAACCGGAAATAGAATAGGCAAATGAGCTAATATCAGATTTAAAACTTCACAACTGAAATGGAAAGAGATCTATAATTTCAACAGTTCTTGAAGTTACCTCAGCATGGTCATAGTCATAACGAACTACAAAGGTGCAGCTGCAGTCCGTGAAATCGTGTAGTCTCCTCTGGATTTCCATGACATAGGCATCGCAGTATATCGAGTGATCATCAGTTTTCTGAAAGTCGTAAAAACCAAATGTTAAAACTGTTACTGTGAATGCGATGTCATTACAGAACAAATTACCTCTTGCTTGATAAGAGTGAGAGGCTCATGTATTAAAGCCTACTGTAGGGATGGGAAAAGCGTACCCTGTAACATAACACAAGGTCTCCAACCTGGACCTGATCACACTCTGAAGGTTCTAAAGGAATCGAACGCTCACGCACTCCCCTTTTCACATTGACCCATTCATCTTCCTCGTTACCAAATCCGGAAAATCGTGCACGAACTTCCTGTAGCATCAATGTTGGTTATTACAAAAGCTTTGCAGAAAGTGCTCTAGACAGCTGCTATTAAGTTGAATGTGATGTGTTAGTATTCAAAATGGGAGTGAAAATGTGATACCATCCTACACAAACCAGAGTTCATTACTGTGCCTTACTATGTATATGTCTTAAGAGAACCGTATGACTGACGGCAAGCGTTTAACAATATTAGAAATTTGCCAAATCTCACTTTCATCTTCGCAGCTACAGGGCTGACATATGCATATCAACACTTGTTTACATAGGCATGAACTTTGCTTCCGTTACATATTTTTTTCATGGTTGCGTTTCTACCTTTCTCTTGAGAATTGTTAAAATCGCTCGACTAGAAGCATCCATGCTTCTATATCTTATGTCATGAATATTTGCTTTTCTACAATTTTGTGGTTTCAAACACACGCTAGTGTGATTTTTATGTATTATTAAACAAATTGCTGAATTGTGTTTTTTACTGGTACGAGGCAAATCAAAAAATATGAACAAAACTTCTGAGAGATTTTGAATTAGTGCTTGGACATTCTAAACAAAAGAAGTATATTTAGAAAGATTGACAGTCCAAAAGCCCAAACTTAATTAAGATTAGGAAAGCATAAACGGAGGAGAATATGTAGCGCCAGATGTGGGCGGCACATTTTCTAGTTCAAAGGACTCTTCGGACCATGGTCTTGCCTCCCTCGCATGAGCATGAACATGAACATGATGGCCAATTTTGGGGTTCAAACCATTGTAGATTAACAAGCACAAGGACCAGTCAACCTGTCAGTTATTGGCCTAACAACTGGGCCAATGTAGTTGTGCTTGTCCCAGCATATAGTTTACATCATGCTGAGGACACATGTTCAGGTGGATGTGTTTTTTGCAAAGCAGAAGACAACATAATATTATTATTAGTGGAAAACTCGAACACAAAACCTTTTTCATAGGTGGGAGAGGCTTTTCCCCCAAGCATGCATCAAACCAAGGCAATTTCTTGACCCATTCAATAAAAAAGAAAAGTATTCCATAATGCATGCACCAGAAGAAAACATTGTCCCAAATGACGTTTTCAACAACCAACAGTACCAATGCATCATCAAATATCCAAAAAAACAAAAGTCATTTGAAAGGATTCAAACAAGACATAATTGTTACTTTGGATCAAACTAAAGGACAAGTAAAGAGGTTAGAAAACATCAAAATAGTCACAGAAGGAAAGATCAATGTAAAGGAATTCATTGCATTTTTTCCCATCAAACAAATGTTTCACAAGTAAATTCTTCCACCAACAGTACTAATAATAGTAGAATGTGTCAAAATTTAAAAATAAAGATCTTACAAGTTCCCCTGTACAAAGAACTCTGTAGTTGAGGAATGAAGCAACGTCATACCTGGAAGGGCAAGAACATTAGAAATTGGTCATCTTGACTTGAAAGGCTATTGACGTTGAAATAAACAATAGAATTATCTTTGTATTTCTGGAAGCTATGAAGAACAGTAATATGTGAAGTCTGAGGTTCTGTGAGATATTACAGAAATATACACCCACGACGTACTACATTTATTATGTGACCCTTGAAATGTATGCAAGCAAACCTTTGAAAAGCAAGCATTTGATGTAACTTTCTCGATTACAGTAAATAAATAAACCAACCAACCTAGATCAAATTTAGGTAACCAATAAATTATTTTAATTAGTGAAACAAAATAAAGAGATCATGGTATAAGCACCCCCAACAAGCCTCAAGAACTTGTTTGACCTTGTTCTGAAAAGCCCAATTCATTCCAAAACAAGATAACGCCAAATTGCAAAGCTCCCTAGTGCAATCGCAATGGAAAAAAAGATGATTGATTGATTTACCATCTTCTTGCAAAGAAAACACAAAGTCACTAATATCATGCTCTTAATAAAGTTATAAATTGTATGGATTCTACCATCAAGCATACACCAAAACAAAAAAACAACTTTTGGAGGAGCACCAAAAATTCAATTTTTCTTTGACAGATAATCACACTTACTACCTCCTACCAAAGCATCATAAAAAGAATTTTTTTTTTTTGGGTAAGTAATCATAAAAAGATTTGTTTTCAAAATTCCTTGATTTAGTGAAAATCCATTTCATTTCATCCTCCATCTTTTTTGCATACAAATACTCAAGATGATCATAAAACTTGTCAAATTCCCACTCTTGAAAATTTCTTCTTAGTAATATTCCACACCACATTCCCATCATGCAAATGATAATAGTCTGCCATTGATGCATCCTTATTCAATGCCAAGTTACACGTCAACAAAATATTCACTCAAAATCACACCAAGAATGCCTCCATAATTTCACCTAATCCCTCTTTTGACTTTAATGGGCCCGCGTACAATTGAAGTGGGAGACATGAATAAAAAATGATAATTATTTTAAACATATTTCAGTCTTCACAAGTCTCATTTACAAGTGTTTGGAAATCCAGTAGAACTAATACTACGAAAAACATGTGTATCAAAAGCATAATCCCCATCCTTCGAATTAATCTGTTAGAGGAAAAAGTCGGAAGCAAAAAATCTGGAGGGTTTTAGATGATCTCCCTAATTTTATTTTATTTATTTTATATCAAATATTATCATACAGATCAACAGACAGATTAGAAGAAAGTACGATTTTGGAAAGCATTGTTAATAATTTTGAAAATAGGGATAAAGTTTTGCTCATCAAAGTTAATCCTTCACTATTGTGGGAAATCATTGAAATTCCACACGCACAAAAAATAAAAAATCAAAATCAAATTGCTTCAAATGCTAAGCATAAAACCATTTCAAGGTCTCCAATACAAAAGAAGCATAAACATATGTTCATTGAGTGCAATACAAAAGCTCACCAAGCAAAATCCTTTGATGATATAGCTTCAAATGCCAATTCTGACAGAGATGCAATCCTTTCAGCTGTAGAAGAGTTAATGTCATAAGATTATGTCGTGCAAGTTTTTCAGCTGTAGAACTATACAAAGCTTCTCCTATTGAAATGTATTAACACAGTATTCAGGCTCATAACTCAAGTTTCATAGAAAAGCCAGCAATGATGACAAAATATGCATTACATACAACCAGAAATGTCGTTATCTTGTGATGGTGCTTGTCCTTGATCCCAGATGTTTCCTGAGCGTGAAATTAACAGCAGAGAGAACAGGTAGACAAGCCTGGGAAAATAAACTAACTGCCTGCTCTTACAATTGAAGAACAGCATTGTGAACTAACTGAGATAAAATTGGACTTAAATTTCACAATGTGCAAATTTTTATTTTTATTTTTTAAATAAATAACAGTGAGTAAACAAGTTAATTTATAACTCCCCATTGAAAATGCAATTACAATGGAACAACAAAAATTGACGCCATCCTCCCTTGCAGGGGAAGGAATATAAACCATGCACTCATCTGACCCAATTACCTCCTAAGTTCTTATCTTCTTATTGTTGCCTAGAGTGAGTCTGCGAACTATAACTGACACCATCAAGCTCAAATAAAAAAGAACGAGTGAGATAATGTTACAGTTATTGTGTGAACTTCATATGCCTATTCTTTCCTATTCTTTTAATGCCATCCTCCATCCATTTGCGATAATGCACTCAGCCTCTCTCTCAGAAATATCAAGTGATTCTCCACTTGAGAATGTCTATCCTACATGCCCTAGTTTTTTTATCTGATTGCACCCTGATGCTCCCTCTCTAGCCTAAGTTAGAACAAGGCCTAGGGACCCCTGCTGTGTTGGTGCCATATTCAAAAGGCATTCGAGTACTACCTTGTGTGTGACCTTCAAGAATCATCAAGCACTTGTACCCTTCATCTAGAGACTTTCTACTCTGAGAGAGAGAGAGAAATTCACAAGAAGCAAATTCCAGCCCAAGACATAGACACACGGTTTGCTTCGTATTCCTAATTACTTGAGGAGCATGCGTTGATTACTGCTGTATCCTAAACCTCTTAAAGCATATTTAGGAGCATGCCCCCCATAGCAGCCATTATATCAGATTTAAGCTTGGATGCAAAATTCCCACCACTGGCTCCTTGAGGCCTTGAAGCTCTTCCAACCCTTTGCCTCTCCTTTTTAAGCTGATCAAATGCAGCCTTGTATTTTCTTTATCTGTTCAAAACCAATCTAGGATTGAGAGTGTTGGATCTGGCCCAAAGCTTTTTGTAAACTAGCCCCCTCAGGCTTGAGCCACTGAAGATTGAATCAACGTAATTTCAATCTTCCAGAGTATGCTCGAATGTTTATCTCTCCCTTGCACATATCCTTCTTAGAATAGACAAATCTGCTCACTAAGCCTTGCTAACAGGGCCTCCATGTGCATCACATTCACAGTGTTCGAGCTAGTCTCTCAGCGTTCCCTTTCACATCAATAGGTTGCATGTCCGCTAAAGGAAGTTGATTGGCTACCATTACATCAATTGCTTCTTTGTTTTCCTCCACTACTAAGGATACCTTAGTCCACCTCTCCACCTATTCTAGCACTGTTGATCTCTGAAGATGTGAACAATAAAAAATTTCACATAAGGCCTTGTGAAGAAGAAAATAGATTCTTTACACACAGAAGTTGTAAAGATTTTGGAATAATCCAACTTATAAAATTACACAAAATATTTGGAAAAGATGGGAAAAGGAATAAAAGCTCTCAGAAATTCTGGCAAATGACTCAAAATGATCACTCTCTCAAAAATTAGAAGAAGCAATAGAAGAAAGTGAGCCAAAATGATATAGAAAGTAAAAAATAATGAAAGAGAAAAATCCCAACAATAACTAATGCATATGATTCACTAAAGCTACATGAAAAACCTACTTGCAATAAAAAGTGTCTGAAAAGTTGTGCTCTGCAAAATATTTGACCATAACGTCCATGAAACAAAAGACTAACATAGACAGCCTTCCAATGTAACTTCAAAGCTCAAAAAGCATTATAGCATTAGGGATCATCTTCATAAATTAGATGGCATTCTTTGTGCGCGATGGATATAAAGTGTATGCTACCACTAGTGTTTACAACTTTTATCAGATTATGCAATAAATGCATAGAAATCACAAACCCAATGTTTGAACCAAAAGGACAAAAAAGGAAAAGACTACTTGAATACATGCTTGTTGTTAAGAATAAATAAACAAATAAATAAGAACCTTTAGACTTTTGGGGAATTTCAGGTGGATTGTTCATTATGATCAAGTCTGTAGGATGACTAAATTCTCGTACAGATGCAGCATGTGAGAGATTGATTTTAGCCACCAATTCCCTTTGTTTATCAAGAAACCAACTATGCACCTACATTGAGAGAAGTGCAAGTTAAGGACTACGAAGGGCTAAATGAGAACATAACAAATAACTTTAATGGTAAAAGAAAAAACAAAAAAAGGGAGAAACAAGAACCTGTTCCCATGTTACAGCAGATTTTCCAGTTCGGTGTATTGAGCAACTGCATAAAATGCGGCATGCCAGAGACAAAGTTAATGTTTAGACAAGCTTTTTCTTTCTTTCTTCCCATTTTTTTTTCCCAAGAAGAAAAATTTAAAGATTTGAACATCATGGTAAATAATTATTTCATATTGATTCACAGTTAATTTACCTAAACCTGGTTGCAACCTCTTGACAGAATTCTTGGCTTAGAGATTTTTCTCCTGCCTCCTTAAATAAATTCTCCATTTCCAACATCTATCAAAGAAAGGAAAATATCAGAGTTTCTGTGAAAAGTGAAATACATATGATAATAAGCTAATTTGGGTTGTACGAAAAAAAAGTGACCCATAAATCAGGTTAGAATATAGACTTTATCCCTAAAATTTGGTTGCCAAGTTAATGGTCCACTGTGACGCCCCAAGTCAGAGACTCATAATTGAAGACTCTGCCAATTAGCAAGGTTGGAGGAACTTGCCACCTTGCTTTGTAAAAATTATGATACATTGAAATCAATGCATATAATAGCTTCAAAATTTACGGAGGATTGATTTGATACCATTTTGAACAAAACCAGAAGACAAGATTTAAGTTTCAAAGCCTCTTTGTCTCATTGATGGCATCATGTAAAACAATCATTCCATCCATAATATAAACATAATTACTAGAAAAGAAAAGAAAACTTCTAAGCTCACGCCTAATGTGAAAGTATGGGATGCAGAACAACTGAACAATATCCATTCAGAAAATGGAGGAAGAAAAGAAATTTGAAGCTCATCACATATGATGGGTTAGGAGATGGAGGAGAAGTCAAGAACAAAATGAAATTATGGTCAAATGAAGCCCGAGGCGTATTCCCTTCTAGTTGTGTGAGAATGAATACCCCCTTCCTTCTTGTTCAAAATGAAGACATTATTGCACTAGATAAAATATAATATAGTAAAAAACAGTGTATGCATTAATTTGTTGTTCAGAGCTCCAGCAAATTTGATCAAGAAAGTATTTAATCATTCTTTTATAAATAAAAAGAAGGGCATTGAGTACATGCCAAGTGCCAACCATGTACACAAGCTCCTCCTCCCTAACTAAACAGACAATTTCTCAACAAAATTCATGAAAGGATTTAACTCCGGTTCTATAGCCCCCACCCACCCCCCCCCCCCCCCCAAAAAAAAAAACCAACCAACTATACAAAGTCTCCTGAAGAAATTTTGGAGCATGTTCAAAAATGAATTCAGAAAGAAAAGATAAGCTAATTTTGCTCACGAAATCAATCATACATAAGTAAGGAGGTACTGATTTCATAGAAATGAAGATCCAATCCAACATTACGTGCAAATACCACTGAAGTCCTGAGTTCCAAAAAATGGGTACTTTTGTAAGTGATTCCTCACATTGCAATTGGGTTTCACTTTGGGGACACTTTTTATCTCCATGAGCATCCAAGTAGGGAGACACAAACTTGATAATTGCAGGTAATATAGGCAACCAGAGGTTAATGGATTAAACTACAACAATTGAAATTACCTAACTGGCCCACAAGCATTACTCCAAAAGTCAGGCAACCCATTAGAGAAAAACCATTTAATGAAGCATTGGAACGAGAGAGAGAGAGAGAGAGAGAGAGAGAGAGAGCAAATTTGTGAAATTTTTTGAGCAGATTAAGGTGCAAAGAACGGTAGGGAGTACATTTACCTCAGCTAGTGTAAACTCATCAAAACTATCCTCCATTTCTGCCGAATCTAACCCCCCCAATTTTCTCAGACAGAGAGAAAACGTGACAGACAGTGGATTTTTAAAGGGCTTTTCTGTCTGAACTCTGAAGGAGAGTTTCGCCGCGGATGACGTTGATGTCCGACTTTCTCCGGGGAGGTTGGTACATTAATTTACGGAATCACCCCCATGACGTCCCTATAAAATTAAAAAAAAAAAATGACAACCATGAGTCACGTTTTTGGGATATATATATATATATATATATATATTTGCCTTGTTACCGATAAAAAGGTAAATAATTGAATAGATATTTTTTCAAATGAAAATATCTCATAATATATTATTAATAAAAATGCAAAATTGAAAAATATAATATTATTTATTTTATAAAAACACATTATCTATCATATTTCAATTTTATTAATATTACATTATCAAATATTTTTACAAGAAGAACCATCCCCTCGTCAATTAGCATGAAAAAACAAAATTAAGTTCAATTTTTGGAGGGCCCTTAAAAGGACCAACAGATCATAGTGCAGGTGGGTCTGGCACTCTGGTCCGAATGGTCCAAGTCCAGCTCTTTGGGTCGTCGATCGTCATGCATTAAATCTCACAATGGAAAGGGCTGGTATTTAATAAAGAATAATTTTAATTCGAGCTCCACTTATTAAAATACAATTGTTTTTTAATATAAAATATTATAAATAAGAATAAACAACTTAATTGAATTAAAATAACACCATATTATTGAATCGAAAAGATTTTATTTTGATTACAAATATTAAAAATAAATATTATTTTATTGAATCGATTCATAAATTTTCGAGTTAAACTTTTTTAAACTCAAACTCAAGTTAAAAATTTAAACATTCCACAAATCGAGTTTAAACTTGGCTGGTTAATACCACATTGAGGTCCACTTTAGAAAAAGAGAGTTATTTTCTAAACAATTTTATTTACAATTGTAATAATTTATTTCATAATTATATCTAATAAGTTAGCGTGTATTAAATAAATATTCATTCTAATTCATAAGGAGGAGTAAAGTAAAGAATCTTAATCTTTCTATATACTATTTAGAATCTTAGGTGGCATTTGATTTACTTTTTTATTTTTGTTCTATGTGTTAAAAATCTAAAAAATGAGAAAGCAAAAAATGCTATATTTTTCTTATTTTGAAATTTTCTTTGTTTTTTGTTAAAAATTCTCAAAATGACTTTTTGTCATTTTTCATTTTATGTTTTTGAAAATAAAATTTGAAAACACAAGCAATCAAATAAATTTTAAATTGTTTTCCTTATTTTCAAAAGAACAAAATAAAAAAATGAGTTCAAAATAAAAAATAGAAAATAAAAATAAAAAACAGAAAATAGAAAAATAAACTAAATGAGCCCTTTATGTTTCTATATACTATCTGGTCTTAGACAATTCATCCGATTTTTTTTAATATGTAACTTGGTGTAAATCAATTTTCAAATAATATTTTTTCTAATTCATAAAGGTGTAAAGTACATGAGCTTAACTAACACTAATATTAGGTAATCTTGTGTAGGTGCGCAAATGAGAGTGTTTGATTTGTCAAAAAAAAAAAAAAAGTTGGTATAAAAGTAACGTGTGGCTAAATTTAATTAAAAAAAGTTAGAAAAAATTAGAATTTTTTTATTTTTATTTTTATTTTTTTGGGTAAACAAATCACCTCCAATGTCTTTCTTGTGTGCATTACATGACATAAACATTACCTTTTTCCTTTTTTCTTTTTTATAAATATGAGGATGTGATAAACACAATTAAGTTATGTGTACTAATCCCATAATGTTACCAGCCCAAGTAAAACAAATTGTTTGTGCTACATGCTTTAGTTGAATACTATGTGGAAAAAAAAAAACAAAAACAAAAAAAACAAAAAAAAAAAAAAAAACCATTGTTTTGTTGAAACTGAACAAAACTACAGAAAATTTGATTTATATGCCAAGGCATAACCTAATCAAACACCTTCTCTTCAAAATGAAGACTTTTGGTGGGTGCGAAAAGGTGAAATAATCATATGCCAAGGCATAACGTAATCAAACTCTTTCTCTGACTTTAGGTGGGTGCAAAAAGGTGAAATAATCTTGAGCTCTTCACAACTTGCAGACACGAACCAAAAAGTGGTAAATTAGAGTCAAAAGCATAGCAATCATGGCTTGTTGAGCAAGTGATATAGTTTTTTCCTTGTCTGTTTTGAAGCCATTGCTGCTGTTTGCGGGAGAAGAACAGAGGAAAGCCATAGAGATACACTCTTCAACTTGGTCTTTGAAGATTGGCCTTCCTATCACTTGCTTGTACTGCCCACCACTCCATGCCTGGGAGAAAGAAAAGAGGAGAAACATAAGCTTAACTGTAAAGATGGAGTCTTCTTTGTCAATTAAGTTATCATTAGTACTAAATTGATATGATTTTGTCCATCAACTTGATTAATTATAATATTTCCTCCGGAATGATTAGAACCCCAAACAGAGGCTAACTTTAAAAAAATTATATTAAACAAAAAAAAAAAAAGAGGAAAATGATAGACAGATGGAGAGACAGCTCAAAAGCGTACCAAAAGACATTACATTTGTGGGTTCTATATTCATTTTCAGTGGGGTTTAGATCAATAAATAAACATATATTGTGTTTAAGGTTTTGCCGTTTGATGTTTTTATCAATGTCCCAGACATCTTTTTTTTTTTTTGGTTTGCAGGAGCCGTTGTGTTGCATGCACTGAGAATGATCAAATGTATGTATGCATTAACTTTATTCTTAGTTGCAGAGAAATTATGTTTAGGATTGGAATCCATGGTCCTTGTAACAATGTTACTTTATAGTTATCACTTAAATAAAATTAGTGTGAATTTTTAGAAGGGAAAAAAAAGAACAAATTTAAAAAAAATTGACTTCAAACTTAAAAAAACAAAAGGATTGATCAACTGGAAGATTATTTATAAGATCAATCATAGTAAGGGACTTCAATTGTTTAGGAGTCACATGTATTGCCTGCTTGACACATAGCCCAATAAGTTAAGAAAGTCTGTTTTACAAATTTTACTGTGTTTTGCGCTAACTCTAACTGATTAAGTTAACTTTGCTTGTTTAAACTCGAACTTGGATTTTTCTAAACATGTTTGCAACTTTGTTATGAAATAGTTTGAATAAGTTTTTCCTCAATTAGCTTTGTTCTGAGTACTTCAGAATTTGAGAATTAAGTTGAAGGGTCGAAGACTATATTTGTTAGAGAGAATTGTACAAAAATAGTTTTTTTTTTTGAGTGTTGAAAAAAAAAAAAAAAATCAATACCTGTATTTGATCTCCAGTTGTGACTATTATGGCATCTTTTTCTGGACAGAACGACACCCATCCCTTCTTGGAGTAGACATGAAACTCTGAGGACCCATCACAGACATGAAAACAGAGTGCATGTGAGAAATCTGATCCCCTTATCAGCATTCTAATCACATCATATCTCATTGAGTTGACCCACTCATCACCAAGAATGTTGCGGCAATGTTTGTAGAGATAGCAGACTGTGCCAGAAGGATTTTGCTCTTCTATTATCAGTCCATTTTCGCATGTTGATTTTGTCTTTGTAAGCTCCTTCAGAAGTAATGAGACAACCTTTCCAGCAACCTTCTCTATCTCCAACACAAGTCTTTTCATTTTCTCTCTGAAAAAAAAAATAAAAAAAAAATGATCACCACTGATTCTATTGAAAGATCTCCTCACATAGGTGCAAAATCAAATATTATGCATGTATAAGATTTTGCACTCATCACAAAATTATGAGATTTTGCTAACTAGCTGTTTGAGCCTTTAAAAAAAAAAAAAATCAATATGAATTAATAGTAGTTTTTTTACATTTTGTTTTTTCAAAAAACATGTAAGCGCGATAAATTTTTGGACAATTACTTTAAAAAAAGAGAAAAAAAACCATCAAGACGTATTTTATTTATAAGGTTCATCATCATTTGGATTGTAGTTTCTTTCCTTTCTTTTTTAATTTACTCTAATACTTATTTTTCAGTATAGTCACATGCTTAATACAGGGAAAAAAATATCGTAAAATTACATTTTTATCCAATAGAACCAGTATACCTTATGGCTTTGTTTTGAGAGATTAGATGATAGGGTATAAGTAATACAATGAGATAATATATGAGATTTGATATAACATGAGATTAATTTTTTATATACGATTATTTTTTTTGGTGTTTGATTGGTGGGATAAAAAGTAGGATAAATATGTAATTTGATATAAAATATGACAGAAAATAAATTCAGAAATGGAGTATAAGTAATATCACATTTTTCATGGTATTACTTATTCCTTATATTGAGGAATATATTATTTAAAGTAGACTACTTATCCCTAATTATTTTACAAATCTAAACAAAGGATGTTGGGCTCTATTCGACTAATAGTCCAATCCCCCCCCCTTTTCCCATAATCAAACATGACCTGTATGCCTACATGAATGACATAGTTTTCACCATAGATTTCCTACATAAATTTACCTTCGAGATGTTAAAATAGTAGGCTAATAATAGCTTGAACAATGTGGAACTCATCTCTCAAAATTTACTATAAAATATTTACTGCAGTTCCGAATTTTAACCTAGAGTATGATGATATGGACGGACAAATTCAAAATTTTAAATAAGTAGATGCGAAGTGTTAAATGATTGATTGGGAAAAAAATGATATTTTTGTAATAAAAATAATTTTTAAGGATAATTATAATAACGCAATAAATTTTATATGGATAATTTTAAGAAAGTATAAAATTTTTTAAACTTGAGTAGCGTGCAAATTTTTACATTTATACCACGCGAGGACAATTGAGGATTGGGCAAAGAATTTAAATACAATTTGCAATTAAATAGAGACAAATTAAAAATTCATATTATTGACAAAATCTATTTAATGAATACTAATTAAACTTGTTATTTTTAAAGTAACTATTTTTTTATACTTTTTTTTTCCACATGAAATTATTTATGCATTTTTTATTCAAATAAAGATATTAAAAATAGTAATATACTACGTGAAATATTTTTTTTAAAAATCAATTACCTAGAACTTTAGGAAAATATAATTAAGGGTATGTTTAGAGTGACAAAAAATGAAATAAGTCATGAATTCGTAATTTGTGTAGTAAGATAAAAAGTAAATAATATTTAAAATTTTTTAGTATTTTCATCGTTTTTCAGAATTTTTTATTACTTCAAACGAAGTAAAATGATGTGGAATAGTTATAACTCAATCAATACATAACAAAAGGATAAAATAAAATAAAAAAATGATTAAGATGTAATTTTATTATAAATCTAATATTGTGACATTTATTTTGACGATATTTTTCGTAAGTATTTTTTTAATAGAATAGTAATTTTTCAGTTGATAAATGTAATGCATTCGCTAATTCTATGGAAATTTAATCCTACTAATATTGGACCAACCTGAAATTTGAATATCCGAATGGCCAGATTCCCTCCATTTCCAAATTGAGTCCCGGGTCTCTGCTCCAGACAAACTCTTCGCATGTCTCTCTCTCGTCTTCTCCATGAAACTCCTCAAAACCGTAAGGTTTTTCCGGCGATCTCGACACCGCCACCTTCTTCTCCGGAGGTATCCTAAAAATGCCGGCACCGGCTGCAGAAACCGACTCAATTAGTTCACGCGCAATTTCGTGGTTGACGAGCTGAAAGCAACCGATTCGACCAATGGAGTCGAGAATTTTGGCAATCGAATCATTTTCCGGCGAATTCAGGCTTTGGAAGTCAATTTTCGGAGGGTTTTGTATTGATTTTTGGCGAGGGAAGACTCGATCGGGTAAGATGAGGTCAGGGACGCGGAGGGAGTGTTCGAGGAACTCTGTTAGGACTTCGTCGTTTGTAACGGATGATCGGCGTCCAGAGGCGATAGGAGATGGCGGCGGCGCACGGAAATCGATGGAATTTCGATCCGCCGATGATTCAGGCGAAATCGCCATTGGGAGATAGTGAGTGAGATCTTTGCTTGGCTGTTTTTGTTTGATATACATGAATACATATACAAACACGAATCTCTCTTTCTAAAACTATTTTTTTTCTCTCTCCAGAAAGAAAAAGGGGATGAAGCAGCAATGATGGCATGTCTGCAATCTCTCAACATTCTGAGACTCACCAGGTCCCTCTACTTTTTCTTCTTTCTTGCTTTTTTTCTCTTTTTTTTTTTCCCTTCTTCTTCACCTTATTTTATTTTATTCTATTTTATTTTTTTCCTGCTTTTATTACAGTCTCTTCCATTATTCTACAAGAGCCCATAGCTTGCTAGCAATGACCATCGACAATTGACTTATACCGTTCAATTTTGAGTTTTTCATTTCTGATACTGAAATTTATCTCCAATCATATAGACAAATTCAAAATTTGAAAGACGATTTAAATAATTAAAACTATTGTAGGGTTGAGGAAGTTAATAAAAGCGTACAAATATTATTAATGAAAAAAAAAGCTTTTAAAAAGTTCAGAAGTGATTTGAGCTAAACCCAAAAAAAAGTCTCTGACCAAAGGTGTTTGCGTCGGCTCTCTAGGTTGTGTTAGACATGACTAAAGGATCTTAAATGATATTTTTTTAACTTATCTTTTATCAATATCACCTTAACTTTCTTTGGGAGATAGTTTTATTTTTTGTCTTTATCTTTTTTTGTATTATTATTCATATATTGTCAGGCTTCTAACCTTGTAATCTAAGACGAATGGCATGAAAATATGAAAATCAAAATAACTAAACAAAACCTAAAAACCGTTGTTATGTTAAATCAATAATTAAATCAGAACATTTATGCTCATCTATGATTGTCATATAAAATATCATAAAATAATATCAGGATAAATAACATTCACACCCCAATTATAGTATTCAAAGGCTTACGTAGTCACAACATACATCGTCATAAAATAATACAAGTCTTAAAACATCATAATCAATTAGACCCACACCTTGAATCGCACAATTAGAAACACAGTTATTCAAATAAGATAATAAAGATGATTCTAAGTTATAGTCGTTGATCTTAACTCAATTTCGAGTAATTGATCTGCTCCCAACTCTTAAGGGATCACCTAAAATATTCAACGGATGAGCATCGCTGTCCAGTAAGTAAGACTGTGAGTGTAACTCAGGTACACCTAATGATTCACAATAATTTCAATAAAATACAACATACTCAATGCAAGTGTAACGTAATGACCAATATATTATCTAATTTTCATCTATCCCAACCTTATCCTGGGGCTTATGATACCGAACAACGTACATGGGATCATCATACCATTTCACACTCACGATAAATGTATATTTTAATATATCACCAGCAGAGATCCGTGTTACATACTACTAGTGTAAGATTCAGGAGAACCATGTTACACCTTCTAACCCTTCTGTTAAGGGATCATATTACAACCTTAGTTAGGCGTCTATTATGTTCAAGCAGGGTCTAGCCACAATTCCATGAAATTATCTCAAAATAATAATTAAGATTAATATCTCAACTCCAATGACTAATTTTTAATTATATATATCAACTAGGATTATCGAGTATTTTAGAAAATATTATTTTATCATTTTCTCAAAACAGTTAGTTCCTTTCATATATATGATTGTGGCGCAGCACATCAACCAAATCACTTTTGAGCTAGATTTGCACTCAGGCCTTCCAAACGTTTCACAAAAAATTTTCGGACCGTTTCCACTTAGTCTATCAACTTTCAATCTGACCCAAACCCATTTTCTACCCAGAATCAAAATTTGGGTATTACAAAATGTTAAAAAATATTATTTAGTAAGTTTTTTAACAGAGTAATAAATTTTAAAATGATCAGAAATCAAATCGTGAAGTGATCGTTATATCTTTAGGCCTATTTTTGTCTAAATTCGTATTTGTAACTTTTTAAAAGGTTGAAAAATATTTATCGGTATATGTTTTAGCAGTTAAATAAATTTTAATCTAATTTAAATTCGGTAAAAAAAATATTTATTTTATCTCTTGCCACAATTTCAGCTCATATTTCTCATAAGGTTAAAAAGTATTATTAATCTTTACAATAAATTTCTTGCAAAAGAATAAAAATTGAAATATAAACAAAAATATCAAATACATTTTTTGTTTTTTTATTTTTTTATAGGAAAACGTAAATAAATAAACAAAAATTAGAAACTAAAAGAGTTATCAAACCACAACTTAATTGTCTGTTTGAGAGTAGAACAACGTGTTTGGGAATTAAGTCGTAGCATTATATACGCAGAAGAAAGTTAAAGTCTGATTGGGCTCGAGTTGTTACACATTTGTTCACTTAAATACACTTTTATACATGACATAATTGATATAAGACAGGTGTTTTGGTGCAGAATTTATCCACATCTTTAGAATATGGAACATGTGTTGAATTGTGCCATAAAGAGAAGCAATTTGAGCTAAATTAAGGATGCAAAGAAGGAGATGCTGAAGCACATCTGTTGAAATGGATTTATTGAGTAAAGTCATGGGAGCAGAAGAAGAATTTCCAGTTGCTGAACAAGTTGAATTCTGGAAGGAGAACATTCGAATATAGTGCCAAAGCATTCGAATGCTGTCAAAAAGAGTTCAGAGAATTTCTGGAGGAAATGCATATTCGAATACAGCCAAGCAGTATTCGAATACTAGGACCGTTGGCAGAAAACAGACTCCACGTGATTTTACAGATTCGGGGGGATGCAATCTGGAGGAGAGAGAAAGACTGGGGAATGATGGCATCACACGACCCACACCCACAAGAGAGAAGGGGGGACAGAACATTCGGTTAGAGGAGAGAAAGGGAGAAGAGAGAAGGGGAGGTGAGAGTAGCGAAAAAAAATTTCTTCTTCTTCCTTCTTCATTCTCTGGTTTTCAGATTTTCTGCCATTCTTTTGTTTTCAATTCTGATTTTAATTTCAGTTTATTGTAATTAGATTTGAATTCTACAGCACATTACAATTTCATTCTTGTAATTATATTTCAATTGGAGTTAAAGAGAAAATTACATTTTTCAGCTTTGAAGGTTATGTCTCTGTTCTTCATTTCTGTTCTTCATTTTCTTAAGATGATCGGCTAGTTTTTTTTGGGCCAAGGCAAGGATAATGTCCTGTCCAATGATTTCCAAGATGCCGTTCTTAATGGATTAATTTTGAGTTCTTTGGTTATCAATCTTAGTTGTATCTCGTTACTTTCGAAATCAATGGTTTAATGTCTGATTAACACTTGTTTACATATTCTATCAATGAGTTCATGGAAGTTGCTGAATTCAGAACTCTTATCGCAAATATGTATGGGAGTTGCTAGAGTTAGATCTTCTATAGTTTTCATGATAGCTTATGCACATCACTTGTTTGATCCATGGCTTGTATCATTTGAAATTAATTTTCTCCAAACATTAGAGCAACTAGAATTGATGATCTATTCACTCTTGGTATTTTGAGATTGATTTGGATAGGCATTGGAATTGTCTTGCCCATCTTTTTAATATCAAGTTTTAGTTAAGTTTAGTTTTCATTTCAAAACCCATTTCCAAAACCATCAAAAATTTCAAACCAGATTTTTAATTCTGTTTACCATTCATGTGAGCCATGTTTTGCCTCTTTAATGCATTTGATTCAAACATGATTTTGCTCCCTAGATCCCTGTGGATATGACCTGGTTCTCACCAGTTAATTGTGCTACAATGAAACCTTGCACTTGGGGGAGTTTGTCTTGATTTTCCTTACTCAACACCTTTGAAAGCTGAATTTGCATCTTTATTTACATTTGAGAGTGAGGTAATTAAGCAAAAACAAGTAAAGTCCTTTGCTTAAAATTTGAAAAGACATCTAGATGAGAGAAATGAACCAATAACAAAATCAAATCTCTTAATGACCAGAATAAGTCATAGTTCATGCACAGAGAATTGCCGATGATGCCAGTAGTGCCCCTTTTATGCATGGAACATTAAATTAATTATTGTGATTTAAAATTTGAAAAAGAGCCGTTCAAACAATGATATTTAGTTAATGGCAATGCTATTTATCATGAAAAAAATCATTGCATATTTCTACCGAGTAATATAATAATTTAAATTAGTAATTATCTTTTGCATGATAAGAATTCCATATTTAGTTCTCCACCAATTATAAGTTGCTAGCTATGAGAGCCCTAATTAGCATAATTCTGGTTAGCACATTTGATCTTTACGACAATTGCCCAAACACTAATTAAATATGCATGGGTGGACCCAAGGCTTTAACGTTAGTCCAGTTACCATTTTTTTTATTAATTTATTATCACTATTATCATTTACAATTGTTAAATAACAAATATGAAATAAGTCATCAATTTAAGAAATAAACTTAGGGCTGAATGGAGAACAAATGACTAGTCGATTTTGTTTTTAACTCTTACCATTTGGGTCTGAATTAGTCATATTCAGACTACTAAATTGGCTTGTGTGTATTGCCCTTAGTGCTTATCGTAACCAGCAAGGCAAATCATAGTGTATCAAGCTAGAATTATAAATAAAGTGAAAGTCAAGATCCTTTTGACTCGAGTCATCCCTTTTGCTCTGGGTATGTTTCATTTATATATATATATATATATTTTTTTAATTACTCTTGAGGAAAATAATAATGCAGTTTGGCATCTACCTAGCTTGGAGCTAGCTGTCCATTGCCTAATTGGCCCTTTGCATCCTTTACGTTAATGGCTTTGTTCCAGCTTTCATGGATTCTTCTATTGAACAACACAGTAGAAAAATAGTCTTCCCGGAATAGTAAGTTAGGGAGTTATTGTCTACATATAAGAAAAAGTCTTTGAAAGAGCCATAGCAATATACACACAGATATATATATATATATATAACAACCTTTCAAATATTATAATGGAAGAATAGAAAATTTATTTGCCATAATTAAGTATATTCTCTTAATACAGTATATATATTAAAATGCTTAGCACGTTAGGTTGTTGGAAACGTAAACGAATCCTATGTCTTGGTTAATTATGACTTAACAATATATATGAAGATGAGTTGCCCATGTGCTGAGTATTATCGTTATCTATTGATCTATATATTCAAATATATAAAAACATATATGTTTCTAATAAGAGGTTTTGTATTCTAGGTAAATAATGCTTCACCGTTATGCTCAAGTTGCAGCCGATTCTCTTCTTGGTACAGCCGTAGTTGTGTAGAAATTAATATAAGCCTATACTCTTTGGTAGTTGGTACAATGCTGCCCCCACACATTTGATTATATAAAGGGTCGGTCAAACTTGGCATCACCGTTATGTTTGTTGCCTTTTATATATTTGTGTGATTTCATAAAACATATTTATTTATTTATTTATTATTAATATATATATATATATATATATATTTTAGAGTTGTTAAGCTTACAACTATAAGAGGTTAAGGAAGAGAGATGGTTTTGAATCTCAAGTCAATGAAGAGGAATAAATTACACGAGTTACCTCTCTAGTCCAAGTAAGTATATACATATACATACATACATACATATATATATATATATATATATATATAAATGTATATATAGCCCAATGTTAAATATAGAAAAAGAAAAATGATTACTTATCTAAATTGTAATTATTATTTATTACAATTCATTTTTGTTTAGTTATAATCATACTTAAAGTGGTTTATAATTCATGCCTAATTGTGGGTCCAGATTTTAAGATCAAATATGTAGCTTAACAGCGCATAAACAAGCTAGTAGGGCGAAAGTTCTTATTTGAAACTTCATCCACCTAATGATAAATGCTCGTGAGTAAGTTAAATTTTCTAGCTCAAAAATAGTAACTCATTGCATCCTTCTGGAAATTAAAAATATCAATATCATAAAAGGTACATATTATTAATAAAAATATATTTAATGGACAAAGATATGGTTTTTATTGACTAATTATCACTAAAAGTAAATCTCTTACCAGTCATTTAATTGTTAAAAAATATATTTTGGGTCCAAAAGGTAAGTTTTTAGTAGTCAATTGATCGGAAGAATGTCCTGATAAAAGTCAAAATTTGCTTCCATTGAAACTGGACTTCTAGTCTCAATCTTTATTTTAGAGTACTTCACTATTAGGAAAGGTGATTACTTTTATTTGTATATTTATAAATTAATATACAAGTATATATTAGATTTTTCGTTGAATAAAATTTAGTAAAAAAAAAAAGTAACTTTTTTATCATTAAAAATAAAATAAAATATTTATTTTTTAGTGTTGGAAATAATGAAATATTTATTATTTTTTGTAACCAATTAGTTGACAAATGTTTTACTTTTACCTATCAAATTTATTTGGTCGGAAAAAAAAAACCCCTTTACTAAACAATTTTTATTTGGTTGCCAAAAGTAAAATTTTAGTAATTAATTGATCGGAAAAAGTTTTACCTTTATTGACCAATTAGTGGACAAAAGTAATAAACATTTAATTATTTTTTGCTTAAATATTTGGTGA
Organism: Vitellaria paradoxa; assembly: GCA_019916065.1. NCBI lineage: Eukaryota > Viridiplantae > Streptophyta > Magnoliopsida > Ericales > Sapotaceae > Vitellaria > Vitellaria paradoxa. The sequence continues at coordinate 48,547,372 of CM034240.1, forward strand.
TAAGGATAATCTTTTGCTGTTAATTGGTCGGAAAAGTTATCATTTGTAAAAAAATTTTAATTTGGTTTGGAAAAATTTATTATTAACGACTAACTTTAATTATTTAAGAAAAATCACCATTTAGAGGTCAAATTTGTTTTTGGTTGTGAAAAATGGTCACTAAAAATGTCTTTTTTTTGGGTGGTGCATTGTGAATTGTGTTAATTCCATTTTGTCAATCTTAAAGGGAGAAAAGAAAAAAGGAAATACCTCCGACAACAAAATCCAGTTAAGTTAATTACAAGGATGAATTAATATTTGACTGTTCCAGATAAAATTATCATGTGACAAGTCAATGACTTGCATTGAGAGATAAACAAGGTCATTCGAAAGAAGAAGAGGTCTTGAGTTGAAGCTACCTCTCAAGGTTTTGTCACCTAATAAATTACTCTATTAACCTCTCGAGGTGTTTTCGCAGTGATGATAAAAGAGAAATTAAACAGCTGCTTTGCTGACTCGGATCTTCATGTCCAATATTTTGAAATTTAACAGTTTCAAGTAATATGTCTTTTTTTTTTTTTTTTTTTGGTGGGGTGGGGGTTGGTAATGTGGATACAACTTGGAACTTGGGCGGTAATACTTTCATATAAAATGATTTTAATATTTATCAAGAATTACCGTACTCATTTGCAGCAGCAACAGCTGCATGTGAACAATATTGTATGGGTAAATTTAAATCTAAGTAACGTGATTATTATATGTAAGGTGAGTTGATATATGTTAAGTGGGAGATATGGAATTAAGGGCAGACTCAGTATTTGGGTTCCTGTGGATTCAATAAAAGATTTAAAAATAGAATAAATTGAGTTATAAAATTTTAAGTTTAACAAAATATTTAATGATAGAGTGAGATGAATTATAGAAATTTAAGATAGATTAAATTTAAAAAAAATTAAACTAATTTTTTTTCTTAACCAATCTATCCGAGTTGCAACTCAGCACTGCCTTATCCTGTGTAGAACATAGGATTGTGCTTGTTATTACCGTGAAATAGTTGTATAATTGTCAATATCAATATATAGTTGTAAGTTAGTTATTGTGCTTCAAATTTGTGTGAATATTGGTGGATTCAAAGATTTAACGTTTGGGAGGCGTAAGTTTAACAATTAAGGATGGCATATATTAGGGATTTAATTTAAAGAAAAAGAAATAAAAACAACATTTATCTAAAATAGTAGTTGAGTTTAAAAATAACAATTGGTAATAATTTTAGATAAAGGCTTTTTACCAACGAAGTGATGAAAATTATTAGAATTATATTAAGGAGGCACAAACACTAAAAATCATTAGATTCCCTTAGATTCTCCTAATCTCGCTTAGGAGATTAGGGGAATTGGGGACATTTGATATAGGGAAAGCCCTATGCCCGACTGGGGGGTATCGGGCATGTTCTATTACCTGATCGGGTCACCCGAGTAAAGTTTGTACCGAATTGGTCCGTCCTCCCAACTAGTACTAGAGCATATCTATTCCGGTTAGCCCCCGCTACCCAGATAGGGGCCCAAGTGAACAATATTCCCAATCGACCCCTTCGAAGTAACTTTTTTCATGAGAATACACGTTTCATCCTTGTTTAACGGTTCCTATAGATACGCCTACGAAGGCACTGTTATCAATCATATTAATGAAAAATACGTCGATGCACGTTATTTAACAGGTTAAAGAACCAACCTTGGGATTCTTGAGGATTTATAGGTACAGGTGGCATCATCTTATTGGAGGAAGAGAAAACATGTTATATATAGTTACTCGTAATTGTATACTCATCAATTCACGTGAATATTTTCCATATAAAATTAGAGATTTTGCCTCAACGTAAGTATGAGACTCTTACTTTACTGAAATTCTGCCAAACTGAATCTTTGAGCTTTCTTATTAACTTAAGTATCAAAGACTTTTTAGCAAGTATCACGTCAGTGTTCTAGATAACTCTTGGACTTGAGTTGGATCTTTTAGAGAGGACAAATATACTAATTCATCAATTGATATAATTTCTTATAAGAAAAAAGTAAAAATAAAAAGTCACACACAACTTATGGTGTGTTTGGCATTCAAAAAAATAATACAAAATTTTATAAATTTCTACAAACATGAATTACGAGATAATAAAATTTAAATTCTTTACTCATTACACAAAATATGATATATTAATTTTTACAATTTTATACAAGTCCAAACACATCCTTAATCATCGGTGCCATCATCCCTGTTGTTGGCTAGCACGACGTTTCGGGGGTTGCCCCGTGGAGTCCTCTGTTTGGCATTCTCTATTTTTTTTTTGGGGACATAACGTTTCGAGTTCTCTATTGAAAACACTTTGACCACCAGGCCGCCCTTTGTGCCTTGTCCGTCAATATTACTTTCGCAGAGTGATTAATAAAAAAAAATAAAAATAAAAATAAAATAACAACTGATGGAAAAATAAAATCAACTTAAGAAAAAAAAGTAAAATAGAAATTTCAATGAAACCTGACCCAAGTTAAACAGGTATATAAATACCCCCAAACATTTACCCAGTATGCTGGACCATCATCTACCAATCTCTCTCTCTCTCTCTCTCTCTCTCTCTCCTGCAAACAATAGTCCTTGCCGAGAGCTGTTGAAAGAAAAAAAAAAAAAAAAAGAAAGAGAGAGAATACAAAATTTTGTCTTTCCACCAACCCATCATAAACAGAACTCAGATTCTTCTAAATTTTTAGTTTTGCTATTTAACGATACCAGTTAACGCTTCAACCCCATCGGCTTCTCCTTCCTAGATATATTAGTATCTTGTAGGTCAAAAGAATCCCACGCACAGGTAAGTTCTTTTATTCTCTCAGTTTTACATTAATGTTTACTTTCTTTTCCTTTTCTATCTTTGATTCCATTTCAGCTCATCAAGATATATGTTTCATTTTCTTAAGATATACTCATAAGCGCCTGTGTGTCTTTGTCAGAAGGAAGATGGAAGCAGAGAAAGTGTGGGGTTTAGGAAGGCCACCGAGCCAAAACATGAGTAGGATGAGGAGTGGGAGCATAAGGAGGAGCCTAAGCAGGGCTGCTTCGACCATGGAAGAAGTGTTTGGTACCGGCAATCAATCCAGGAGGGCTATTCATGCCGAGGAAGACGAAGAAGCTCTGAAATGGGCTGCTATAGAGAAGTTACCCACCTATTCAAGGTTAAGAACCAGCATCATAAAATCTTTCGTAGAGGATGAAAACGAGGGGAGTAAGGTGGTGCACAAGGAGGTTGATGTGCGAAGGCTTGACATGAGTGATCGACAACAACTCATTGACAAGCTCTTTAGAGTTGCTGAGGAAGATAACGAGAAGTTCTTGAAAAAGTTTAGAGATCGAATTCAAAAGTAAGTTCTTCCCCTTGATCTCTAACCCACTTCTCTTTTTGTTTCTTTAATTTCTTTTTCTTTTTTTCCATGTTTATTTTGTTTTATTTTTTATTTTTTTCACAACAAAACATTTGAGTGTAGATGTTTAATTTGAAGTTTAGAACTAATCCGAATAGTTTCTAGTTGAATCATTAACATAAAGCCAAAATAGTTCTTTTAACTGGAGCATGCATTACATTATAACAAATATGTTTTTTTTGTTTATTCTTTTGGTTTAAAATTTTTTTAAGCTCTATCAAATTGAAAACCTCAATAATTGAAGTAGAAATTTTATTGTTAACTTACATCTTGTACTTTTATAATTTATATAGAATCTCACTCTAATTCTATTACTTTAATATAATAATTAAACTTTTTTATTTTTATATTTAATTTTCAATCTAACTGTTGGGATGAATCCATCAATGAAAAATCTCGTATTTAACATTTATTTAATCATCATCAACGAAATGATCAAATTAAAATTTGTGCGTATGTGTAAAGAATTTGTTGTTATAATTGAAAATAAAGAATTAAAATGACATTTGATTTTAAGCTTTAACCGTATAAAATATTATTTACCTTAATTTTATTGAACCGATAGTAACAAAAACATATCAATCTGGTTAAAGATAGCCCCACAAGCAAGTAATTAAAAATAATTTTGCTGAACAATTCTATTATATATTAGCATGACGTTGTTGCCTAGCCGGAGCACCAACCCAATATTTTATATTGATGACGTTTGCTTCTCTGTCATTTTTTCATTTGACTTTTTCACAAAGCACAGCCACAATAAAGCAAATAAAGAATCCCTCGTGCGGCCGTTTGGCATGATCTTTCTTCCATTCCCCTTTCCCCTTAATAGTTATAGTCATTGATATAATTAAACATTGACTGAATCAAATCAGCATCCAGTACTAAACAGTAACTTATTATTATTTTTTTCTCATGGCTAAATTACAATTTTCACAAGTTCTCATTTTATGGAGTAATATTTTAATTATAATAATTATTAAGAGTTTAAAATTTAACTTTTTTACATCTACACATGGATTTATTGTTTTACTCCTTAATTGTTGATCACTTAAATATTTAATTGTAGAATTATAAATAAAGATAACTAATGTCTCAAATACAATAAATTGATTCTCACACTCTTAATTATTACAATTAAAATATCAACTCATAAAATGAAATTTATTAAAAAAAATGCTATTTACCTTTTTCATCCTTTCTTCCTTGTATTAAATTTTAGTTGAATTTGAAGTTGAATTTAATAATTAATGAAAAATTTTGTTCATAAGTCATTAGTATACTTAATAGATATATATTCATATTTTGGCAGATCAGTTGACTCGACTCAATTGCAGCTAATGCTTTTCCACCTTAATTACTACCATTTACTTGTGGTTGCAGAGTTGGGATCGCACTTCCAACTGTAGAAGTTAGGTTTGAGCATTTAAACATCGAAGCCGATTGCTACATTGGCGACAGAGCTCTTCCCACCCTTGCAAATGCTGCCCGAAACGTCGCTGAGTCAGCTTTGGGTTTGCTTGGGATTCGATTGGCTGAGACAACAAAACTCACAATTCTAAAAGATGCCTCCGGGATTATAAAACCATCAAGGTAATTTCATCAAGTTTGTCAACAGATAGGGGATCCCTCTTTTATATATATATATAACTTTTTTTATTTAAAATTTAATTAATATATTTTTAAAAAACTTTTAATCATGTTTTAGAAACTCAAATGGACAACTCTAATTGAACGACTGTGCTAGTAACTCTTTTTTTTTTTTTTTTTTCAACAAGTAAAAGGAATCTGGTGAGGCTAGTGCCGTTAATACTGATATGGCCCTGATTCTTTATGGTTTAGGATGACACTCCTATTAGGGCCACCTTCCTCCGGGAAGACAACCCTTCTGTTGGCACTGGCTGGAAAGTTGGACCCGAGCTTAAAGGCAAGTTACAAGCTTCACGACTCTATATAAGAGATCTCAAGAAGGGCACGAAAGTTTTTAAATTTCCATAAACTGCTCAAGAATTACCTGTAATAAGTGAAATTTAATCGCGGGCACATTAAGTGACTGAACAAGTGATTAAATGCGTAACAGGTAAAAGGAGAAGTCACTTACAATGGGCACAAGATGAATGAATTTATACCACGAAAGACATCAGCATACATTAGCCAAAATGATGTTCATGTAGGTGTAATGACTGTCAAAGAAACCCTAGATTTCTCTGCAAGGTGCCAAGGAATTGGATCTCGATATGGTACTTAAATCAAACCTTACCATGCACACTTATATACATCCTAATTTCAATTTTTTTCCCTAGTATAGCATATGGTTTTGATTATATTAATGAATTTGATTATTGATGGATATATCATAGATCTCCTAACTGAGCTTGCAAGGAGGGAGAGGGAAGCGGGCATATTTCCGGAGGCCGAGGTTGATCTTTTCATGAAGGTAATTGCAAGACTGCAAAATGGTTCACGTGGATATTAATTAACTAGTGGTAATTGTCATAACCATGTATGCTACTTGACCAGTGATTGTGTATTGTACTGAAATAAAATTTATGGTATAATATAAGTAGTTGGATAAAAAAATTGATGATTTTTAAGTCAAATAATGAACGATTTTCTGTATTTTTTTTTTTTTTTTTTGCATAGAAGTAACAATATGGGTCACAATCAGATTTTGACTCTATCAATAAATGTAATTAAATTTATCGTTAAATATGAATAAATTTACTGGACATTGTGATACAATTTACCGGAGTGTACGTGAACAATCAGTTTACCTCTTCTCTGACTAAAAAATGGTTCAGTTGGATATTGGTTTCCCTATTCAACTATTGTCAGGAGTACATTGTACGTATATATTAATGTAAATTAATTACATCATGCGCTTTTTTTCTAACCCTAAACGTTTATCAGGCAACTTCAATGGAAGGAGTTGAAAGCAGCCTCATCACTGACTACACCCTCAGGGTAAGTTGGACACCCCAACTACACAAGCTTGCTTCACAGTTCATAGACTAGCATGTCAGCATTTTTAAGTTCTCCTGTTGACCTTTAGCAAATAAGTGGGTGGTGGGTCCACAATTCACCAACTCAACCCCAAGTGGAGTTTTTTTTTTTTTTTCGTTATTATCATTATTATTATTTTATACACTTCTGCGTCAAACGTTTCTGTTGCCCATTTTCTTATGTCCAGCTACATTGATGAATAATGAGGGCCCTGCATGCCTTACTTGTATTTGAAACTTTGGTTGGTGAAAACAACTGTGTTCTCAAAGATCAAGCTTAGTTACGGATTCAAACTCAACCAATTCTATTTTTGAAAAAGAATGCTAGCCATTCAGGATGGTACTAAGCATCCAAAAGTGGGTCCTAATGTGTGATTTGCTGTCCAACTCAGATTCTGGGATTGGATATATGTCGTGACACCATTGTTGGAGATGAAATGCAAAGAGGAATATCGGGAGGACAAAAAAAACGTGTAACAACAGGTTTGATCCTTTCTTTATAATTATTATTTGAATGTAGTTTTATATATGTATATATATAATTATATACACACATTATCTTAATATAGCTAGTAAAAAAAAACTCAAAAAAAAATGACCAAAAGCAGCAAAAATATATAATTTAGCTGATTTGGTGGGAGGTACCTAACAGAGAGGGACCTTATTACTTTATATTTATCAAGAGGAGATTAAACACTTGCTTGGAAACTAAGAATGAATTATCAATGTAAAATCCGTAAACTTAATTAAGAATGAGCTCTTACAGCTTGAAAGGACCACAAATTATTGATCTGTTGACCAATTCCCGGAGTTGAACAACCAACCCTTCATGATGCTAATGTATGACAATGGACTCCCTAATCTTTGAGAAGAAGAGGCATACACGTTTGGACGTAAATTATTTATTGAGTATCGAATTTTATATTCCTAGTAATTATTTAATGCTTTACATAGTGGTTAATTTATCTCTTCTTTATAACCGGTGACCTTATCTAAATTTGAAGTAATTAGTCTAGGATTTGGACATCTTCAAAAAAAAAAAAAAAAGAAAGAAAGAAAGAAAGAAGAAAGGAAGACCTACCACAAGCATTTTTTACTATGAGATAAATCACTAGTAGAGTTCGGTTTAAGTTTGACTTAGTTGACCAAATTCACTTACTTTTTTTATTGCCCAACTCAAATGAGATCCATTGGTCTAACCTTCTGTGTGTTCGTCGGTTTTTTATCGTGCTGTGATGGGCTGATACAGGAGAGATGATAGTTGGGCCCACTAAAACCCTATTCATGGATGAGATATCAACGGGTCTAGACAGCTCTACGACGTTTCAGATAGTAAAGTGCTTGCAGCAGATTGTGCACCTAACTGATGCCACTATACTGATGTCCCTCCTTCAGCCCGCTCCTGAAACTTTTGATCTCTTTGAGGATGTCATCCTCTTATCAGAAGGACAGGTTGTCTACCAAGGCCCACGAGAGCACGCACTTGATTTCTTTGAGAGCTGTGGATTCAAATGTCCAGAGAAAAAAGGAACTGCTGATTTTTTACAAGAGGTAAATCACATAATGAGATCAGTTTAATACTTTAGTTCTTTACACACCATGCTATAGAACCCAAAATGGATCTATGGACCCTCGTACAATTTGTTTTGAAGTTAAGCCAATAAAGCCACATTGAAAATTAATCCATGGACCACAAGCTAAGGCTTCGTTTAGAACATTTGAATTTAGAAGAATATAAATTTCTTCTTCTCAAGTTTGATTTCTTAAATTAGTGGGAAAGGGAGGAATAGAAAAAAAAATGAGAAACTACTTTTTCTTGTGCTTTCTTTCCTCTTATCTTCCTCCCCAACCCCCCCCCCCAAAAAAAAAGGTTTTCAAATATAGTCCTGGGGGTTGTTTGGTTGCATTTTATATAGATATAGCTCTGCTTTTCTACTATACAGCCCAATGTGGGAGTCTTTATTACCACGTCTTAACTTGTTTTATTTGCAAAAGAATTATTACTATTACTACATAAAAAGCCAACAGAAATACATTTGGATGGGTGTTTGTTTTTAAATTGATTGGACCTCACTTATTTCAAGTAATAATGTATATCTCTGCGAGAACAACTTTTTATTGAGCATTACTTTATTTATTTAATTATTTTTGTGATTCCATTCTTAAGTTAAGCCCAGTTCAAAAAACAAAAGCCTAAAACAAACTAGGAACCAAGTGGAGTGGGGTCCTAGAACTTTACATCGTCCTTTATCGCAGGTTACCTCAAGGAAGGACCAAGAGCAGTACTGGGGCGACAAAAACAGACCATACAAGTACATATCGGTTACAGAGTTTGCGAAGCGATTCAAGAGCTTCCACGTGGGGCTGCGGCTAGAGAATGAGCTCTTTGTCCCTTACAACAAAGCCCGGAGCCACAACGCTGCGCTTGTCTACGAAAAATACTCGGTCCCAAAGTTGGAACTTCTCAAGGCATCGTTTGACAAAGAGTTGCTGTTGATGAAGAGAAACTCTTTCCTTTACGTATTCAAGACTGTTCAGATCATCATAATGGCAGCCATTGCTTCCACAGTGTTTCTGAAGACCAAAATGCACACCGATGATGAAGGAGATGGGTTTCTCTATGTTGGTGCACTTATTTTCGCCCTGGTCATCAACATGTTCAATGGTTTTACCGAAGCAGCCCTCATCGTACAAAGACTTCCAGTGTTTTACAAGCACAGAGACCTTCTCTTCCATCCACCCTGGGTTTTCACTCTCCCAACCTTCATTCTTGGAATACCCTCATCAATCATTGAGTCCATTGTTTGGACCGTGGTCAGTTATTACACTATTGGATTTGCACCTGAAGCTAGCAGGTAACCATAATTGGACTGATTCAGCTGCCAAACAATGGATTATTGATATGTTAGGTTGTCAATGGCCAATCAAAAATGGCATGGGTGTTGGTCTAGCCAGCGTTTGCTAACTGGGGCCGAGAGAAATTCAACTAATTTTGCAGTCTCCTTCTCCACTTTTCAGGTTCTTCAAGCAGCTTCTAGTGGTATTTCTGGTTCAACAAATGGCTGCTGGGCTTTTCAGGCTCATTTCGGGGGTCTTTAGGACCATGATCGTGGCGAATACTGGTGGAGCTATGGTTTCTCTCCTGGTGTTCCTGCTTGGTGGTTTCATCCTTCCTGAAGGTTAGTGCTAGTGCAAATAATAATTTGTTTGAACAAGGAACCGAAAAAAAAAAATAATTGAAGGTAGGCTTCTGTAAATTGTTTTATTCTGGAAAGGAGCGTTTTAATAACTTTAATTCAGAAAGATCATTTTGACTTATTGGTAGTTGTTTCCCCTGTGCCAGATCAAATCCCAAAATGGTGGAAGTGGGGTTATTGGGTCTCCCCTCTGAGCTATGGTTTCAATGCTTTGGCTGTAAATGAGATGTTTGCTCCCAGGTGGATGGACAAATTGGTCAGTAGTTTATACCTTGCTACTCTGTTTGTGCTTTTCTTGCCTAATTTCCTGCTGGAAAAATCAGGCATTTCAAATTATCATTTAGAGGAGAGAAAAAAAAAATGACTCTGGATAGTTTTTTCTATATACAAGACAAAGTTTCTGAGCAAAATCTGTTCTGTTGCAGGCTTCAGATAATGTTACTAAATTGGGTGTGGCAGTGCTAAATGACTTTGATGTCTTCACTGAAAGAAACTGGTATTGGATTGGGGTAGCAGCTCTTTTGGGGTTTTCAGTTATATTCAACATTCTCTTCACCTTTGCCCTTATGTACTTTCAAAATCGTAAGTGCTAACATTGTGTAAAAATGAACTTGAGATTCCTCTCTTTGCTGAATTAACTCATATTATGCGCTCTTGACCAATGAAATAGCTGCTGGAAAGCCACAAGCTGTAATCTCCAAAGAAACAGCTAGAGAGATGGAAGCTGATCAAGAAGAAACTGAGGAACCACCAAGACTTAGAACAAACAGATTAAAGTTAGAGTCACTTCCTCGATCCCTCTCTGCTGCTGATGGGAACAATACAAGTAACATACACACATAACTCAATACAAAAGGCAATATCAATAATATAAACATCAATTTCATAATTATTTAAGTGAGAATAATTTTCAGGAGAAATGGTCATCCGGAGAATGAGCAGCCCACACAATCCAATTGGGCTAAATAGAAATGAAGATTCAAACCTTGAGACTGCACGTGGAGTGGCTCCCAAGAGAGGAATGGTTCTCCCTTTCACTCCCCTCGCCATGTCCTTTGACAGCGTAAATTACTTTGTGGACATGCCCCCAGTAAGTATTCCTATTCCTCTCCACTCCCATTTCCCTTATGCAATTGTATTAGTGTCCTACTAAAAAAGTCGCTTGAATTGAAGTTCTAGGAAGTTTAGAGCTAGCAATTTAAATTGTGTTGCTAACAAGAAGTTCTTTTGATATACACAGGAAATGAGGGAACAAGGAGTAGCAGAGGACAGGCTTCAGTTACTTCGGGAAGTAACTGGTGCATTTAGGCCTGGTGTACTGACTGCACTCATGGGAGTCAGTGGGGCTGGAAAAACGACACTAATGGATGTTCTAGCAGGAAGGAAAACAGGTGGTTACATTGAAGGTGATATCAGAATATCTGGATTCCCCAAGGTACAAGAAACCTTTGCGAGAATTTCTGGATATTGTGAGCAAAACGACATCCACTCACCACAAGTCACTGTTTGTGAATCTTTGATTTACTCAGCTTTTCTTAGGCTCCCTAAGGAAGTCAATAAAGAGGAAAAGATGGTAATAAACAGTCATTGATAGCATTTTCATGGAAAGTTAGTAGGAGAAGTATTACAATGGTCTTTTTGTTTGTTTCCTTAATTATCAGGTTTTTGTGGATGAAGTGATGGATCTAGTTGAACTAGACAATCTCAAGGATGCCATTGTAGGGCTTCCAGGAGTCACAGGATTGTCAACAGAACAGAGAAAGAGATTGACCATAGCAGTGGAGCTGGTTGCTAACCCATCAATCATATTCATGGACGAACCGACTTCTGGTCTTGATGCAAGAGCAGCCGCAATTGTTATGAGAACTGTGAGGAACACTGTGGATACAGGGCGAACAGTTGTTTGCACAATTCACCAGCCTAGTATTGATATCTTTGAAGCATTTGATGAGGTAATAAACAAAATTTCTCTCCTCTCATATTTTCCTTCATTAGGCTTTTCCTGAAAACACCATATTATGTTGTGCATCAGTTGCTACTGATGAAAAGAGGGGGACAAGTGATCTACTCGGGACCCTTGGGACGGAATTCTCACAAGATTATTGATTATTTTGAGGTATTTCATATTCCTGAAGTAGTCGTTCTTTTTGTACTTCCATAAAAGACAAATACAAAACATTCAACCATTTTATACCTGTTTTCAGGCAATTCCTGGAGTTCCAAAAATTAAAGAAAAATACAATCCAGCAACATGGATGTTAGAAGTGAGTTCCGTTGCAGCAGAAGTCCGGCTTGAAATTGATTTTGCTGAACATTACAAATCATCAACCTTGTATCAGTTAAGTAAAAAGAATTAGCAATATAACGATACAATGTGCTTGCTGGGCTTTAATAATGATAGATTTCAATATAATATATGGCTATGAGCAGGCGAAACAAGGCCCTAGTGAAGGAGTTGAGCACACCTCAACCTGGGGCGACAGACCTCTATTTCTCAACACAGTATTCTCAGTCCACGTGGGAGCAATTCAAATCCTGCCTATGGAAGCAGTGGTGGACTTATTGGAGAAGCCCTGATTACAACCTCGTTAGGTTATTCTTCGCCTTAGCTGCTTCCCTTATAATTGGAACAATCTTCTGGCAGCTTGCAACTAAAAGGTCTGTGTCTATCTCTTACAAAATTCAAACTCCGAGTCTAAGTCTGTTGGTGACATCTATTGTATTTGGTTCAGGGAGAGCTCAAGGGAGCTGACCACGATCATTGGGGCAATGTATTCTTCTGTTCTATTTATTGGAATTACCAACTGCCAGAGTGTGCAGCCAGTGGTAGCCATTGAAAGAACAGTGTTTTATCGAGAAAGAGCTGCAGGGATGTACTCTGCATTACCATATGCCTTGGCACAGGTGAGCAGAATGTTCATGAATTAAACAGTTTGGAGCTCTAACACCAAATAAGAGAGAAACCCGGATTGTGAAGCTTGATTTCTATCTTCTCATCTTCGAGTTCGAATCAATTCCATCATCTTTAGTTGAAAAAGAAAATCCCATTTCCGAAATATGAGGTTTCCATTTCTTCGCACATTGAATCTTATTCATAGATTTATGCACGATTTTTGTCATGTGCCATGCAGGTAGTCGTGGAAATACCTTACGTAATCGTTCAATCCTCCTATTATAGTCTCATAGTGTATGCCATGGTGGGTTTCGAATGGACAGCACAGAAATTCTTTTGGTTCTTCTTCATCACCTTCTTCTCCTTTCTCTACTTCACATACTATGGAATGATGACTGTCTCCATCACACCAAACCAGCAAGTAGCATCTATTTTTGCTGCGGCTTTCTATTCCATCTTCAATCTTTTCTCGGGTTTCTTCATCCCCAAACCGGTAATTTCATTTTCCTCAGAGGCAGTTAATTATTTTTCAGATTAACATATACATTCTAACTCATTTTCCCCCCCTTATTTGGTGCTGAAAATTCAGAAAATTCCAAAGTGGTGGATATGGTATTACTGGATTTGCCCACTGGCATGGACAGTCTATGGGTTGATTGTTTCGCAGTATGGTGATGTGGAGGACACCATTCAAGTTCCTGGGAATAAAACCCATCCAACTATTAAATTATTCGTGGAAGATTATTTCGGGTACGAATCAGATTTCATGGGGCCAGTTGCGGGGGGTTTGGCTGGTTTCGCAGTGTTCTTTGCCCTCACGTATGCCTACTGTATTAAGAATTTGAACTTCCAAATGAGGTAGGACTGGAAGAGACTTGAACTGAATATAGCATCAAATTGGATGATCTTAGGATTCATAATTTTTGGGTTGGAAAAATGTTTTTGAGGGTCACATATGTAAACATCGCCTGATTGGATCTTATCGAGGTAAGGAAAGAAATTGCTTTTCTCTGTACAACACTAGAATGTTTATCGTTTCAAGCCAGAGTTTATACCTATATATACACACATATGCAGCCTGAATTTGTTTTTTTTTTTTTTTTTTTCAATTCATTGATTTCTGCCTTGTTTATGTCAATGGATACACGTTTAAAATAGCAAATTTTCTTTGGTAGTTGAAACTTCAAGAGATTTTCAGAAACGGCTGCAACGAAGAGATTGGAATAATCCAGAAATCAAACTAAATTGTAAATCCCTTCCATGCTAATACTAATAAGCAATGGGTATCAACCACTAGCCAAACTGGTCAGGTAAAAATTATCATTAAAATGTATTGATGCTTGCCCTACTTGCTAAGAATAAATCAGAACGCATAGACCTTGACCATTAATCTGCGTAGAGTTCAAGTCAAACTCAACCAGATATTAGAAGTCACGGAGGCCGACTGAGTCAAGGGGAAACATCACCTCTTTACGTCTGTACATTCGGGATTGTTATTGTCGGATCCCTTTGGCGACCCGTTTAGTGATCGGATTGGATTATCCAGGAGCTCCTCCCTGCTGAACATGAAACAGTTTTGCCCTCTCTCAAATCGGCCTTTCATGTGAAAGGCACGTGACAGGTGGCCGACAAAAGCTGATACACACACCGCGACTGCTTTGGCTGCCACAGTAGTAGATTGTTTCCACGCGCTCACGCCTTCGGTAGTATGGCCCACTTGCACCCCCTTTTTCCTCCATATTAATAATCGGAGGCCGCGAGCCGACGCGGTCTCTCTTCCGCCACGAGAACGAAAAGGGCTCTATTATTTATGTTCCAGACAGTGTTTTTTTAACTTTTATTTTTAGTTTAAAAATAATTTTAATTAAATTAAATTAAAATCATTAAATTAAATACAATCAAATTTAAATTCTTTATTTTCTATTACAACTCATATAATAAATTTTTTTTCACTGTGACTCCTACACCCCAGTAAAATATACACGGCAGAAATTATAATGCTTAAAACAAAAGTCAAGATATAATCCAATCTTATTAATTTTATTAAATAATATTTATTATAGTATTTATTAATTTAATTAAATTTACCTTAATTATATAGAGTTTTTTCATCATACTTCCAACAGTGCATTTTTTTGGCTGCAGCTCCTTGATCAGGGGCGGAGCTATGTTGGGGCAAGGGGGGCAAGTGACCCCTTCAATTTTTTAGATAAAATTATTAAAATACATTTTTTATTATTTTAATTTTATTTAAAAATTAAGATATTTTGATTTTATTAAAAATTTAAATTTAACTCAAATTTTTTTAACATATAAAAAGTTTAAAAGAATCAAACTTGGTATTTTTTGTGAAATAAAGTGTATCTTTTAATATATTATTGCATATTTTTGTTTATACTATCAGTAAATTTAGCATATAGTATAATAAATTCTATAGATAATAAAATTTAATAATAATTATATTTTTTGTAGTAAGGGATATCTCTAATAAACTTCATGTGCTTGAATCATTAACTGTGAGAAATATATTCACTCGTTAATACTCAAGAATAATTTATTTTCTCTCTAAAAATAACATCGTTTTTCTCCTACTCTCAATTGAAAAATAAGTCGATTGTTATTTTTTCTTGAGTGTTCGGTACCCCCCTTAGCGTCCGATGTCCCCTGACACCCGGTATTCCTAGGCAAAAATTCTGGCTCCGCCCCTGCCCTTGATCACTTATTCTTGATGGGGGCCGCCTAATGTCAGCAACAAATGTCATTCCTGAACCGTGAACATTCATTTACGCAAGATCTTCGAGATTATACGCAAATTAACGGGTAAGTTCATTTAATCGTGACTTGACTCTAGTATTTTTTTTTTTTTTTTGGAAAATTTTTATTTTACAAGTATTTTTAATAGAAGATGACGCAAAAATAATATGACAATAGTATTTTTATAGTAAAAATAGTTGTGATGAATTACTTATTTAAAAACAATTAGCATACAATTAAGTTACATTATTTTAATTTAAAATTGTGAAAAAAAATTAATTGTATTAAATGATTCTTCTTTTTTAGTAGAGTCATTACCTAACGGATGTAATTTATTTTGTGGGATGGACTGATCCAAAATTTTAGATATGACCGAAAATTAAAATTACTCAAATGTTTAAAAATACCATTAACACGTTATTTTAACATAACTTTTAAACAAATCTAATAAAGGTATTTATGTACCATTAATGATGACATTGATTATTTTTTCTTTTATTTTCTATATTTTTTATTTTTTTGGAACAAATAGAAGAATGTCAGAGTTTCAGTTTATAAAAGAGCTGAGAAATGCACGTCCTGTTTGGTACACTAAGAAGTACCAAAAAAATAAAAAAAAAAGTGTAATGTATTAGATATTTGTTTACGTTTGAAAAATTCATCAAAATTTATCAAAATCTTCGTTCAAATATTTGCTAAGAAAACGTTCCAACGGCTATCATGTAAAAAGGCTAAAACTTTGTCTATGACCTTGTAATAAGAGTTGTCAGGTCAAAAAAAAAAAAAAAAACCGTTGAAACATGCATTCTAGTACTTGTTCACAGATTAAAAAAAAAAAATTGACATTTCTGACATAAGTCATTCACGCACAAATCACGAAATTGATAAATTTTAAAAAATTTTAATAACTTTTAATATTTTTTAATAATTTTTAATAAGTTTTAATTACACCAAATAGGCCCACGAGAGAATCGGAACAAAACATTAGTCGGATAAACACATTGCTGTTTTTCCACTTTTATATTCCATTTCTCTTAAAATAATAATAATAATATTAATGGTCGGCAGGCAATGATGTTAATGCGGAGTGGAGCCAGCCAGCCGGCAACATGAAACTCGCGCATGGGATTGAAATTGAAATCCATTGACCTGGAGTTTACTTGCACGGTTGTTGTAATGACCAAGCAATAATAACGTTTAAGGCATGGTTTGGGAATCATTTTAATTTGTTTTTTTTTTAGCTAATTATTTTTATATTTGAGAAGTAAAGTTAACTACAGTTAAATTTATATATTGACATTTATACTCTTAATACTAAAAAATATTTTTAAAAATTATCTTTAAAGGCACAATGCCCCAACTCTTCAAAATCTGAAAGAATAGATCGAGTCACCAATTTAAAGGGATCGACCTCTTTCTGAAAGTATGATTAAAGGTAATCTGATAATTTTAAAAAGATGATGAAATAACTGTTACAGTATTGTTACAAAATAGTCAGCTAGTAGTTTGGATTCCTAAACGGCACTTAAGTGATATTAGGGGAATAATAAAATAATAAATATGCCTTTTCATTAATTTTTTGATTCTACGTTACTTTTTTTTACTAAAAAGGTTGTGGAGTGAAAAAATATTAATAAACATTGTGTATTGTAGATATTTTCACTTTTAATATTACATATATATATTTATATACGTGTGTATATATTTAACCACATTTGCAACACAGCTAGACATTGGTTTGAACGCGAACCCCACCTGGCCAAGCTACTTTCAACCACCAATTTTATGGGTCGCGTGGTTATGACCAATTGGCATGCCCACCTACCTACTTAGGCAACTATATGTTGCTTGTAACGCCCATCCAATACCAATATGCTTACCCCAAAAATAATAATAATAAATAAATAAATAAATGAGAGAGAGAGAGAGAGAGAGAGAGAGAGACCAATAGAAAGTTGACTTCGTCTAGGTGGATCCGAGGGTGTTGCGATGCCGCCAAACAGTGCTTACCGCGTAGAAAAAGTCTCCCGCTACCAAATTATAATTATTTTAATTATTTAAAAGTAGGAAAGAAAGCACCGTAACAGCAACATAATAGGCACGCCATCCTATTTAAAAGGGAAAATTAATATTAGTTTTAATGTCAGGTTGGTAATATTGAAATTGGAGGCAGTTGAAATTTGGGACAGTGGAATTCGGTCATGGGGATGTATAATAACACACCTTGCATGATATTGCATATTGCTCACTGTAAAGGATATAAATTCTTGAGCTTCATATTTAGTCATTGTTATCTACCGAAAGAACGAAAAAAAAAAAATATTTAGGCATTGTTTGGTGGAACAAATTTGAGCATAAATCTATTAACTTTTAGTATTTGATAAAATATTAATTCTTGTCATTTTTCTGCTCAACGTACAGTAACTTATTTAACTTAAGAGTTATCAAAATTTTTACTAAATATATAAAAAGTTACTAAAAGTAACTTGTTAAAGTTGAAAGTTATCAAAATGTTTACTAAGTTGCTAAAAGTTACTAAAAATTATTACTTATTTTACTAAACACATCAAAAATTTCAACTACCAACTTTCGACCAAAAAATATCAAAATTTACTAAAACTTAGACTTTTAAAAATTAATGTCTAACTTTTTTTTTTTTTTACCAAACATGAGTTAAAGTGAAATTCACACATTGATAATCTAATCTCCCATTTTACTTCCCGTAAACAAACGTAGCCTCTTCTTAACATGCACTTCAACAGATAGAAGCATAAAATTGCAAGATTTTCGAATCCAGAATTTATTCCAAAAGAACGGATCAAATGTAAACTTGCATCGGAAGGAATTCTCGTCATATAATAACAAATCAATAAATTCTTTGGCGTTTATTTTTTTTTTATTGATAATAATAATTTCTTTTTGGGCTAATATTTAATTTCAATTACTGTTATAGAAAAGAAATAATTTATTCCAATCTATGTTGTGTTCAATTTATTAAAAAAAATTAAAATTAAAATTAGGCTTGGGTCGGCTTGAATTGGCTTGGATTGAGGACCATAAATCAGTTTTTTTAACTTATTTTTGTCTTATATAACTTTTTTTTATCAAAATTTAATTTTTTTATAAGTTATTATTTTTAGATGTATTAATCACATTCATAAAAAAAAATTACATAACAATACAAAAATTTATGTATGGTTTGAAACAAACAAAAAAAAATCAAATTTTAGTTAAAAAAAAAAAGTAAATAAGGCTAAAATAAACTAAAAAAAAAAAATTGCTTGTGTTATCCAAATGTACCATTAGTCAAGGTTAATTACACTTAAAAAGGTTAAGAATTTGAGTTAAGTTATTGATTAATCTAATTGAAACTTATTTAAAATAATTTTATAATAAAATATTATTTTATTTTTGCAAATCAAGTCCAAGATTTTAAACCCATCATTTTTTAAGAACCAGGAAGTTCTTCCACAATATATATGGGTAGAGGGGAAATCTTGCTTTTCATAATTGGATTTATTTTCGTTATTGTTTCGTTTTATGTAATTTTTGTCATGAAAATGTTATAAGTTAAGTTATTTCCATCTAAGTGATTTTTTTTTTATTTCTAAGTAATTCTTTTTTTTTTAAATGTGAATAACGTATCAAAATTTATTTTTTAGTAAAAAAAAAAAAACATTTAGATTAAAAGTTATCCGAACAAGACCAACTTACTTGGAAGACTTCGGTTGGTGACAATTAATAAAATCATTTTTTATATGACATTTGTCACTAAGAATTAATTTTTTTTAATTTGTAAGCATGTTATTTTACATTTAGAAAAAATTATATTTCAAAATAAGCCAACTCACATACTGATTGAACAAGTCCAGGTAACATTTGATTTGTATTTCTGTTTTTTATTATTATTATTTTTTTTGTTTTCTGTTTTATATGGTTTATATTTTAAAAATCTCAAAATAAGGAAAACAGAAAAAGCATTTAGTTTGAGATTTTTTATTTTTTATTTTTTATATTTTCTTTATTTTGAGTTAAAAACGCTCAAAATAACTTTTTGTCATTTTGTATTTCATGTGTAAATTTATTGTTTGTTTTCTAAAACAAATTTTGAAAACACAAGTGACCAGATACGTTCTTGAACTATTTTCTTTATTTTTAAAAACGTAAAATAAAAAATAAACTCAAAATAGGTATACCAAATGACACTCGACCTTTTTGCACTTACATCTGTTTCATTATTTTATAAATATCATTTTCACTTATTTTTATGAGTAAATAACATATATAGTAAAAGTTATTAAAAATTAAATTAAATTTTAATAAAAACAAAAGACTTACCTAACTATTCCCAAATGGAGTGTAAGTTGGAGCCAACATCGTGACTCAACTTTTTTTTTTTTTTATAGTTTTCCCCTAATATAACACATCCTCCCATTATAAATAAATAGTTTCTTAAAAAATTTGTGAAGGATTTTCTCTAATTAGTGAGTGCGGGTTACTAGTTTAAGCCAGTTCACGAGAAGATTGTTTTATTTTATTTTCATTTAAAATATATATATATATATATACTCAAAAGTGTAATATAAGATTAAAATGTTTAGACTTGTTAAAATTACAATATTTATAATAATTGTTAATAGATGTAGAGTAATTATTTATATTTAAAATTTTTAATAAAAAATATATTATATTTACAATAATTTTAGTATAGTTACGACGTATATAATTTCGTCACATATCACACAAGAAAAAAATTAAAAATACCAAGATCTGAAATTATTAAAAATTTAATTTTTTTTAGATATTAAAAAATTAATTTTTTTTTTTATAAGTTAACTCGTAGCTAAATGCAAAAAATAATCTTTTTTTTCTCTCTCCAAACGCAATCTCAATTTTTTTTTTTTAAGCCGTAGGCCAGGTGACTCCGTTAGCTCCTTTTCAAAGACCAGGCAATGTCACCCTTGGATGCAGCACATCCTTGTCAGCGTCACAATCCTCCACGTGGCCCTAAACATCACAACGCTCCCAGCCACAATTCTGAAATTTTAAATTTATTTTTATTTTAAATCGAGTAATTTTAATCGAACAATTCGTGATCCAATACCGTATATTTAACATAAAAAATGATGTTAACTGTCTTAAGTCCCCACAATTCGGAGAAGAAAAAAAAAAAATATATATATATATATATATATCCAACCCAACCCAGCCACCTTCTCCAACGCCACAAGTTCACGGCCAAGATTCACATTGGAACAACTAGACGTTGGTCCCTTGAATTAAATTGTGATCCCTATTTTTCATTGTGTAGATAAGCATCCTGGATATTGTATGTATAATTAATTTAGACATTAATACAGTTGGTAGAGAATGCTATTTCTTCGAGAATTTAATTAAATGATTATTTTGAACATCATTTAAGGATAATCTTATCCATTCTTTTCTATTATTAATGTGTTTGGAATTGTATAAAAGTATATAAAATTATAAAAGTTAATATCTCGTATTTCGTGCACTGAGTAGAAAATTTAAATTTTATAGTCTTGTAATTCGTTTTTATAGAGTTTTGTAAAATTTTTTTTACCAACTCCAAACAAAGCCTATATCTGAATTTTTATATTAATTTTTTTAGGTGCTTGTTTGGAGAGTTAAATTTTAACAAAAATGGATAAAAAAAAACAATCAAATTTTAAATTGTTGGGTATTTGGTATGGTTTTCAAAAAAATATAAAAAAAATTGATAAAAGTAGAAGAAATTAGAAAATTTTGATAAAAATTAAAAAAAAAATTGGTAGAAATTGAAGAATATTAGAAAAATTAGAGATTTTTGAAGTGAAAAAAACTTAAAGAAAACTGAAAAAATTTTTAAAAAAATAAAATCTTTTTGCTAAATTTACGCTCCAAACGCGGCCGAATGGCTATTACAATTGTTGGGTTGGTTGAGTTTTTTCCATTAACACTTTTCTTTGAATGATCACTGCATTAAAAATATGTCTAGTTAAAGCCTTGTCGAGTCAAAAATTGGAGAAAATAAAATTAACACAAAAAAAAAAGTGTAACATTCTTGTGTGTAATGTGACTAAGAGAGTGTTTGATTTATTAAACTTCATTAAAAGTTATAAAAAATTATTAATTTATTTTAATTAAATTTTATCACATATTATTTTTACATTAAATTTTTAAATTTTTTGCTATCTAAACCCTCCCTTGGTGCTCCGTTCGGGAAAAACTTCTTTCCACTTAATTTTTTGATATTTTTTAAGATTATCGGATTTATCTTTTTATATTTTAAATTTATTTTACTTTGGCTTCAATTTGGTAACTCATATTTTAATTACTTCATACTCAAGTTAGAAGTCAAAGGTGATAGTCTAATAAGAAGCTTCACAGCATTTTGGTAAAAAATAAAAATTAAAAAATTATCGAACTAGCTGTTAAAATTAATTTCTTTTTTTATATTTGGAAAGAATTATTTTTTTTAACTGGCTTCTAAAATTTATTTTTTTGTTAGTTAATTTTTAATTTTTATTTATTTTTCATATTTATCTTTTATAATTAAAAAATGAAAAAATTAATTTAATTAATAAAAAAACAAAAATTTGGAACAACTTGGCCCAAAAGTTGGGATACCAAACTAGGACCGACGCAGCTTCCTTCCTTCCTTGGGCGCCATTTGAATTTCACGTGTTTGGTAGACAGCTAGGAATGAGAGAGATTGAGAAACACAGAGAGGAATAGAGCCGGAGGAGAGAGACCTATAAGAGAGCTCCCGTCCTCTTTCTCCATTCTCTTTTTCTCTCTCAAACTCTTTCTCTCTCACCGCAGGTTTAAGAGAGGCCCCGTCTATTTCCTAGCAAAAAAAGAGAGAGGCTTAGTCTATCTTTCCCAACATCTCCGTAGCCATGATCTCGTTGAACGGAAGCAGTTTCATGGTAATACAAACTAAACCCATTTCCTCAAATCTCACTTTCATTCTTTAATAGATTTCTCCGCACTCATCGAATCATCTTTCCATTTTTGTTTTGTTTTCAATTATTTTCCCTTTTTCAAAATTGTAGAATCAGATTGGTTCAGACCCAAATCCATTCGTTGTTGCTGTCAATTTCAAGTTCACCCATTTCAAAATCGTTGACTCAGCTTGTGTTCTGTTTTTGGGCATAAAAAAGATCCCTTTTTTTTTTTATTAGCTTCATTTATTGTTTGTGTGTGATATTTTCGAAATCGGATTTTGCATAAATTGAGGTTGTTGTTTGTTGATTGAATACAGAACAACTCGCTTTCTGGAGTTTCCAGAAGTTTCTCTCTTTCTCAGTCGCAGAGAAGAGCCCAGGCCCCTGTGGTGGCGGCGGCGGCGGTGCCGGCGCCGGTACCTTCGAGCTCGAATGGCTTGCCGGGGCAGCGAAACGTCACCGTCTTGATGGAGAACACGCTCAACGAGGTGAGGCACGTCCCGTCGGTGGTCGAGGTGGACCCCAAATCCAGCGCCGGCGGTGGGGTTAACGACGTGTACGGGGAGGATAGAGCCACCGAGGATCAGCATGTGACCCCTTGGACTCTCTCTGTTGCTAGGTGAGAGAGATCTGGGATTCATAAATAATATATATATATTTTTCGATAAATTCTATGCTGTGGTATTTGCATGGTAAAAAAATACAAAAAAAATATAAAAAAACTTGACGTAAAGTGATATGGGATTACAAGAAATTAAAAAAGTTAGATAGAAGTTGGTAGATTTTGGTTTCTCATGTTAAACCAAACACCCTGAAAAAATTTTACATGTGGGTATGATTTGATTTTGTGTGTGTGTGTGTGTGTGTGTGTGTGTGTGAGACTTGATGTACAAGTGATATGGGATTGCAAGAAATTAAAAAAGTTAGAAAAGTTAGATAGAAGTAGGTAGATTTTGGTTTCTCATGTTAAACCAAACACCCTGAAAAAATTTTACATATGGGTATGATTTGATTTTGTGTGTGTGTGTGTGTGTGTGTGTGTGTGTGTGTGTGTGTGAGACTTTGATGTACAAGTGATATGGGATTGCAAGAAATTAAAAAAGTTAGATAAAAGTTGGTAGAATTTGGTATGTCATGTTAGACCAAACACCCTGAAAAAATTTACGTATGGGTATGATTTGATTTTGTGTGTGTGTGTGTGTGTGTTAATCCTTATTATTTTTAATCCTACACCTGCTCGCTTTTTATTATTTTTATTATTAGACATATTATATTTTTCATTATTGTGCTGTGTTCAGTTTTATTATTTATTTAATTTTTAATATTTTTTCTAAATATAGTTTTTTGTGGAAGTCTCTGCATGACTGATGTTGCGTTCATGATTTTTTTTTTTTAGGCTCTTAAATTTGACAATAGGAGATATTGGTTGGTGGTCCTAATTGGGCTGGACCGAACAGGATCAGCGACTGGTAAGCCCACTGGGGCTAGGCCCGACCAGGTCCAACGGATCTTGGAATTTGTTTGGGCCTGTAGCTAAGGCCCGTTTGGTTTACAAAAATTTGCCGATTTTTAGTTAGAAATTGACATATGTCC
Organism: Vitellaria paradoxa; assembly: GCA_019916065.1. Lineage (NCBI taxonomy): Eukaryota > Viridiplantae > Streptophyta > Magnoliopsida > Ericales > Sapotaceae > Vitellaria > Vitellaria paradoxa. The sequence goes on from CM034240.1 coordinate 48,571,201, forward strand.
TTTTTATGTTTTTGATAAAAATTTGTAAAAATTAAAAAAAATTGGAAAAATCTTGTGTTATGTGTTTGGTAACTTTTATTGGAAAAAGTTAGATGTTGAAATTTAGCTTGTTGCCAAACAGGCCCTAAGACACCCATGATGTTACTGGGAAGTAGGAACAGTTGATATGTTTAATGGGCCTCTTAAATTTCATTCGAGTGGCTAATCTTTGTTACTAGGAACAGCTGATATGATTAGCGGGCCCTCCTAAAGACCATTTGGGTAGTCCAGCTACAAAGATGGTACCTGACAAAGCACCCCTACCCTTCGTTTTGGAATGGTAGATTTGATGAGATTTGATTTCATTTGATAAGAATTCTTTTCAATTTTCATGTTTGGAATTAAAGTAAAATTTTAGGAGTTATTTTTAATTTCATTTCATAACTTAAATTTTAAGATTTGTATATAATTTGAAATTGAATGCAAAACAATAGAATTTGATGAGAATTCATTGTTTACTTAAGCCATCTAAATAAGTGGACGAATTTACCCTCATATATCATATTTACCATATTTTCTATTTTCTATTAGTATGGTCAAATTTAGTATTTCTCTTAAATCAAATTAATTCAATTTATAAATTCAAAATGTGTTCTAAATATAAAATTTCATTTACTAAATTAAATTAAATCAATTCTTTATTTTTAAATCAAATCAATTTTAAGATAGGAATGTTTCCAAACAGAGTGTTAGGGAGTTGGAAGATATAGGCTCCTTTACTCCGAAGATCAGGCGAGGGGATTGGTTGAGACCTCTTTTGGGAAGAGTAGGTTGAAGCTTTTTTGCTTTTTTTAAAATGACCAAATTTACCCTCTTACATGTTAAATTTTTTTTAAACCATGAATGGTAATAATGTTAAATTAACAAAAAGTTAAAAAGTTAATTATTAAAAGGTTAGCCCCCCCCCCCCCCAACACACACACAAAAGTTAGCTACTTAAAACTAACTTCTTTTTTTTTTTTCCCTTTTTCCCCCAAACTAAGCCTGAGTCGATAAAAGTCAATGGATGATTTACCACTTGTATAATGAGAATCTGAGGTTGTTAGTGGCATGGTGGCTGAAAAGAAAATATCTCACCATATTGATCCATCCCACATTTCATTAGGTTGTCCAATTGTGATGACAAAGTCTGTGTATTGTGGCCTCACATGGTTGAGTGGATGGCTTGTCCCCATGGTGTTCCTGCGGCATGTACTAGCTGGTTTCTAGGGACACTTGTCAGCTGAGGTACCATTCTTTGGCCTCTAAGGCACCAGGAAGGTTTAAGGAATCAAAAAAGGGGGCATTTAAAGGAGGATGATATTCTCTTTCACTAACATGGAGAGAACTAGCCAGAGGGAACTCTAGAATCCCCAGGCAAGCCCATTCCGCATGTTGCTGTTGCCTTGCTTTGTTCTTCACCATGCCACTTGTAGTTTCGAGATCCTCTCAGTCTGAACACCCACAACTCTTAGCCTCTCCGGTGAATGAGCAGAGCTCAACCTAGTACGGAGCTCGATCTATATACTACAAATCCTGATTTGTCATTCAACTTTATCATAATTTTATTTAAATCAGATGCCATTGTGTCTTTCTTCACTATCTGGGTAGATCTGTTTGTTACATAAAATTAAAATAAACAATAAGTACTGTACAACTCATTGGTTGTAAAGTATTTTTTTTTTCGAAATATGAAAACTTTAATGCTTTGTTGTCTTTTTGCACCTCTAGATGGGTTTTTACATCTCCAAAATTTTTGGATTCGAGTTTGGAATTATACTGAAGATTTTGGATCTAATATCATGTCAGCAAGCAAAGGATATGGAATAATTTTTATCAGATCATGTCTGTACCTTTTAGATTAGTAATTGTCTATTCAAAAGAATTTGGTGTTGTACAAAATGGCTTCCTAGCCAAATAATATATAACTTCTCTACCAATCTTTATTTTTATTTCTCTTATAGTTTGTAGCACCTTATTTTCTTAAATAACTTTGGTCACTTATAATTCTGAAAATTATTCTTGCAGCCAAACAAAATTTCTGAATCTTTGGATTACTGCAATTAATACTTTTTCTTGATTAATTTCTTGTGAGCTTGTTTCTTGTGATGTTTATTATTTTGTTATTGGTAATTCTATTCGAATTCTAGATTCTACAGACCTTGGTCAGCTGTAAATTGTTAGTCTTTTCTTGAAGGCTGATTACATATCCTCTCCGATCTCATTGCTTCACTGTTACTTTGTAAACCTTATTGTGTTCATAATATCTGCCTCCTTGTTAATTCATTGTGATGACTATTGTCCTTTATTTGTGAGAATTTATGATTTCCGTGCTGCATTGCCTTTGAATTACTAGAATCTATAACAGATTTTTTATTTTCTTGATATAATTGTGCTGCAGTGGGTATTCATTGTTGCGGGATCCGCACCACAACAAAGGGCTTGCTTTCACAGAAAAAGAGAGGGATGCGCACTATCTGCGTGGTCTTCTTCCCCCAGTTGTTGTCTCACACGAACTTCAGGTTATCAAAAATAAATTGCCTGAGCTTTTAGTTCCTCAAATTTCATTTGTTTGTGTGTGTGTGTGTGTGTGTTGGGGGGGTGTTTAATTTTCTTTTCCTTGTATTGGAGAAAAAAGGACAAATGATTGATATTTCTTCCCAACACCTTACCAGGTTAAGAAATTGATGCACAATATCCGACAATATCAAGTCCCATTGCAAAAGTACATGGCCATGACAGATCTCCAGGTAGGCCATTGATGTCATTAAACTTTCTGGCTCTTTATTTACTTGGGAGGGTTTCAGGTTAAGTCCTGAAATTTCAGAAGGATACCAAGACATCTAGAAACATAGGCAGCTGCTGCTAATTCTATGATTTGTAGATCTTAGTAATGATAAAATTGCAAATGCTGCCTAAATTGTTTCAAGTCCTTTATCATCCTGGAACTGAATCTTTGGAGCTCAATGCAACTTTGATCTTGTCCTGGTCTACAGGAGATGAATGAAAGGCTGTTCTACAAGCTTCTCATTGAAAATGTTGAGGAGCTGCTTCCAGTTGTCTACACTCCAACTGTAGGTGAGGCATGCCAAAAATATGGGAGCATCTTCAGGCGTCCTCAGGGTCTTTTTATTAGTTTGAAAGAAAAGTATGTTTTATTGCAGTTCCTTTTTAGTTCCTTGCAATGATTTCATGTTATAATATTGGAATTATTGAAGATAAATCTTTTTTAGAGGGAGAATTCTTGAGGTACTGAAGAATTGGCCACAGAGGAAGATTCAGGTCATTGTCGTCACTGACGGGGAGAGGATTTTGGGTCTTGGGGATCTTGGCTGCCAGGTAACTGGTATATGGATTTGTTCTCTATAAATTCCTTTTAGCAAATGGCTATTCATTCTGGAATAGTTTCTGGTCTTTGCCTATTGTCCTTGTGAGTAATTTTAACTAGTTTTGGAATGTCATCAGGGGATGGGGATACCAGTAGGGAAGCTTTCTTTGTACACAGCACTTGGTGGAATTCATCCATCAGCTGTAAGTATCCTTGTAGTCCAGCTTTATTATTTCCTGAACGGGCTCAGTCAAAACATGTCTGTAAAATCCTCTAAAATGTCTCTCTTTCAGTCAGGATGCCATTACTTTTCTTTTGCATTGGTACTCGTTTTTATGAAAAAAGGATGGTTGATAAGATCTGCTGTCATTTTCAGTGCTTGCCTATAACCATTGATGTTGGAACCAACAACAAGAATTTGTTAGAAGATGAGTTTTACATTGGACTCAGACAAAGGAGGGCAACAGGGCAGGTCCAAAAATTTGGTTTCCTAACACATTTACTCTTAACTGCATCCATCAAATATTGTTCGTATAATCAATCCGGTTTCTGCAATGCTGAAGTGTTGTCATTTTCCTCACTCCAGGAGTATGCCGAATTTATGCATGAATTTATGACTGCAGTCAAGCAGAACTATGGGGAGAAAGTCCTCATTCAGGTTAGTCACCTTCCCCTAATTTGAAGACTTTCAAGTTTTTATGGATACAATGGATGGTTTTCAAGTTTTCTATTGCCACCTTTGCGATGCAGTTTGAAGACTTTGCAAACCATAATGCTTTTGATCTACTCTCAAAGTATCGGAGTACACATCTTGTTTTCAATGACGACATACAGGTAATTCGTGGAGGTTAGCAATATTTACATGTTTGCTTCTTTTTTTTTGGGGGGGGGTGGTGGTGGTGAAGCTTTTGGATTTGGTGTTAATAAAGTATTTATAACAGCTGTGTTATTTATTTGATTCCAGGGGACAGCATCTGTGGTCCTTGCGGGGCTTATGGCAGCACTAAAGTTAGTCGGGGGAACCTTAGCTGAGCATAAATTTCTTTTTCTTGGAGCAGGAGAGGTGTGCCCTTAATGGCCTGGACTGAAGATTTTCTTTTCTTGATTTTTATAGTGGAGAGACAAGAACTTGCACTGTAGTTTTTGAATTTCATTGATAATTAAATTGATTATTAGCCATACGTTGCCCATATTTCTTATATATTCATGCTCTGTCAAGTCATGTTTTTGTCTTGCTTCCATCCTTGGTTGATGCAGGCTGGCACTGGGATTGCCGAACTTATAGCTCTTGAGATGTCAAAGCAGGTAAAAGTTGCTATGGCATTTTCACTTCTGATATATTTGATCTTTGAGTTTCTTGCAAGCAGGTTACAAAACTAAGAAAACATGGCTGAGAGTTTAAACCTTATTTTTATGTAGACTGGAGCCCCTTTAGAGGAATGCAGAAAGAAGATTTGGCTTGTGGACTCAAAGGTAACAAGGAAACCCCTCTCTCTCTCTCTCTCTCTAACTTTCTTTGTATCAACTCCCAAGTCTTAACTTTTTCGGTTTTCTTGCAGGGTTTGATTGTCAAATCCCGCATGGCATCTCTTCAACATTTCAAGAGGCCCTGGGCCCATGAACACGAACCTGTTAAAGAACTTGTTGACGTTGTTAAGGTGTGAATTCCTTCCTCATCCCTACATTTCTATTAGAACAAAGGGTTCCTGAACTATTCACTAAACTTTTTATGCTTTTCCAGGCAATCAAGCCAACGGTATTGATAGGATCATCAGGTGTGGGAAGAACATTTACTAAAGAAGTGATTGAGGCTATGACATCCTTCAATGAGGTATTGTATTTATTTATTTATTTTATTTTTTGTGATTTGTGGTCCATCTACTTATTTGGCCATGGAAACCTTATACCCACTTACAAATCCTGACTTTGTTGCTAATGAGCTGCATGCAGAAACCCCTTATTCTTGCTCTCTCCAATCCAACTTCTCAATCTGAATGTACTGCTGAAGAAGCTTATACATGGAGTCAGGTAATATAAATATACCACTTCATGCCTGAAGGCCCTGAACATTAATATAGAGACATCATCATTGAGGTGATATATATCTTCTTTAAAATTCGTTTTCAATTCATTAGTCTTCCTTGCTGTTGCCTTCAGGGCCGTGCCATTTTTGCAAGTGGGAGCCCATTTGGCCCGGTTGAATACAAAGGGAAGGTTTATTTGTCTGGCCAGGTAATGACTTTTTTCAGTTAGGTGCAAATTATTGTGGATGAAAATATCAAGGACTGACTGTTTTTCTACGTCTCTTTGTCCTTCAGGCAAATAACGCCTACATTTTCCCTGGGCTTGGTCTGGGTTTGATCATCTCTGGTGCATTTCGCGTTCATGATGACATGCTTTTGGCTGCATGTAAGTGCTCCAAAATTTGGACTTAAAAAAAAAAAAAAAATAATCCTCCTTTTACACTCTGCTTGGATCTTGAATTTATCAAAAAAAAGAAAGGGAAAGGTATTTAAAATTATATTTGTTGTTTGTTTGAGGTGACAAATGGAGGGAAAAATAGTATAGAGGGGGTGTTTGGTTGGAAAAAAGTTGGCAAAAAAGCATAGAAAAAGTATAAAGATTTGATGTAAATGTGTTATGTGGCAAAATTTAATTGAAAGAAAGTACAAACTTTTTGTAACTTTTGGTAGGTTTTGGTATTTGGTTGATGGTCAAACAGCCCCTCTAGAATTAGGAAAATGGGGGAAAAAAGATGGTAAACTTATGAGAAAAGTATCATTTCTTTCTCATTTTCTCAACCCAAAATAAGAGCAGTGTTGTGGATTTTTCATTCCTTATCCTTTCTCGTTTTCTCCATAAATCCAGTGCAAACACAACTTTAATGCGGAAAAGTGATAATGTATATATTAAAAAGGAAAAAAAAAATCTAAGAGAAACGGCGACAGGGTCTTTGTATAAGCCAAGAGTCGTGTAATTATGCTAATTATGCTATTTATTCAATCTCTTCTTCTGCTGTAAATATATATTTATATATATATATTTTAATTTGGATGAATGCTTTTATAGTAAATTATCATCTATTTTTGGTGTTGTTTCTTTGGAACAGCGGAAGCTCTGGCCGCCGAGGTTACGCAGGAAAACTTTGACAAGGGACTCATATACCCACCGTTTACTAACATCAGAAAGATTTCTGCCCACATTGCTGCCAGGGTGGCTGCTAAAGCTTATGAGCTTGGTTTGGCTACTAATCTTCCTCAACCAGAAGACCTTGTGGCGTATGCAGAGAGCTACATGTACAGCCCCAAGTACAGAAGCTACCGGTGAAATCTCAGTGGATGATGATCTTCCTCTTCTCATTTGGGGAAGGATTTATAATCTTGTCGTTGTTCTTTTTTTTTGGTGACTGCTCCTTCCCTTTTTTTCTTTTTTTGGTTTTTTTTTTTTTTTGGGGGGGGGGTGGTGTTGGAATTTCTCCCCATGTTTTCTTCCAATTTGTTAGTCATAATATTATTATTGGCTAGGTATAGGGAGCATGATTGAAGTTGCTAGTCACGTCAGAAAAGGTCAAGTTTAGCTCAACAAAATGTTGGACTGCTATTGAAATCATAATACAGGACATTCCTATCGGAATTAGAAAAATGAAGTAGGAATTATTTCTTATTCCTGTGAAGTTTGGTGGGAAAGGATGGCTTATTTCTAGTTTAGAAGTCAATACTTAATTTCTTTTGTGATATCAATTAAAGTGCAAAATTTACAAATCTGTCAAATTTAATTAGATTTATGTCTATAAAGTCATAATTGGTTGGTGGAAAAATATTTCCGCCCAATTGAAACAGATATTTATATTTTCACTTATTTTAAAGAAACTACTAGACTAGACATAGAGCACTAAAAAATTTTAAAAGTTTTAATTTTTTCGACTCCAAAAAAATTTTAACTTCTTTAAAAAATTTATGAAAATTCGTTGAAATAAATTAAAATATTACGTTTTAACAGATTTTGTTAAATTTTTTTAAAAGTTGAACTGGCATTTGTACTAAAAAGTTTTACAAAATTTCAAGAATTTTCAAGATTATTTATTAAAATTTTATTACGTGTTATTTTATATAATTTTTAACAAATTTAAATCAAATTAAAAATAAATATTTAATTATCATTTCAAATTAATTTTTTACACTCTAAACTGACGTTAATTTTTTACGCTCTAAACTGACCGGAAGTGAGGCAAGCGAAGTGAGGCCACTTTATAGTTCGTCTACCAAAGAATTTCATAGAATGACGAAGACATTGGGCGAAGAAAGGTGATCTTAACAATTGGAAGTAAGCCTAAACTGAGCTGAGGTTCTATTATAGTTGTATACTTGAACCAAGCTTCTTAGTTTTCTTTTTATCATCGAGATTGGGTTAGTTTTCATTTTTGACCTTTTTTTTTTTTAATTTTTTAGAACTCTAAACGCATTCATAATTTATAAATAAATTTGTCTTTAAATTAAAATGGAGTCGTATGCTTTCTTAATTAAATTTCAATTGTCAAAGTTTAATTACTTAAAAAAAAATTAATACGAAATTGGTTGTCGGCTTTTGGATGAGGGTTCTTACTTTTAGTTTTGAGATGGTGAAGACATAAAAAGCGATGCTACTCCGTTGCATTGTGCAAATTAGGCAAGCCGTGCTCCAGTATTCAAGGGGCATGTTGTATTGATTATTCTTGATGAAAATATATAAATTATTTAATTTTTAAAATTATACTTACTATTTATATTTTTTTAAATTGTTATAAACACCTTTTCATGTTAGTGTGTCATTGGGACTTGCATACAGATGAATTTTTTTTCTTGGTGTTGCTTGGAGCAGCTTTTAAATTTGCCTAATAGGTGTTCTTGGTCATTCAGGAGGCATCAATGTCAAAAGCTTCTCCAAAGGCATCAATGTCAACAGCTGCTCCAAGCAACCCCAAGAAAAGAGAAAAAAATCGGAGGTCTTAATGTCCAAAGTTGCTCCAACCAACACCAGATTAATACTGAGACCCAAAAATAATTTAAACAAATTTGATCATTCTAATTTTTCAAGATACCCTATTTTATTTTATTTATTATTATTTTCTTTTTTTTTTTTTTGGGATGATATCTTAGGGTGTTTAGATCAACTTACGCGCATCTCGACTAATTCTTGAGATACTGAAGTTAACGATCGTAAATCCAAAGTTTTACCAATTGAGCTAACCCTCAGGGTTAAAATACCTTAAAATAATTTAAACAAATCTTGATCATTCTAATATTGCAAGATAAATTTTCATTGAAGATTTACAAAATTAATTACATAATCAGATCAAATTTCAGCATACGTCTTAAATTTCTCAATCTCTAGATTTTTAATGGTCAAAATAACTTAAAATCATTAAAAGAATATTTTAAATCCCGATAGTCAATCAGACACCATTAAGAAAAACAAAGCTAAATTGTAGGGAGATTTGTAATATTATTTAAAAAGTATGGATTGTAAATATAATTTGAAAAATTATACAGATATTTTGTTTATTTTTTTTTTTCAAACTTAAAGAATAATCAGTGTAAATTGCCCAATAATCAAGTGTATTTTTGGGCTTGAAAGATGTGTCCCAGCTTGTCTCAGAAAGATTTCACTATCAAATTTACTTGGCCAAACAGGCCATTTAATTCAAGCCTCGCGTTTCAAATGATTTGTGGAATGCGGATCCATTGAGATTTTGTGGTGCAAAGTTGACCCTCGCCTCAAGCTTTCTTGGCTGTTGGCTTGTGTTTTTGTACTTCGGCTCCGAGTTAGGAAAGAGGCACGCACTTCTCGCCGAACAACGAAGTCCAAGTCATTTCTTCGTCACATTTAAGGTCAATTTGGAATAAGATAAAGTGAGCTAAATTGAGAATTCGTAATACGTGCAATAAATGAAAAAAATTAATATGATATAAAGTTAATAGAGATTTATAGAACTTTTTGGAGTTTGTTTGTAAATCAAACGGGACCTTATTAATGGTCATGGGGCATTTGAACTGACAAAAACTAATAAAATTTGATAAAAATTATATATTTGTAATTCGTACAGTGAGATAAAAAAATAAATAATTTTTAAAAATTTTTAATACTTTTTAAAACTCCAAACAGAACTAATATAACAGAATTAATACAAGAAATAAAAATAATATAAAATTTTATTTGGGTAATTATAGATTTTATAAATCAAGATATTACCGTACCAACTTGTGCTCGGATACCAACTGATTGGTCAAGTCATCTAATACGTGTTGACCGTTTGAAACATAAAAGAAAAGAAAATTCAATCCCAACTCACTGCGTCTGTGACAATTTTGAAAACTGGTAAAGATGCGTTTCACGTATTAAAGAATATTAAAATTTTTTAATTTTTTTTAAATATTTATTTTTTATCTTATTATATAAATTATAAATTTATAAATTATCTTATTTTTACCACTCCAAACGCTTCCTAAATATTGATGGATTAAAACCTAAACAAACCGACACTTTTTCCTTTTTTTTTTTTCAGTCTAACTTGTCTTCAACTCTTTCACAATTGAAAGAAATTTGTCCCAAATTGTACGCCAGGAGTTTATCATTTCAAAAGAAAAAGGAAGAATTCGCAATTTCTCAGTGGGCTTAGAATAGGCTGACGCAATTGCACTATTATACGCTCAAGGTGTATTTGTTACCAGATGCAATATTGTACTAATACGTATACGTGACTCGTGTTTGATTTTTAGACTCAGAAAAGATTGACACAGAGTCACGACAAGATTCGTTAACCAAAAGATCATGTCAGCATAGTCTGACTCGTCATTTAAAATATATATATATATATATATATTAATTAATTTATAATTTGTAAGCTTATTTATAAATTTAGGCTCCGTTTAGAACTCTTCAAATAAAAAATAAAATTCTACAAACTTTTATAAATATAAATTACAAGACAGTAAAATTTAAATTTTTCACTCACTGCACAAATTACGAGACATTTATTTTTTCAATTTTATACTATTTTATATAATTTTATACAACTCTAAACACACTCTTAGTTTGTTAATAGAAATATAAAAAGTCACTTACAAATCTTTTTCAATTAAAAATACAAATAAAAAATAGTTTAAAAAATATTTTATAAAACAAGATTACCCCAACACTTGGGGGTCTCTATAAAATTTTACAAAATCTCAACCCTTTCCAATTATTTATAATCTTCATCAATTTCAAAGAAAAAAAATATACTTACCCTTAAAAAATGTAAAAAAATTCAGTAACTATTCTGTCCCAAAAAAAGTCAAATATTAATACACTTTCTAAAGTTCAAAATAAAATGAACTATCGTTTAGTAATATCCGTTCAAATGAACTATTTACCATCCGTTTAAATAAATTTTAAATTGAATCGTAAAAAATTAACACAAAATATTTGAATCTCAAAAAATCTCCGTAATACTTTAACTTTTTTTTAACTAAATTTTACTACTTATTATTTTTACATTAACTTTTAATAATTTTTCTGACAAATTAAATATTAATACCCAAAAAAACTCTAAAAATTTTCTGACACTTTAAATACTAAAAAGTTATACTATGGCAATTTTATGATAAAATTTAAAACTCCAAATAGCCCTTAAAAACATAATAATTTCTAATAAAATTTTCACGCGTAAAGACAAACAAATGAATTAAATGAACCGACCCAACAACTCGTCGATTAAAAGAGTAGCGAGTCGGGCACGACCCGATTGACACTTCTACACCTGCCCCTCTCAGGCAGCCATGTTTACAAGAGATGATTAATTCTTAAGTCAAGTCTTCCTCGGATAAGATTTTCTTGGAAGTTCCTCCATCAAGATAACTTACTTTTTTTTTTTTTTTTAATCTCATTTTCTTGGTGGAATGGAAAAAAAAGGAAGTCAATTTGTAACTTTGAAGATAATATAATTTACTTTTTAGAAAAAAAATCCTGCAACGCTTCTTAACCTGACTCCGTTCACATTGATCGTAAAAAGCGCGTCTGACACGTGGCAACATCCAAAGGCGGATATCCTCTGTTGCCTTTCACGTGTCCGTACATATGTCAGACTTTTAATCTTTTTTAAGATAAGGTTCTCGCTTGACTAAAAATATTCCTTGGTCAAGTTGCTTAACCAAGTTTAGGCTGGAAAGCAATTAGCTTGCTCCAATAATTCAAACTTCCCCACGAGATACTCCATAAATTTAGGTCATTTATGGATTTGAAATTAATAAATTTTACACTAATTACTTAAGAAATTATTTAAAATATAAATTTGTGTAATTTAGGTACTGTTTGAAAAAATTAACATGTGCTAATGGTAGTTAAAAAAAAATTAGGCTAGTAGTTAGCTAATTTTGTGTTTGAGAAGGAAAAAAAGTAACTTTTTTTTAGGTTGCTAACTTGTAAGAGTAAATTGATATTTTTACTCTCGAAATTTTAAAATAATATTAAAATATAAGAGGGTAAAAAAGTCTAACCACTGTTGAAGTAGTCATTAACATATACTAATGGCTACTCTTCCTAAACAGTGCCTTAATATGATAATTTTGTAAAAAAATTTAAACTATCAAAAAATAATTATTTAAAATATTTCACAATAATAAATCTACCATTTTAATAATTAATGACACTAATAATATAACAGTAATCACTAGCATTTATTGGAAAAAAAATTATGTATTATTATATAAATTAATTCTATTACATATATATATATATATATATATATATATATTTAATACTATTTAATATCAAATTTATTGATTTAAAATCCCTAATTATTCAGACACAACATCAAATCTATGCGTCAACAATGTTAAGAATTTAAGTTATTTAATGATTATATATATTGAAAAAGCTTTTTTTCCCTTTAAATCGGATCCGTGCCTGCCTTTTTTAATATACATATATTGATATAGTGTATTGGATGTGTTTGGGATGAGAAAAACTAAAACAATTTGAAATAATTTGTGAATTTATAATTCATTTAATGAGATAAAAATAAATAATTTTTAAAAATTTTTAAAATTTTCAACATTTATTATTAGTGTATCAAACATACGCATTGTATAGAAACCCATGAAATATCGTTTTCTTTAATATCGTTTTCTTTTGGTTGGAGAGACGTAATTGAACTTAGAATGTGATGAGATATTATGCCAATTGTCTTAATTTCATTGACCTTTAAGTCATATGTGGAGCAAGAAGGGTTCAAGTGAAAATAACATAAAAGGAAAATTAAATTAGTTTTATAAACTCGTTCTTTATGTTTAATTAAATAAAAATTATCTTCTTGACAAACTTTTATTTGTTTATTTTTTCATTTGCCTTCTCCAACTAAAATAATCATATTTTATTTTATTTATGATATAATTAGAGACCCTTTTTGGTACTAATTTTTAGTATAAAAATTACTAAAACTTATCAAAAATTATTAAAAATTATCCAAAATTACCAAAAAAAAAAAAAATTACTAGGCGGACATTAAAACTTCTAAGCAAATGGTAGTTTCCGAAGCCTGACAACTCCAAACAAGGGGTAAGCAAATCTTCCAAATATATGGGATTTATTTACCATTCTAAGTTTTTAAGTTATTAACAGACATTTTTTTTTTGGGATATCTTAGGGTGTCCGGTCCATCTTCCTCGATTAATTCTTGAAACCCTAAAATTAATGACCAGGTAAACCTCTAATAACTCTGAAGAAACTTAAACTAGTAACCACTAGGAAGTAAACCAAAGATCTTACCAGTTATTAACAGACATTGGCTTAATAACATATTTTAATTGGACTTTAATTGGACTCCCATCCTCTACATATGATAAGTTGGCACAATTTTTTACCTTCTCAAAAAAAAAAAAATTAATAATATATTTTAATTCTCTTACTCCCTTTGCAATAAGTTTTAAAAGAATAATAGATAACATTATATAACTTGTTATTATCTAATTTAAACTAAACGTTTAAATAGTTAATTAATGTCCGTTCAAATAGTTAATTAATGTTGGGATTGGAATACATAAGAAGAAAAAATGAGACAATAAATAAAAATATTAAAAAATACAAATAGACACATTATGATTGAAAAAAATAAAAACACATAGACATATTTAAATAGTAAATACATGCATCTCCAAAGTGTCTATTTTTCTTCTAAAATGAAAATGATTGACATGTATAGATAGGGATGTAAATTCGCTTGTAATTACTTAAAAAAAAAAAAATCACTTGTGCTTAAAAGGTATTAAATGAAAAAAATTATATTAGTTCATCAAATAGTTGCTTTTATCAAATTTATGGCTTTGCCAACTAATCATCTCTTTCTTTACTCTAATAATATAGGTATTAAAGAAAGCTTTTTCAGTAACATAATTGTTATTATTTGGGTTAACTTATTTGCACTTCACTAATTCTCTCTTACACTCTATTTTATTTTTTTAATTAGTTAAACTTACATAATTGTTCATTTTCATTTTAATCATATATTTTATATGATTATAATCCAAAAATACCCTCATTCAAAAATTCAAGGCATTATTGTAATACCATAAATACTTTTATTTTATAATAAAAATATTTTCACAAAGAAATATTAAAAAGATAACTTACCAAAATTATTTTATTAAAAATAATTTTATCTTTCTAGGTTTTTTTTTTGATAAGTATGCAATTGTTGCTTTAATTTTTTTAATAAATTCACTTATGGCATGTGGATAACTTTATTATGATAAAAAAATTTTAATTTTAATTTGTTTAAAAATTATTTTCCGTTATAAATATCAAATTAATTTTTAGAATAATTATACCTATGATTGACATTTTTTTTTTGGCTTAAAAGTTAATATTTTTGATACATTAATTTACCTATTTTTAAATATATATTTTTTGAAAGGTTCACGTAGGCTTCTACTAAATGACTTGAAGTTGATAACAAAAGATTAAATGACAAAAGTATATTAATAAAAGTAAATGAAATAAATTAACTTTTTATTTAATTTAGTTAGAGAATAAAATAAAATAAACATTATTTTTATTATGCTTGTTAAAAATATAAATATATATATAAAATCACTTTAGACTTAAAAATATATTTTTTTCATGTCTCTTGTACCAAATCAAGCGCAAGAATACTTGTCCAAATATATAAAAAGTTTATTTACAAGGAGCAATTATGTTATTTCAAATTATATATAATAATAATTAGTTAAAATGAACAGTTTTATAATTTCACTTAATGAAAAAAATAAAATAAAATGTAATAGACTATTTATAGAATGCAAATAGGCTCATCCATGTTCATAATACACGACTTCAAGAGTTGTTAATTCTCTCTTTCCATAAATGCTAAAAAAAATAAATTAAAAAAATACAAAATTACTCATTGATTTGTCAGAAAAATATCAAAACAAAATTAATTATTATTTTATCAAAAAAATTATCAAAATGACGTGATATTTTTAAAGACTTATAATTTTAAAGATAATAACCATTAAAAAAATTGTTAGATGAGAATCATTGATAAATCATTTTGTTAATATTTGCAGATGAACAAATTAATTATGATAAAAATAATTTTCCTCCGGATTAAAAAGTTGTAAAATGTCAGACATGGGCTAAAATTAGGCGGGCAGTATTCTATTATTGTCCTTTTGCATTTGCCTTTCTTCAACAGTGCGTGCTGCCGTGATGACCGTGACAAACTTTGAAACTCAAAACTCAAAAGCGGAAATATCTCAGAAGAGAAAATTATTTATAAAATAATAATAATATAAAATAATTTTCGTATTCCATTTCAATAATGTACAGTATTTTAATAATTAAGTTCTGTATAGTAGTGTGGACGAAATTAAAAAAAAAAAAAAAAAGTCCGAGCCATATGCTTCCATGAAGGCGCAGTTCTACCGAACAATCAACGGAAGTCATCTGAATGCGACCGGCCAGACACGGCGGCGGCGGCGCTCCTAGCCGTCGCCACCTTCCAGGTAAAGTGAAGGTTGGGCCTCTTCGGTACACGTGGCTTCTTCAGCTCCGTTTAGGTTCTGGTAAATGCCTACTTAACTCCTCCGCAGTTTGCATCAGCCACAGCCACCCAAAATATCAGAACGTATAATCTCAAAAATGCCCTCCCTCTTGTCTCAACATCTGCACTTGTAATATTCCCAGTGCGTAAGGGCAACAAGGTCAAAAAATAGTATGGATGTCAAATTCATATATACCCCACATCTTGTTCGAAAATTTGGTCAAACTCTAATCTCCATTTTTACCTATGATTCCGAGGTTCTATCTCATTTAACATATGATTGAATCCACTATCAAATAAGAGCTCGCAAAGTGACCCACACACTTGATATTATTATTGTTGCAAACCTGGGCTAAAATGACACGAATCTATAATATTCTATATTAGATGCTTATTGGATCTCTCTCTTTCTCTTAAAAGATAGTTATCATCATCAACCTGAGATTAAGAGAAAAGGACTTAATAAATATTTTATTTTGGAGGTTGAAGGAGGAAGTTAGTTTCCCCCTCACCTAGATGGACTCCCTTCTCCATTGAATAGCTTAAAAAAAGTGTGTTTATTTTTCTTTTCTGCCACCCTCCTAGAATAATTAAGCCAACATCACTTGATTTACCCTAAATTTTTCCGAATTATGTGTTTAAAAAAATAGGAGAAATTGATCTACTCTTAGATTTCATATTGGATTTGTAATTTGTGGCCCCGCAAATTGTGTTGGAAAAAACTAATAAAGGAGAACTGCTAATTCCTTAAATTTATGAGATACCTAATACACTACGAATGGTATTCACTTGTTTCAAATTGTTACTTGACATTATTATTTGACTAATACCTGGGATTTTGAAGTTAATGATTAGGAAATAAGCTCTCAAGTGATTTTAAAGAGATGGCTCGAACTGTGGTTTTAACCCTCATGATTAAAATTATTATTTCATCTTATTCTTTATTTCTTATCTTACAATATCCAAACACGTGTAAAATATTTTTATATTAATATTTAGTATTACATTATTTATAGTCTCATAAATTATTTTATAATATTACTTGTTAGAAGAAAAGAAAAGAATTGGGAAAAGAAATCTTGTTTATTGATGTGTTTTGAATACAAGATACAAGGTCCCTTATATAAGCGGGACAATAACCCTAATCCTAGTATGATATGGATAGTAATCCTAATTATGGTATGATACATAATAAGGAATCCATAAATTACAAGATTCTAAATATAATACTAAATATATATAATACCAAACTTAACACCCCCCCTCAAACTCAAGGTGGTAACGCAGGAATCAACTTGAGTTTGGCGATTAATTCAGAAAAGCGGCCAGGAGGATGAGCCTTTGTGAAGAGATCTGCAATTTGATTCGCTGAAGATACAGAAATAAGACGAACAGAGCCTTGTCTGACATGTTGACGAATAAAGTGACAATCTATTTCAATGTGTTTGGTGCGATCATGAAAAACATCATTGTGAGCAATCTGAATAGCACTTTGATTGTCACAATATAGTAGAGTGCCTGTAGAATGAGGGACACCCATATCAGTAAGGAGCCACCTAAGCCAAAGGAGCTCTTGAGTAGTATCAGCGAGAGCACGGTACTCAGCTTCAGTACTAGAGCGAGCAGTGAGGGTTTGTTTCTTACTACGCCAGGTTATGAGAGAGGTCCCTAGAAAGAAACAAAACCCTGTAGTGGAGCGACGATCAGTCGGATCACCAGCCCAGTCAGCATCAGAAAAGGCATGTAACTCAAGTGGAGAATGTGCTGAGTAATAAAGACCATGAAACATAGTGCCCTTGATATAGCGAAGAATGCGGAGTAAAGCAGTAAAATGATGAGACCGTGGAGCAGCCATGAACTGACTAACAATATGGACAGCATAAGCAATATCAGGGCGAGTGACAGTAAGATAAACAAGGCTACCAACAAGTTGACGATACAAAGTCGCATCAGATAAAGGTGTACCATCAAGAGGAGTGAGACGGAGCTGTGTATCAATCGGGGTAGAAGCAGTCTTACAATCAGAAATACCTGCCCGTGTCAAGAGATCAGATGCATATTTAGCTTGAGAGAGAAAATAACCAGAAGAATCACGGGAGATCTCCAAACCCAAAAAATAATTGAGAAACCCCAAATCTTTCATCTCAAACTGGCGACTGAGAAATTGTTTGAGATGAGAAATGCCAACACTGTCATCCCCAGTAATAATCATATCATCCACATACAGAAGAAGAAGAACAGATCCAGCTGTAGTGGTGCGGAGAAACAAAGCAGAGTCATATGAACTGGAGGTAAATCCAAACTCATGAATAGTAGAACTAAATTTTGCAAACCAGGCACGGGGAGCCTGTTTCAACCCATATAGTGCTCGACGAAGCTTGCAAACATGAGAAGACGGAACAGATGAGCCAGGAGGAGGCTGCATGTAGACTTCCTCAGTGAGATCACCATTCAGAAAAGCATTCTTAACATCCATCTGATGAATGTCCCAGTTACGAGCAGCAGAAATAGCAAGTAAGCTGCGAACAGATGTAAGCCTAGCAACAGGAGCAAAAGTTTCTTCATAGTCAATGCCATACTCCTGAGTGAAACCTCGAGCAACAAGACGAGCTTTGTGTCGCTCAATGGAACCATCTGAACGAGTTTTGATTTTGTAAATCCATTTGCAACTGATAGCAGTTTTCCCAGGAGGAAGAGGAACCACATCCCAAGTATGAGTTTTCTCAAGAGCCTGTAGCTCATCATCCATAGCGTGCTGCCGTAAAGGATTAGTACAAGCCTCACGGTAGGAAGAAGGTTCATGAGTAGAAAAGGCAGCAGAACCAACAATATAATCACGAAGACGAACAGAAGGCTGTGTTACCCGTTTAGGACGTTCTGAAGGAGGAGAATTGTCAATAGGAGAGGGGGGAGAACACTCATCAGGAGTGGTCACAGGTCCAGCAGAAGACCCAGGTGTCTCGGGATGAATCGTAAGCAGTGGCGGCTGAGAAATCTATGGACTTTCTGCATCAAATATGTCAGAATGCAAATCAGTAGAAACATCAGTAAAAAGAGGAATGTGGGAAGAGGGAGAAAGTTGAAATGAAGAAAGAGTGGAAAACATCTTGTGTTCCCAAAAGACAACATGTCGTGAGACACGAAGACGCCGAGAAATGGGATCCCAACAACGATACCATTTATGTTCAATACCATAACCCAGGAAGCAACAGAGACGAGAGCGTGGTTCAAGTTTAGTGCGTTCATGAGGTTGAAGAAGAACAAAACAAGCAGAACCAAACACTCTAAGATGAGAATAATCAGGAGGAAATCCATACAAGCGTTCAAAAGGGGTAGTATTACCAAGGACAGAGGTGGGAACACGATTAATGGTATAGGCGGCAGTAAGAGCAGCTTCCCCCCAAAATTTTTCTGGACAAGAGGATGAAATAAGAAGGGCACGAATTGTATCAAGAAGATGACGGTGTTTGCGTTCAGCCCGACCATTCTGCTGAGATGTCCCAGGACAAGAAAGATGAGATAGGGTCCCCTGAGAACGGAGAACAGATAGAACCTCAGAGTCAAGATATTCCATAGCATTATCAGATCGAAAAACTTTGATTGTACTAGAAAATTGGGTTTTCACCATTGCTGAGAAATCAGAGTATTTGTTTAAGTTCAGAACGTTTAGTTAAAAGGTACAACCAAGTATAACGGGTAAAATCATCCACAAAAATAACAAAATAGCGAGAGCCGCCCATAGTGGGAGTGGGTGAAGGCCCCCAAATATCCGAGTGAACAAGATCAAAAGGTGCAAGAGAAACAGAATTGCTATTATTAAAAGGTAAAGCATGTTGTTTAGCAGTTTGACATGATAAACAATCAGTTTTCTCAGAAACCACATGACCCAATTGACCACTAGAAATTAAGGTTTTCAAACGACTAAAAGAGACGTGACCCAAACGACAATGCCAAAGATTAAAAGTAGAGGCTGGGGAAGCAGAAGCAGCAGCGGAAGCAGCAGAAGCAGCAGCGGAAGTAGCAGAAGGTAGTGAAAGCTGGAGGTAAACAATCTCAAACAGACGTCCATGCTTACGGCCGATCCCAAGAACCTGTTTCGTCCGTGGATCTTGCACCAAACAACCAGAAGCAGAAAAAGTAATGATGAGACCAAGGTCACATAATTGACCAATAGACACAAGATTTAAAGTAAGATTGGGAATATGATAAACATCAGAAAGAGAAATAGATGGTGTAGAAATGTGACCAGTATGAGTAACAGACATATGGGTACCATCAGCAGTATGAATGGTGGGAATAGAAGATGATGGAGCAATGGAGGAAAAAATAGTAGAATCCGAAGCCATATGATTGCAACATCCTGAATCAAAATACCAAGAGGAATTACCTGGCATGACGGAAAGAGCAGTAGATGGAGATGTACCATTTTTGGCAAAAACTTGCTGAATGATGAATTCCACATCAGTCATAGAAAATGATGGACCAGAAGATGAGGATCCGTCTGAAGCAACAGCAGCAGTGGCACGGGAGCCAGAAGATTTGGTTGAGGACTTAGAAGATCCTCTTTTGAAAGGAGCCTTGGAGGAGGAAGCCTTGGGACAGTCACGCTGAAAATGACCAGGAGCTGTTTTGTGACAAGTCAAACACTCACGAACTGGACAGTGCTCAAATGAATGAGTATGTGGTAGACCCCTGTTTTGACAGTAGATGCAGGAGTGAGAAGCTGATGATCCAGAAGAGTGAGTGTGAGATATGACAAGGGCGGCATCTGGAACGGAGGACGGTGTTGTAGCAAGAACTGAGTCCAACGCCTTGGTTTTGAGGCCAAGACGGGTTTCTTCAGACAAAAGTTCTGAAATAGCCTGTTCAAGAGTGGGTAGTGGCATGCGATGGAGCAACGAGGCACGAACCGACTCAAAGGTGTCATGAAGAGCCATAAGGAAGAGCAACAGTCGTTGATGATTACGGTGGACAGTGTACAATTGAGCATCCTCAGAATCTTTCCAGGTGGGTTCACATAAGGCAAGCTGATCCCAAACAGAGGACATGTGAGAGAGGAAGTCATTGATGGACTGCCCAGGCTCTTGACGCATACGGTGAAGATTCTGAAGTAGCTGATATTGATGAGCATGACCAGTGGTCTGATAACGATCCTTTAAGAAATCCCAAATAGCCTTAGCCGGAGAAGGATACTGAGCATCATCATGGAAGCGGCCGAATTGAAGACTAATGGAAGGAACAGTAGTAGCACGAAACCAGGTAACAATCTGGTAATTCTTGCTTTCTCAATCGTCAAGACGATCATCAAAGGCTGATTGATTCTCATTGTCTTTCTGAATAGGTTTTGTCTGAGAACCAGAGATAATACGCCATAAACGACGGCCCTTGATAAAACCAGAAAGGGCTTGGGCCCACAAAACATAATTGGTCCCATCGAAAATGACAGAAAGGGACGTAATGTTGTCGGAGCGGTCCATAGAGGTAGCTTTCAAAAGGGCACAATAAACAGTAGATGAAAAACAGAGAAGAATGGGACAAAACGGAGATAACCAGTGTGTTCGGAACGCCGAAAAAGGTCAGGAACCGGTCTGAACCGGCTGAAAAACTGACGGAAGATGAGTGAACCGGCACAAAGGGCGAACGGAAACCGGTTCGAGATGAACCGGTCTGGATCTGGCAGCGGCGCGTGAGATCACGCGCAGACTTCAGGCGGCGCGTGAGGGCGCGTGCGGGCTTTGTTTTGGGGCCGGTTGACGGTGGTAGGTTCGTCTCTGAAAGAGGGACCCGATGATATATATATATCCTCGAATAACTGCAAGACGATGGAGAACAGAAGCGAAAGAAACAAGAACTTCTGAAAATCACGGGCAATCTTTAGGCGGCGCGTGAGAGCGCGTGGAGGCTTGTTTCGGCTTCTGGTTGATGGTGTTAGGTTCGTCTCTGAAAGAGCAACCCGATGATATATGGAGATCTTTGAATAACCGCAAGAAGACGGATGATAGAAGCAAAAGAGACAAGAACGTCTGTAAATCACGCAAAAAATACCAAAATTTTTCAGAAAATAATGGCTGGAAAAAAAAATATGAAAAAAATTAGAGCGAAGGCTCTGATACCATGTTAGAAGAAAAGAAAAGAATTGGGAAAAGAAATCTTGTTTATTGATGTGTTTTGAATACAAGATACAAGGTCCCTTATATAAGCGGGACAATAACCCTAATCCTAGTATGATATGGATAGTAATCCTAATTATGGTATGATACATAATAAGGAATCCATAAATTACAAGATTCTAAATATAATACTAATATATATATAATACCAAACTTAACATTACTTATTTTAATTTTTTTCCCAATAAACAAACTTAGACTTAATTTGGAAAGAAAAAAATAATTTTTTTATAGATAAATACTTAGAAAATTAGTTTTAATTTCATGTTTGAGAAGAAAATTTTTTTTTTTAATTTCTTGTTAATTTAACATTTTTACCTTTTATGATTTAAAAGAAGTTTATAATATAAGATGAGTAATTTAAATTATTTCAGAAAAAAATAAAAAGTTAAGTACTAACAAGTTAATTTTGTAACTATGAATTGCCAAACTAGCCTTATAATGCAAATATGCTCTCCCTACACCCTGTGAATGTTTGTCGAAATGCAATTTTATTGGATTTACTCATTGAGCGAAATAGAATGTCTTTCTTAAAATCCTACTATCGATGTTTTTCCACAAATATATACATAATTAATTCGTCGAAATGTAATTTTATTAAATTTACTCATTGAACGATAGAGAATGTCTTTCTTGAAATCCTACTATCGATATTATTCCACGAATATATATATATATATATATATATATATATATACATATATATGTATATATATGTATATATGTGTGTATATATACATATATATGTATATATATGTATATATGTGTGTATATATACATATATATGTATATATATGTGTATATACACACATATATACATATATATATATATATATGGGATGAAAATTAAAAATAAAATATTATCTTCTATCAAATCTTGTATTCAATGAAACAAACAAACCTCGAGTATTACAGCCGCTAACAACACAAGATGCAAATAGGGGTGGGCCGACCCTAAAATGGCACTGTTTTACTGCATTACGCTGTCCATGCTTGGTTGTAATGGGCATGAATGTGTCTCCAATTTGATACTAGGATAGCGACCACGAGGCCATGAGGATCCATTCTTGTATGTTTCATCACTATCAAATTACTAATCATAAGATTCGTGAAAGCTTTTTAAAATCTATCCAAATGGATAAACTTATGTCACTGGATTATCTAATCTAATCTAATCTAATCCCAACATTATCCCAATTGCTAGCTTTTCATCTTTGAAAACATTCTGATAAAAAAATGCTGCCAGAAAATGAACAAGTTGAAGCTCAATGGAAAACCTTACCCCCCACACTAATAGCAATTGCGTGGTTTTTATTTCTGCGTTCTCAATTACCGCAAGGACAACTCTAAAAAATAAATCGTAATTATTATTTGTGTAAATTTGACCATATTTTATGATAAAAGTAATCGAATTAATTGATAAATATGATCACGAGCACATGATTCACAATGAATGGTAAATTTAGTAAAATATTTATGCTTTATGGCGCATTAAATAATTTAATTTAGTTTATCAATATTAATGAAAAACAGTAGACAACAAATAGTGATGAAAGATAAAATAATAATGATTTAATTTTATTTGTCTGGATTAGGGGTGGAAACAAGATGAATTTTTTTCGAGTGAATTGAGCTTGATTTGAATTCAATTCGTAATTAAAACGAACTCGAATCAAATTTGATTTACAACTTGTTTATACTCGAGTTCGAACGCAGGAAAAATTAGCTCAAAATTTTGCGAGTCAAACTCGATAAATAATATTTTTGTAATATTTTATTTATTATATTTTAAACTAAAATGACGTAATTTTTATTTAATCGAATTATTCACGAATTAGTTTCAAATCTATTTTTTTTTTTATTGAACCAAGTTCAAATTTATATAAAATTTTGAGTCGAGTTCGAACATAACATAAATAATTCGGTTTAAATAAACTAAATCTCACCCCTAGTTTGGATTGTATACTATGAATAGTTATACTTCAGTTCACATGAATTGAATGTCAAAGGGAGAGCATGAGTGAAGTAAAAAGCATTAATTTTTTTAAAAGTTGAGTTTATTGAAAATATTTAAATATGTATTTCTATTTAATAAATATAAATTTAAATATATTTTGTATAAATAATGCTAAACATATAATATAACTTTAATTTTTTCATGTATAAATATAATTATATTATGTTTATTCTCTACATAAGTTTTGTATAATAACTTTATACATAATTATTAAATTTATAAATAAGCCATCTCATGTTTAAAGATTCAATATGTTTTAACAATCATAATATTACACATTTTTTTAAATAGTAATAAGAAATGAATTTATTTTAATTCGAGAATTTAATCATAATTTATGTCCAACTCGCGAATTTAGGGATTGGAGAGCCAAGTTATACCATCGAAAAGAATGCAAAGTAAAAATATGAATATTTTGTGAGTCGTTTGCATTAAATAAAAATATTCATTAGAAAGTTAAAGAAAAAATAAAATTATCTATTGAAATAAAAAATATTTGTTAAAATATATGTATTTATATTTTAAAAATGCCATCAACCCTCCATTTCGCCGTATGTTCCTTCTAGGTAACGTAGATAAGCATTTTTGACAACAAAAGCATGGAAAACTACGGAAACTGCAAGAAAATAAAAATAAAAATAAAAAAATAAAACTCCGGCGAGGCACCGTCTCAGAAGCAGGACGTCATACCTGCAGGGGGTAAAATAGTAATTCAAGGGGTTCAATGACCCACCGCACTCGGTTAATTCGGTAATTAATCTCAATATCCAGTCCCTATTTACCACTTCCCTCTCATAAAATCATCTTCTCGGTTCCTGGAAATGCTCAAACACATGCAGCCCCTTCTGTCTCTCTCTCTCTCTCTCCCCCCCTGAAAGCGTCTCCTCCACAAAACTGTCCTTCAAATCTCTATCCAACGCCCCCTCTCTCTCTCTCACTATATATATATATTGGTTTTCTCTATATCTTCTGATTGAGTGAGTTTTCTGCGGAGGTTGAGTCAGGTCAGGCGTGGTGGTGGTGCGGTAAGAGGGCCGGCTATGACTCGGCGGTGTTCTCATTGTAGCAACAACGGCCACAACTCTCGAACATGTCCGTCGAGAGGTGGTGGCGGTGGCGGTGTGAAGCTTTTTGGGGTTAGACTCACCGATGGCTCGATCATCAAGAAGAGTGCGAGTATGGGGAACCTCTCCGCGCACTACCATTCGTCTTCGTCCGCCGCCGCTTCGCCCAATCCCGGTTCTCCTTCCTCGGACCTTCTTCGCGACCCGGTTCACGAACCAGACGGTTACCTCTCCGACGACCCCGCTCACGCCACGTGTTCCTCCAATCGCCGTGCCGAACGCAAGAAAGGTAGCTTGATTCGAGTCGAATTAAATCAATTTTGTTTTTTTACTTTATTGAATTTAATTTAGTTATCTTCAATTAATTTTGAGATATGGCTCCGTTTGCTTTGCAAAAATTCTCTAAAAATATAGGTTAAGTCATTTACTTTTTGTCTTCAATTAAGTTATTTGGAATTTAATTTTGACATTTGTAATTTAATTTATAATATCTTTTATTTATTTTTTATCTCACTATCCGCACTCACAATTTATCTCATTTTTTATTTTTCTAAACACACCTATAATAATAACTAGTACAAGGTAGAGATTTGACTGCGTTAAATTTTATATGTTGATTTTACAGTACTAATTTGTACTTTGCGTGAAATGGAATAAATGAATGTGGTAGTGTGTTGTGCTTTCTGGTTAGATTACTTGCTTTTGTCACAGTTAGTTCTTAAGTTTTGAATTGGTATTCCTTCATTTTTAATTTTGATCTTTTTATTAATTTGGAACAAACTGTTTACTATTTTTTTTTTTGAAAGGTAAGATTTTTTTTTTTTTTAAAGGGGAGGGGAAGACTCAAATTCGAGTTATGAGCGGGTAAGAGAGACTCTTAACAACTGAACTATGTACCACACTCACAAACTGTTTGCTAGTTATTAGATTCTGTCGTGTTTTTATTTTATTTTATTTTATTTTATTTTGCTAAATACAAGTCAAAATTAAACTTTTTTTCCCTCTGCCAATGCATAGATGCCTGATTTACTGACATGCGTTGTGCATGGGATACAAATTGTCAATTTCATTGACAAAATTTCTTTTTATCTTATGTGTTATATCATGAGCTGTTTTAGTTTGATTTTTTGTTGTTTTCATCAAGGAAAAACAAGATTTTTTTTTTAATTTGACAGATAACCTAAATCGCTTCCCCTCCCCCCCCCCCCTTCTTGGGCTTTCAATATTAATGGTTTGCTCTTTTGAGTCACTTAAGCTTATCACATGTTGCAAACCTGGTAGCTGTTTTAGATCATTCTGATTCTCAAAGGTAAATTTCTAGTTACACTACCACATGATAATATTTTAGGAAAATAGTACTTATATTTTGAACTACTGCTTGAAGGGTTTATATGGAAAGAGGACTCAAGTGTAGGAGCTCTTGATGGTGAGCTGAAAGTGGGAAGTTAACATTTTTATTGTCAAACCCCTTAAGCACGATCTCTAGCTTCCTCTGTTATTAAGTATTACAGCATTTCTATGTGGGGACCAGAAACTGGGAGCATGGAGGAAAAGGTTTTTGATAATAGTAATGCACCTCACCTGATTTTGATGACTTAACTATTGTTGAGTTTTATAATTTCGGGTCTTAGTTTTATGCCTGAATTTTAATTATTCAAGTTTGTCTGAACTCTAATTTCAAAAGGGTTGGGTGCACTAATTGAATTGTTTCATCTGTAGATTTCTATATTATCATGTTTATTTGTGATTAGGTTATTTTCACTGGTGCCTCCTTATGTAAAAAAGAAATATATATATATATATATATATAATTCTGACAGAGGAATACAAGCATTACGTGCCCCTGTAGAATGACTGTGTCACACTCTAAACAAAATAAAAAAATTGTTTTCTTCCTATTTTATGCAATTAAATTTCAAGGTGTCTTGGTAAGATTTATTGGTGGGGCGGTCCTTTGTTTGTACTTGAATCATGCCTTTTCAACCTAAATTGTTGAACTCCTTTATATTTTATCTCTTCCACAATTTTAAATGGACTTGCAGGATGAGATGCAAATAATGTGTATGTTAAGCGCTTTTTATGTGGAGATGATTACGTGGTTGTTTTGGTTATCAAAAACACTAGTGTGATCATGGCGGTAATAATGGTGACTCGAAATAGCATAAGCAGAAGGCTGCAGTGGCAATGGCAGAAGCGGTACAGTTGATTCATTTAGTGATGGTGGGTGGTGGTAGTAGCGGTGCAGTGGTATGAAGCAGTAGTCGCGTTACAACGGTTAACTAATCATTATTTTAGATATCATTTGTGATTTTTGCATCCTCTCATGTATACTGACAAAAAAGAAAAAATAATTGTAGAACAAACCTAGGGTACTTTAGATATTCCACCAAATACACATTTCAGTGCCTTGATGAAAATTGTGGAAATCCACATAAAGCTTGATCCTTTAGGTCATCATTCCAGAATGACTATGTAAAGTTGGTTTGTCAAGATCATTGCATCTAAAAGACTA
Organism: Vitellaria paradoxa; assembly: GCA_019916065.1. Taxonomy (NCBI): domain Eukaryota; kingdom Viridiplantae; phylum Streptophyta; class Magnoliopsida; order Ericales; family Sapotaceae; genus Vitellaria; species Vitellaria paradoxa. The sequence continues at coordinate 48,598,365 of CM034240.1, forward strand.
GTTTTGCTGAATCCTTTTGGTTTTCTTATTAAATTGGATATTGATATGAGCATAGGGGCGTATTTCTGTCAGCATTGCAAGAAAACACCTTTTCTTTCCAGGGTGATTGAAGTTGCCTGGAATCTCATTGTTTCTCTAATTGGCTTTTGACATTGTAACAAATTTCTGCACTGTTATTATCAGTCTGGTAGACACACGTGAAGCTTTATCCTGACATGAGCAATCTGCCAAATCCGGGGGAGCTCTTGTAAAACTATTCTTGGTCCCATGCTGCAATTGAAGGTTATTGTCGTTAAGCATTTCATTTTGACTGTTCTATTAAGATGGATCTTTTGCCTTCCTATATAGATAGGGCATCTAAGCAGGTGTATCTGTGGTTACTTGCCTTTTGTTGAGACTTTGGAGGCTTAGATTGTAATCAGGTGGCATCCCCTTTGATGCTGTCTTGAACAAAAAAAAATTATATATCAAAAAAAAAAAAGAAAATTTATTTGCCTTTGATTACTTGGGTTCAGAACCTAACTGCTGACATGGGAAAGTGTCGATGACTTTTGGGAAACAGTTTCTAGCTTATGGCACATATTTTTCTTTTAAAAGAATTAGATATGATAAAACGTTAAATATTCTGAGTTTATTCCATGTATTGCTCGTTCATCTTTCCCTTCATCACATGAAAAATCTTATTACTTTTCAGACATATTAGACAAAGCATTGTATCCTTTCCTGATTAATGGCTTTGGAAGATAGCCTTGAGCAGTTAAAGACACATTTTTCATAACCAACTTAAAATTCCACTTATGTTTGTGGATTTGGTTTTTCAGGTGTTCCATGGACGGAAGAGGAACATCGCTTGTTCTTACTTGGTCTCCAGAAGTTAGGAAAAGGAGACTGGCGTGGGATATCACGTAGTTTTGTCACATCAAGGACTCCTACTCAGGTAGCCAGCCATGCCCAAAAATATTTTATCCGGCAGAGTAATGCTACTCGAAGAAAGAGGAGATCCAGCCTTTTTGACATGGTTCCAGAAATGGTTTGTCTTCTTTATATTAAATTTCGAATGCACCACACTAGTATGCATATACACACACATGCCATGGGCTCAAATTGCCTTTCGTTGGACTTAGGCATACTTCGTGAGTTTGTCAGGTCAAAATTGCTTCGTGAGCCATATCATTTGAAGATAAGCACTCAATGCATTGAGCTGAGTGGATTGAGTAAAACTATGCTTCCCTTGCAGCATGGTCCATTGAACTTCGTTTTACTCACTAAGCCACAGGTAACTAGCACAATTTTCCCAACACCAAGTGGAAGAAAAATCATAGGAGCCAAGTTGCCCCAAAGTCCAAATATGCTGCCATGACTTCAAAAGGGGAGTCTAGCTTTTGACAGAGTGAATGAACTTCTAATACTCATGGAAATCGAGCTGCCAAGTGATTGGTCATTGATTGCCCTCTTTCATAGTGGCCATGATATTTTTTTGAAATTACTTACATAATCTCATGAGAATAAATGGAGTAAGCTGTTTCATCGTAGAATACAAATATTTTTTCTGTTCTGGTATCCAATAGAGACAAACCATTAATTTTGTTTTTACGATCAATTACACTCTGTTATTTGTCAGGGCACGGAACCACCGACGATTCCAGAAGAACACTTCATGCTCCCTCCATCTCAAGCAGTAGAATCTAACAAAATAAAGTCATCACCCTCCTTAGAACTCTCTCTCAATCCAGAATTTGAGCCCATGGAAGCCACTTCTGAAGAAAAGGTTGAAGACGCTAAAGAAACTGCGACGCCGTCGGGTGAAATCCCCGCGGTGGCTCCTGCATTCTTCCCGGCATTTCTCCCTGTCCCGTTCACACTGTGGCCATCAAATGCAGTCCCTCCAGAAGAAGAGAGATTGGCGAAAATGTCTCAGCATCAGGTCCTTAGGCCGATTCCCAGCCTTCCGAAGGAGCCAGTAGATGTGGATGAGTTGGTGGGTATGTCCCAGCTCAACCTTGGAGAGACGGCAACTGGACACACTGAGCCTGCACCTCTCACCCTAAACCTGTTAGGAGCGCCATCAAGGCCGTCAGCATTTCATGCAAGCGCTCCAGGTAATGGATCAGATATGCAAGAGCAATGCAATACTAGCAGTTTGAAAGGGGAGAAGCTGACTGTAATATAGGTTTCTGTTTTTCTTTTTTGGTTAGTTATTGTACAATTTTTTTTTTTTTTATTTCTACTATGTTATTTCATTTCATTTAACGTCTTTGTATCATGTAGTTTATGGTTCTGAGAACAAATGGTTGGTTAAATCTTATTGGAAATATTTATTCTTTGTTAAACTGTTAGAATTCAAATAATTCACCCCTCTTTTTTGAGTTGAAACAAAGTTCTTAAATCATTGTTTTTGATGCATCGTCAGGTCACTTGTTGACAAGCCTTGTTACTTGGTAGTTGTTAACTATCAAAAAAGTAGTCACATCTGAAACGCTGCAAAGCTGGCATTTTTCAAATTGCTGGGTACACTAGTGTATTTTTATAATCTATCATCAAGATTAGAGTTTTGGCTATTTAACTTGCAATGAATCTATTGTTTATTTATTTTAGCATGGAAGATGTAACGACTCACATTTATATAGTACAATATTGTCCGCTTTGGGTTTGGTAAGCTACTTCCTAAGAAGCACTTTGTCCCCACTGAATCACGCTTAACCTTAGAGTTCCTACTGAATCCAATGTCATCACGCCTTTAAAATGTGTTATTTTATGTTGATATCGAATATTATATATATATCACTTCCTTTCACGACTTAGGTGATATGGGATAAAATGTATTGCTTCTCTACTTCACCTCCGGGTTCACTCTCCCTCAAATAGAGTTTTTCACGGACAGATCCCTCACAATCCCTCACATAATAAGAAGAACAAAAATAATAATTTATTAGTGATAAGGGGCTTAGTTGTCTCGAACTCATAGACTTTGTCATAAATTGGGTGTTCTTTTCACCAAGCAAATTTTGTTTTAAATGGGGGGCCTTTTTTCACTTCACTGGCAAAAGCAGGGTGTTCCTTTCACCAAGCAAATTTTGTTATAAATGGGGTGCCTTTTTTCACTTCACTGGCTAGCTACTCTTGGTTTAAGTCGAAGTGCAGTTTTTGAAGGGGTATTGGAAAAATTATTTTATTGTTATTTCGATTATAGCATCACAAGTTTAAATTTGGAATTTTTGGAGGCCGATCATTATTTATGAACTTATAAAGATTTAAGTCATACCCAAAAAATTTATTTGTGAATAAGTCATACTTGCAACAAAAAGATAAAAAAAGACATCACGCATTTTTTACTGTATTTCAAAATTGTCAGTTTTATCTAAAAATAGTGCACACTTCACTCATAACTTTCGCGACTTTCCATCTTCTTTACAAAACAAGCAAAACCGATTTTAGGAAACAAAATCAAAACTGTTTGGAAAAAACCTAATTCCGCGACTTTCTATCTTCTTTACAAAGCAAGCAAAATCGATTTTTGGAAACAAAATCAAAATTGTTTGGAAGAAACCTAATTCTGCGACTTTCCATCTTCTTTACAAAGCAAGCAAAATTGATTTTTGAAAACAAAATCAAAATTGTTTGGGAGAAACCTAATTCTGCGACTTTCCATCTTCTTTACAAAGCAAGTAAAATCGATTTTTGGAAACAAAATAAAAACTGTTTGGGAAAAATTTAAATCGATCATCATTTCTAAGTATCTTTATTTTTTCTGATTTTGAAACAGTATCGATACTATTTTGAAGATAGCTCAAAATACTAATCAACCACATGGATTTCTCTTGCCCAAAACTTGTCATCTGCTTATAATTCATTGAAAACAGTATCGATACTGTTTCGATTGATGTTTTTTATGGTAGTATGAAAACAGTATCGGTACTGTTTTCAAAACAGTACCGATACTGTTTTCATACTACCATAAAAAACATCAATCGATGCATAACACAAATAATCCATACGAACTAACATCATCATATAGAACAGTACCACATAAAAAAACAGTACCGCATAAAAATAATACCGCATAAAAAATAGTACATCATTAAAACAGCACCATTCTTTGTACGTGATACTTCTTTTTGTATTTAATGGTGGTCTTTAAATACTAGATACATTTGATACTGTGTGTATACGATAATACATCTTACTAGAAACAGTACCACATAGAACAGTACCGCATAATAAAACAGTACCGCATAAAAAATAGTACTACATAAAAAACAGTATCTCATTAAAACAGTACCATTCTTTGTACGTGGTATTTCTTTTTGTGTTTAATGGTGGTCTTTGAATACTAGATACATTTGGTACTATGTTTATACGATAATACATCTTACTAGAAACAGTACCGCATAAAAAATAGTACCTCATTAAAACAGCACAATTCTTTGTATATGGTATTTCTTTTTGTGTTTAATGGTGGTCTTTGAATACTAGATACATTTGGTACTGTGTTTATACGATAATACATCTTACTAGAAACAGTACCACACTGAACAGTACCACATAATAAAGCAGTACCGCATAATAAAACAGTACCGCATAATAAAACAGTACCGTATAAAAAACAGTACCTAATTAAAACAGCACCATTCTTTGTATGTGGTACTTCTTTTTGTGTTTAATGGTGGTATTTGAATATTAGATACATTTGGTATTATGTTTATACGATAATACATCTTACTAGAAACAGTACCATATAATAAAACAGTACCACATAAAAAACAGTACCGAATTAAAACAGTACCATATGTATGTGGCACTTCTTGCTAAAATTCAACAAAAAATTATGAACATTAACATACCATTATTCGCATCCTTACCCGTAGCTATTTATGTCATTTTAACCGACTTTTATCTCATTACATGCTTGTTCAAGTAAAAAATATACCATATATCTTTACGCGATTTCTAATGAATGAAACAAAAACGGAAAAACGTGATTCGCGGTTACCACAATTTTCGGCAACTTTCGTCTCAGTTAATTATAGAAACAAATGGCATTTAAGTCATATTATAAATTATATTTAAAACCAAGTCGTGGGACCCACTTAAAAGTGTGACTTAAACACAAAACTTTCTACATTAATGCGACTTAAAAGCAATACTTTTTTTTTTGTGTGACTAATAGCCTTAAAAGATTACAAAGTATGACTTAAGTACAATTTTCCATTTAAATTTTGTCTACGTAGGGTTGAGGTTTGAGGCCTTGACATCTTGAGCCCAATAATATTTAATTATAGAATTGAGTTTAATTTCTTTTTACAAGAAACAAGTTGAGTTAAGGGGCCGCTTGGATGCGGGGAAAGGCAGCAGGTAAAGGTTTTACCCGTGAGTCCCACTGTAAGCCATGGTTTGGCAATCCTTCTCCCCTCCTCCCAGGTCTTCGCTTTCCTTCGCCCACGGTATGTGTCGGATAAATTTTGGGCGGGCTCGACCCCAGCCGAAAATTTATCCGAGGAAATGGTTGTTATTTTGGCCTTTTTAGCCCTCATTAATTTGATCAAAATAAATATAATGCTAGTAAAAAAATAATAGGATAGACTAACAAGTCAAAATAAATATAATTAAAAATAAATTTAGATAATAATCAATCATTCAAAAGTACATATTTAAAAAAATTTATAAAAAATTAAATTTTCACTGAAATAAATAATATAACTTCAATTTGTCAAAAAATAATTAAATGGAGGAAGTTTTGTAATTTAATATTTAATTTAATAAGTAATCAAGTTTGGGACACCATAAGGGTAAACGAGTCATTTAACTGTTTTTTCATCATTCACCTCCTCTTATTTATAAAACATCCAAATCAAGTCAAAAGTTATCCCCCTCCATAAACATCACATCAATGTGGGATAACCCTCTAAAAATAATACACTCTCTTATCTTATACCCCCTCTAAAACTTATCTCCTGAAATTTTAGCATCATCCAATCGGCCCTAAGAGTCAAAATTTTAATTAACCGAGTCGAATCGATAACTCGATTGATTTACAATCCCAAGCTAAGTGTGTGCCGGATTGGAATATGAGATTAGGAGTTGTTATCCGAGAGTTTCCACATGTGGTGTGTTTGATTGGCAAAAATGGCTGAAGATAGATATAATCTAAATTAGATATAAAATATGGTAAAAGAGAGACGTAGTAAATTATTGATATTTTTTATCTTGAGATTCTGATAGCATATTTTTTTTCTTTGGAGTTTAAAATTATTTCTGGCATATACCTTGTTAAATCATATCGTTTGTTTTATCTTATATCTTATTAATCAAACACTGATAAAATAATTTAAAAAAAATTAATTACATATTACATCCAATCTTATGAATCCATCTAAAAATCTTGGACTAAATGACTTATGAGTTAAATGGCTTATTTGTTTATTTATAAAATGATCAAATTTATCTTTTTCACATTTTATTCTCCTTTTAAATCTTTAAAGATAAAAATATCAAATAAACAAAAACTAAAAAATTACTTGAAAAACTTACTTTCTTTTCCTTTTCGAAAAAATAATTTTTTTAAATAGAGCTTCTAGCTAACTATTTAAAAAAAAAAAAAAAAACACACCTAACCTATATGTTATCTCGGGAATTACCCTCGTCAGTCATCCAATTTTTCCAATCAGACGTGGAATCCCACTCGTGCCATTAATCCACACCCCCGATAAAAACAAATAAATAAACGTCCGACAAATATCTATATATATATATATATATATATATCAATGGGCCCGTTTTCGACCCACCAAATTTGAGAACCGATTCTAACGTCGCCCCACCTCCGTCTCCGAGTCCCCGTGTCCTCCCAAGGTTTTCTGAGAGAAGTCCTTGCAATTTCATTGCCCCCAGCCCGTCCCACCGATTGTTTTTCAGAAATGGAAGAATTAGGATATATTAATAATTATATTGTTGGCAAATTGTAAAGAAGAAAAAGGTACTCTCGAACCTGAAATGGGTACTGTTGGGCAAAATAATACTAAGCTGTACTTGTGCCGAATAAGTTTAGTCTGGCGCCACGTGGCTTAGTGCCGAGCATACTCGTGTGAGCCACATAGTCATTCGCCGAGCACGTTTCCGTCCTAACACGTGGCGTCCTGTCGAACAACTGAATAATGGCACGAGAGTTCCACGCGAGTATTATACGTGAACACATGATTCAGAGTTAGTGTTCCAAAGAGTACCCTGAATCTCAGCATCAATGAACAGTGTATTGCCATGTGGCTATAGCCGAGGATCTTGGAAGCTAGTTTGCTCAGCCTATCTGTTGGCGGATAATAAATGTCGAACTTGGGACCCACAGCCTTTAAAGAGGGCTCGTGACCATAAATGCACCTTAGTTAAGATTGAACTGGGTACTTATCTCTGAGGAAATAACTAAATCGGTCTATCTCGTCAGGATTTGGTAGCTGATGTGACAGGAAGACAGTCTGACCCTGAAATTCCGGTTGTAATGCCGTGTTAAGCCGACAGAAGCATTAAATGAAAGACATGGTGTATTAATGAGGGGTTTGAGGCATTAAATGAAGGGGAAGAGTATTTAAAGCAAGGGAAGAAAAGAGGGACACGGCAGTGTGCGTAACGTCAAGTCGTAGGTATGCTTTAATCATTACTCAGACTACTATAAATAGGATATCCTACCGAACCACAAAGGTAAGCTGACTATTGCCAACTCAAGCTTTTACTCAATTATTCCCAAAAAGTTTCCTTCTTTAAGCGACTTGCTGACTTAATCATCGGAGGGTTTTTCGGCCAGAGACCTCCTCTCCGGCCGTCACCTTTCTTTCTGTCTTTGTTCGGCAGGTCGACGATTGCATTTCCGGTTGGCGTGGTCAGCAGTTCTGGCGGTAATTTTTGCTGCCGAACAGGTACCTTATCTTCTGCCTTGAATTAGATGGCAACCCTTGATAGTTGATTTCACAATCTTAAGTGTGTTTTTTTTTTTTTTTAAATTTATAAATTTCCTTTTATTTCTCCAAAGGGATCGTTAAAATAAGGAAAATTGAGAAAAACAAGCAAATTACTGTGCATTTTGTTCAAGTGAATGATATGTATATGGAGTTCAGTGAGAATTGGTTGAGTGTTATAGCAAGCGGGAATTGGATTTCATTTTTCTTTTTAATTTTTTTTATTGCTTTGATTGTGTCATTAGCGTATGAGTTCCCCCCCCCCCCCCCCCGGGGAAGAATTTTGAATCCATCGGCATAAAAACCCTGTAAATATGAATTGAATCCTATTCGTTTGAAGTAATTCAATTTAAGTTTGGTATATTAACATATCTTTAAGTTCCTGTAGCCATGTCAGAGATTTTTTTTATTGGGTCTGCCTCTAATCAGTGGACATTTTTAAATTTTTGCTTCCTTTTCTGGTTTTCTTTTCTTTGCTTTGGGAAATGGTACCTTTCTCTTTTTCTTGATTTGCACCTTATTTCAAGTTCCAGAAGGCCCGTCTCCTGGAGCAACAAGTATTTAGAAATTTTCCCCTTTTTTTTTTCTCTCTGAATAGCGGGAATCAAATTTAATGAACATCTCTCGAATGCATTTGATGAACAGGGATCACTTGAAAATAGGAAAAGAAAATGAATTGACCTGTAATTACTGTACTAGCACATTTATTAGCATCATAAAGCTAACTGAGAAAGGGTGGCCTTGTAGCAACAGTAAGGTTGTTCCACGCGATTTGGGGTCAAGATTCAAATCTTGAAGTCAGCCTTTCTCCTTGCAAAAGGAAAAGCTGCATACATTGGGTGTATTTGGGTGGCAAGGAATTGAAAATATTGGTGTAAAAATGACGCGTGATAAAATTTAATTAGACGAAGCTTATGGTGAAGTTTGGTAAACCAAACACCCCCATTGACCACCCTCTCCCACCCTGCGATGCAGGGTCTAGTGCACCGGGTTATCGTTTTTTAATAACGCTAACCAAGGGTGCTGAGCATGGCAACAAAAGAGATCCATTTTTTTTTTTCTTTTTTTGTTTTAAACTTTGATGCTTTAAACAAGCTCTTGCTCTATTCGCCCAATGTTCATTCACATCCATCCAATGTATTATGCAGTTTATTTGTGGAGAATTTTGGCAGAGACAAAAGTTTGCTATAGTGCGGATGCTAGCTTCAATAATACCAAGCAATGGGATTCTTGTGAAGCTTAGCAGAATAGATGCTGCAAAGAGAATATCTGTGAAAAGGTCAGTAAGAAAGCAGCCTTATAGCTGATTGCCATATGATTGCATCAATACTCGCTAGTTTTGATTATATCATGAGCATATTATTCATGGGAGAAAAGGATGTTTTCAAGAAAGTCCCAAAAGCTGCTCATGCATTGATGCACCTACCCCAACCTTTCCTTTATGATACAATTGCATTGCCCTTGAATTGCCTCTTTCTTGTCCTAATGTCATTGAATTTGATAGGTTTAATTTTTACGCTAATATAAAACAATGGGGTTTTTGGATGCCGGTCACTATTTATGCACTTATAAGGATTTAAGTCATACCTAAAAAACTTGTTTGTAAATAAGTCACACTTGCAACAAAAAGACAAAAAAGGACATCACGCGTTTTTCACCACATTTCAAAACTGCCAGTTTTATCCGAAAATAGTGTACACTTCACTCATAACTTCCGTGACTTTCCATCTTCTTTACAAAGCAAGAAAAACCGATTTTTGGAAACAAAATCAAAACTGTTTGGAAAAAACTTAATTTCGCGACTTTCCATCTTCTTTACAAAGTAAGTAAAATTGATTTTTGAAAACAAAATCAAAACTGTTTGGAAAAATCTAATTCCGTGACTTTCCATCTTCTTTACAAAGCAAGCAAAACCGATTTTTGGAAACAAAATCAAAACTATTTGTGAAAAACCTAAATCAATCATCATTCCTAAGTATATTTATTTTTTTTATTTTGAAACAGTATCATTACTGTTTTGAAGATATCTCAAAATACTAATCAACTCCATGGATTTCTTTTGCCCAAAACTTATCATCTGCTTATAATTCATGGTGCTATTTTGAAGACAGTACCGGTACTGTTTTGAAGACAGTACCGATAAAACAGTACCGGTACTCTTTTGAATCGGTACTGTTTTCATACTGCCTAAAAAACATCAATCGATACATAATACAAACCAACGATACGAGCTAACATCATCATATTTTTTGAAACAGTACCGGTACTGTTTTGAAGATAGCTCAAAACGCCAATCGACCCCATGGATTTCTCTTGCCCTTAAAACTCGTCATCTGCTTATAATTCATGGTGCTATTTTGAAAAAAATACCGGTACTGTTTTCATATTGCCTAAAAAACATCAATCAATACATAACAAAAACCAACAATACGAGCCAACATCATCATATTTTTTGAAACAGTACCGGTACTGTTTTGAAGATAGCTCAAAAAGCCAATCGGCCCCATGGATTTCTCTTGCCCTTAAAACTCGTCATCCGCTTATAATTCATGGTGCTGTTTTGAAAACAGTACCGATAAAACAGTACCGGTACTGTGTTGAAAACAGTACCGATAAAACAGTACCGGTACTGTTTTCATATTACGTAAAAAACATCAATCGATATATAACACAAATCAACCATACGAGCCAACATCATCATATTTTTTGAAACAGTACCGGTACTGTTTTGAAAATAGCTCAAAACGTTAATCGGCCCAATAGATTTCTCTTGCCCTTAAAACTTGTCATCCGCTTATAATTCATGGTGCTGTTTTGAAAACAGTGCTGATAAAATAGTACCGGTACTGTGTTGAAAACAGTACCGATAAAACAGTACCGGTACTGTTTTGGACCGGTACTGTTTTCATACTGCCTAAAAAACATCAATCGATACATAACATAAACCAACCATACGAGCCAACATCATCATATTTTTTGAAACAGTACCGGTATTGTTTTGAAAATAGCTCAAAACGCCAATCGGCAAAATCAATCCATGAAGAAGATAGGCCAAATAAGTTCTATCTTCTTAATATCTTCACGACTAAAACTGTAAATAATGAAACTGAAAATAAGGAAAGAAAAAAAAAATGGAAGAAACGTGATTCTTGGTAAACATATCTTCACGTGATTCCCGGAATTCCTGAAAATAACTTGTGTAACTTTGTTATAGAAATAAAGGATATTATCGGTATATTAGAAACTATATTTAAAACAAACTCATGGGACCCACTCAAAAGTGTGACTTAAATACAAAATTTTTCACATTAATGTGACTTAAAAGCAATACTTTTTTTTGAGTGTGACTAATAGTTTTAAAAGATTACGAAGTATGACTTGGATACAATTTTCCGTAAAACAATGTAGATTAATCATTTTTAGGCAAAAACCACTTTGCATGTGTTATTCTTGTAGGATTCCAAACTGTATGCCCAGCTTGCTAAGAATCAAATTATTGTGCTTCCTTTTGGGTACTGTTGATGGAAAATATCCCGAGTAAAAGCAGCACTAATTGCCAGAGTGAAATAATAACTTTGATGAAAATACACGTCCACTTCACTCTGGACAAATGTATAGTAAACAAATCATTTTGCTTCTAGCAAAGCTGCAAATTTTGTTGTTTTGTCACTAATGGCTCTTATAATTTCTCCCACACTCTCAAGGTCTACTTGGTTAGCTGGCGAGGTAAATGGGTATAAATTAAAGAATTTTGACATTCTCTTCTTACTGGAATGAATTTTGAGTTTTTTTTGTAAGTGTTCTCTATGACAAGAAGCATCTATAACTTTCTATGCTGATATGGAGCATTTGTGGAAAGCCAAAATATCCTTATATTCTTATCCAGATACAGCAAAGACCCAAAATGATATAAGATTAACAGATTTTACTGTGCGCGCAAGGAACAGTTCTAGGATGTTTACACAATTGAATTACCAGTTGAAATAAGTTCATAATTGACACCAGAGAGGTGATGCTTGTAGTTTCAAAAGGGTGATACACTGATAAGAAAATATAGGAAAGCTAAACGAGAGTGTAAAATAACATTAAAAAAAGGACATAATTAAAATATATATATATTGAACTCACAGTGTGATGAACATATCTTTTCTTCTACTAAATCAAGACATCTATGGTCATGGGTACTTTTCTTCTCTAGGACTGTGAATCTTTCATTTGATATGAAGGGAAAACTTGATGGTGTTGGGGGATGGAAAGGAAAGAACAGAAGCAGAGTCTTGTTTTCACTAGGAAGTAAGCACAAAGTAAAGTAAAAGCAAAAAGGAAAACCATGCCCCTAAAAATGGGTGAAAAGCAGGGGGAAAAAGAATGGAGCAACAGGAGTGCATTATACTGTTATGTTTTTCCTAGCAAACATCAATCATATATATTGATCTCTAATATGTATGAAATGTGTATTACTGGTCTGTTTCTTTCTCTCATCATTGCATAACAAATGGTTGAAAGTGACACCCCTCATACATCCTTACTCAAGCTGATAGGCAAATGGACAATATCCCTTTCTTTACCTTTTTAATCCCTCTTTTCTTGCCTATTCTTTCAGCTTCCATCTATTCAACCAATGAAGTCTTACCACGTCTAGGCCATTTTATCTTTTAAATATGGTTCAATATTTTTTCCACGTGGATTAGACCTTTAATGGAATATATTTGCTTATTAGAGATGAAAATATTATATTAGGGCGACTTTTAAAAGAACCTTAGATAATTCTCTCTCTTCTCATTTGGATGGAGAAAGAAATAACCAAATTCTTTAGTCACACTGATTTGCTGATGTATTAGTACATTTCAGATATAAAAAATATTTATGTCTTGTACAAGCAAATTAAATAATAATAGTAGGGACAAGCACTATTCAGCAGTGGGATTCTTATTGGCATGGGAGATGGTGATAGGAAGAGAGAATCAAAATCAATGCCAGAAAAAAGAAAAACACAAAATCAGATTCTGATCCTTCTCCACCCAACCCCTATCTTTTAATTCTTTAACAAAAGATTAGATGTGACCACGCATACACCAAAGAAACATTACAGACGATGTCAAATCTCTCCTCTTCTCTCACTTGGCTGTGGCAAAGGAATAACGGGAGAATCTCTTCTCAAACACTTCTTCCCTTTTAACATTTTGCTGAAATTGTAGCTTAGGAAGAGTGACTAATAGAGAAAGACATGAGAAGGATAACTGCCCGCAAGCTAATGTTCTTAAGTCGATCATTATTGAGATATTTCTCTCATTTGTTTTAACATTTCCTTATTTGGTTACTTAATGATACTCCTCTGTTGGTGTGTGCTCTTGCAAATATTCCTCACCCACCAACTTCCATTACAAATGTGCCATAGAAGTTTCTGTTGATGGTGCAAGGTTGTCTAGAAAGAACTACCTTTAAATTGGAACTGTATGATTCTGTGGAGTCTTTTTACTGGTTTTTCTTCCTTTTATTGATTAGATAAGAGTCCAATATGTGTTTTTTACTTGATTTTGGCTGTTAGATTATGTAGAATATTATACTTCTCATGATACAAGAATCACAATTAAATTCATATTTGAGTGCTTTATTGGTCTAGGTGGTTTAATCATATACAATAGAAGATGGCCAATTAGGAGCAGTTATAGCATCCAAATCATGGGTAATGCTAGGAGTGGATTAGACCAAGGCTAATATAGGTTAAATAATAATAATAATAATAATAATAATAATAATACACGTCTTAATGTGGTTTAATAGAGAAAATGACCCTTAACCAAGCATAATGGGAAAAAAAAAAGGAAAACAACATTCACGTAGCCATCCAGCTTAGTTGGGAAAAGGCTAAGTTGATTTTCCAGCAGTGGAAGCAGGCTTTTTATCACATTGTATTTGGAAAGTAATAAGAGATGAGAATTGGGACGAGACCCTCCCCTGCATATGATCCAAATTACTTGTGAAAAATAGAGGGTTGACTTGCATGAAACAGAACTTGTTGTGAAGGGCTTGACATGAAACAATGCCTCATGCCTGCATCACAAACAAATGGAACCCCATTTGTATCGTGGTTCCAAGTGAATATCACCATAATTTAGTGCTTGTCTTATCAGGTGGGGCCTTCGCATTGCACCTTGTTTCAAATTAACGGTGGAGAATGAATTTGTGACACTAAATTATTACAGCCCAATTGTGATTGGTATATCCATGAACCACACTGAAACAATTTGAAACATAAGCAAATAGAACCTTTGAGAAAAAATTATGCTAGATTTGTATTAGCCTAACAGTGACATCCTTGCAACCAAACATCTCTCACCATGTTATTGGCCTGACTACTAGTCTACAGTTTGGTGTGATTTGAGAGAAATTCAATTTTCCTTGTCCCACTTGTGATAAAATTTAATATGTATTTGGATTTTGGAGTGGGCTGTCCTTTCTTGCATATGTGCCTTTTTTGATTTGAGAGTTGTATGCTTTTTCGTCGAATCATAAATGGTAACAAATGATAATATCTTATTTTCATGCTTTATTTGTTTTGGTAAAAATTTTAATATTGCTTTCCGCTAATTTTGGATAGATTCTGCTTTATTTGGTAAAGACATATTAATTTTCAGGCAAAGGAACATAAGCAGAAGCCAAATGGAATATGCCAAACAATTGTTTTTCTTTTTCATGAAATTATATTTAACTGTGTGACACTTCTCCTGCAACATTATCTTGTTTTAAGTGAAATTAACAGAAAAAGGTAAAAAAAAAAAAAAAAAAATCCAGATATAACCTTCATCATTGTGGACATCAGCTATATTAGAAGAGGAAAACATGGAAACCATGAAGACTCCCTATAGCTGCTACCTCAAACTCCATAGACAATCATAAATCCAGATTTTCCCTTAAATCAAGTGAAGTTTTCAGGAATCGCTTGGGGATCAAATGCATTAAAGACAATTAAAAAAAAGAACAATTTGATTGAATGCATTAAAGACAATTAAAAAAAAGAACAATTTATAATCCACATGAATATATTCAGGACCTTTATAATAAAAGACAAATCTAATATATACATATATTTGAAAGATTCAAAATGCCATTCCTCCCTTATACCTCATTGTTTGGATCCAAAAATCTTGTGTGCACTCACCCCTTTTGCCTAGTGCAAATCTCTCTTTTCTCCTTTGCTCTAGAGTGTCCCCATACAGTCCCCTCTCTCCCCCCCCTCTCCCCAGTATATAAACCCCTCCTTGTCCAACCATACATTGCATCCTCAACTCGCTCAAGAATATTTCAGCTATTCTTTCTAAATCTGTCTGCGTCCCTACTTTTTATCACATTAATACTCCAATGGATAGAAATCAATTGCATCGACAGCTTGCCAACATGAGGAAGGCACTTTTTGATCAGGTTTGTATCTTCTACTTAGCCAGGTTAGCAAGTGGATGAAGGTTCTTTGCTTTTGTCATGTAAGAGGGTTACTTTTGACATGCATACATACATCCATGCACATGTACATATGTATGTTATATTGTGTGTGAGAGAGAGAGAGAGTCTAAGGATGTAGACAGAAATTGGTATGGGAGAAATATATGTATTTTACATTGCTTAGAAATGCATGAGTATACATATCCATGTACTTCTATCAGTCCTATGCATGCTTACAGTTGACGAATATTCCTTTGTAAACCGTCCTTGTCAGATACATTGAAAATGAAGTATTGGGTTATTTTTGCACAGGGATTTCTTGATGAACAGTTTGTTCAGCTGGAGGAATTGCAAGATGATGCGAATCCTAATTTCGTTGAGGAAATTGTTACATTGTTCTATAGGGATTCGACCCGATCACTTCTGAATATAGAGCAGGCCTTGTGAGTGAATTCACTTTCTTAGTACTGTTGATGCCAATATTGTACTTTACAATGATAATATAATGGAAGTATTAATTGTTTACATTCTTTTTTTTTTTTTTTTTTTTTTTTTTTTTGGGGTGGGGTTGTGGGATTTATTGCAGAGAGAAGAGCCCTCTAGACTTTGCTCAGTTGGACAGCTATATGCACCAGTTTAAGGGAAGTTGTTCAAGGTAAAAATAAATGGTAAATATTAGTAGTGGACCTAGTGGTTACCTAGTATATCCTTGTTTGGCTTTTACATAACATATCTCTGTCTTATTTTATGTAGTATTGGTGCGAGAAAGGTAAAAAATGAATGCACACAGTTCCGGGAGTACTGCAAGGCCGGAAGTGGAGAAGGGTAAATTATCCTCCACTTTGTTTCTCATGTTTTCATTTCTCACCCCCTTGGAAATTTTATGATTTAGGCATCAACTAACAAACGTATACTTGAAAAAAGCAAACATCCTCAGTTGTCCACCTTTGGATGGGAAAAAAACAAAAAAACAAAAAAAACAAAAACAAAATTAAGAAAGTTTCAAAGATACTTTTTTTTTTTTTGAACGGTAAGTTTTAAAGATGCAACAAGGGGTAACACTACACAATCAGGGGACAAAAAATATTGGTAAAAAAGTGGCCAGAATGACGTGGAGCACTAGTTAGCCTATCACCTAAATATGATAAACATATATATAGATGTTTATTCTAATTGTAACTCTGCAACCACTACATCATTCAGGTTATATTTTCCGTTATATTTTTCTGATTCATTAACCTTTTAAGATATCAAAGGTTGAGGTGCCAGTTGGCTTTTAACCCAACTTGCCCGCTTGGTCTCAGTTGTGGATCTGAAAGGCATGCGTGTGGATATAAGTGATGTTCTTAATTATTATACGAGGAATCTTCCTTTTTGGGAGTTGTTCTTAATGGTTTTGCATGCATGAACGCAAACAGGTGTAGGAGGACTTTCCAGCAGCTGAAGAAAGAATACGCAACTCTTAAAAAGAAGCTCGAAGCCTATTTTCAGGTCTCAGCTTTCATTTTCTCTTCCCCAGAATTCCTTGTCGATACCAAATTAATTATGGGAAAATTTCCATCCTGCCATAATGATGTGTCAGTAGCATTTTCATAATTAAAGGAAAACTCGATGGGTTTTTTATTTTAAATTGATTGGACTACAACTTTGTCACATTAGTCTGATTTTATTTTATTTTATTTTTTCTGGAAGAATGTTCTGGTTGGTATATGACTACTCATTAACTATTGATGCAAAGGCGGAGGTAAATAGGGGTCTCCGGTAAGCTCAAGCTTAGTGCAAAAAAAAAAAAAAATTACTAAGTTAATTTTGGACAAAAAAAGAAAATTATCCCAATCTATTCCCTGAACAGCTCAATTTCAGTCAATCCTCTATGGGTCCCCAGTTTACGCAGAGGTTGGATTCAGTTCATTCAGTTTTGACTTGCATTAGGATATTTTTTAATTCTGATTCCACCTGTGTATTCATGGTTGCAATAATTAATTTTGTTTTTTTTTTTTTTATATATTGTATTTATCGGCTTTTATTTACATGTTTCATTTAATTTTTCAGCTGGCAAGGCAAATTGGACCTTCGGAGACGGCAAGTCGCTCTAGGTAAGGAATCAACTTAGGGGAGCCAGCAACCATGGTTGATGAAGATGATGAATATCGTAATATATGTGTATGTATGGGCTGTAAAAATCCACCATCCCACAGCTCTATTTCATATATATATCTATATATATCAATATAGACTAATGCAAGGTGGTTGTACTGTACAAATCATGTTATGTGCTTAAGTTCATGCATGCATGCAATCTCTAGATATTTTGATGGATAAATGCAGATTCCTATTTCTTAAAGCTTTTGATTTCAAATGATCATACATACTTCTTGAGGTATCCTTTTCCTTCCGGTGTGGGTATGTGTATAATATATATACACACACTAGTAACAATCTATGACTACGGTATTTTGAATAAAATTATTATTAAATTTTTATATAATTAAAATTTTAGACAAAAAGTTCAAACCGAAAAAATTATGAAAATCAATGGGTTTTAATTTTTTTTCCCAAAACTTTAGAGTTTAGCAACCATTACATGTGCTTTGATGTCTCTTTGCAATTAATTTTTGATAAGCACCGTAAAAAAATACAAATTGTGCTATTTTAACTTAGAAAATTCTACTTATTAGAAATTATAATTAGACGAAATTTAAGTTAATAATTTTGAATTCTAGATAATTTTTACTCTTGAAATATGGTAAATGCTCAAGTCGTTTTTGAAGATAGATAGTAGTGAGATCTATTAAAATAGGAATTATGAACTTAAAAATATAAAAATGATCTCAATCGTTAAATGAAATAAAAAATAATTTTTAGTCATTAGATCTTAATTTGGGGAAGTGATATTTTTAAAAATTATCATATTTTATTTATATATATATATATATATATATATGGCTAGAATGGAGCCTTGAGGTTGAACTAGTTAATTTTCTCTGTTGACCTCAACTTTCACCTTTGATGTTGGAATAATCGAATCCGAAAGGACGTTTTACTATCGTAATATAACGGTAGAATAATTGAGGTGCGGCAACTATTCAAGTATTTTTGTCTATATGTAAGAATTTTTGGTTATTAATTATGGATTAATCACGTAAAAATAATTTTTGCCCAAGTAATATTTTATTTAAAAAAATAATTATCATATCATTTCAATACAAGTTATTGGCCTTCATCATGTGCTCTATACTGCATGTCAGACATAAGTGTTTACATCTAATTAACTCACCTGGACCCAAAAGTCAAGGTTATGAAATTCGAATCATAAGAATAAAAAACCACTGCAATTGAGATTTTAATTTTTTTTTCTTTAAAAACTCAACATTGTGCTATGGCAGAATTGAGATTTTAATTTTTACGTTAAGAAATTTATTAAATATACATGAAGTAATAAATAATAACAAAAATAATACGTAAAAATAAGACAACACATCATATTCTATAATTCTCGATAATTCATGTTATAAAACCTAAATTTGAAAAATAGTAATATGCAGTGAGTGAATTTGGGCGCTTGTTCTTTTATCACTCTCACTTATTGAGAGTGAAAAAATTACTCTTATTCTTCTATCATTCTCACTTATTAAAAGTGAAAAAGAGTTATAAATGTGTTGGAGTTATGCATGTCCTATTAAAAAAAAAATTGTTGAGCCAAGAAAATATGATTCTTTATATTGAAAAATATATTTCATATAATAGTTATCGTAAAATAATTTACTGTGATCAAAATTATTTACAGTTATATATACTTATTTAAATATTAAAATTGTAAAAGTTTGTCACAATTTGCTATTATCATTGGAAATAATTTCTCATTTTGCGTCCGTCCATCGTGTTAATGAAGAATTTGTACACCTTGAAAAATTCTATATTAATATATATACATACATATATATATATGATTCTATTTTTACTAGAATATAGATATGGCGTTATCTTTAGCTAACAATTAAGTAATGTTTATAAAGTTTTTTCAAAAATAAATAAATAAGTAAAGAGTTTAACGAGTCTCCTACACCAAGCTATTTCTCTTTTAAATGATTCGTAAGAACCATTTTATATTTAATTTTAAAAATTAATGATATTTATTTTAATTGCACACATATGAACATGATTCATATGCTAAATAATGAATGTGTGTGATCAGTTTTTATTAACACCATAATAATATGCACCGCACATCACCATAATAATATACATATAGCACATTTCAACATTGAAGATGCAAGATTTAAGAAATGTGATTACGTGAGAGGTGAATTCTTATAACACCAATTATTCAACATTGAAGATGCAAGATTTAAGAAATGTGATTACATGAAATGTGAAGTCTTAAAACACTAATTACTTTCAATAATAATAGCGTCCTACTCACCAAATAATAATAATAATAATAATAATAATAATAATAATAATAATAGTGTCCCCCATTCTCATTCTAGATGTATAGCTTTCACTTTAACAATATATATATTTTTTCACTTTCACTTTGAAAGTCTCTATTTTCCTAAGACGATGGTTTTTTATTTGATAAAAGTTTTCACTTTTAAGGGCCATTTGGTATGCAATAATTTTAAACAATTCTTTAAATAACTTTTAATTGCTTTTTACTAAAATTTGCTGTACCAAATGGATTCTCAATCTTTTTTTCATTTACAATATCTCTCATCTCTTCTCTATTTCTTAAACTTTAAATATTTTGTTATTTAAGTACTGATGACATATCCTCTATAAAATACAAATATTATTTGAGTGGCTAATTCCTTGCCTGAGGTAGTGATTTTATACTGTTAGACTCCGTTTTAAATAATAAGGGATTTCAAATAAACGGATTTGAGATTAAATTGTGTTAAACTATAAGTGATATAGTTAATTTGTGTAATAATACATGTAACTTTTTTGTAATATTAATTAATGATTATTATCAAAATGGTGGTATCACTACTTATAATGGTGGTGCTAGCAACTATTATGAAAGATTTCAAATAACTATTTGGGTAAAGTACAAAAAATACCCTTACAGTGTACTCTCAGTATCACTTTGATCCCACACGTTTCAATTGCAACAGTCAAATCCCTACACTTTCGGTCAAGCATCAATTCGGTCCTTTCGTTAGTTGACTGTTAAAAATAACCGTTAGATTGAAAATGACACTGAGGGTAAATTATAAATGAAATTACCATTTTGTCGTCAGTCTAACGGTTATTTCTAACGGTCAACTAACGGAAGGACCATATTGATACTTGACCGAAAGTGTAGGGATTTAACTGTTGTAATTGAAACGTGTGGGACCAAAGTGATACCGATGGTAAACTGTAAGGGTATTTTTTGTATTTTACCCTAACTATTTTTTTTATGATAATTTAAAATATCTAGTAAAATAATCATGTTAAATTACTCAAAGTCATGATAAAATCCTACATAAACTAATAGATTTATATTTGAGTAATTTTTTAAGTAATTAGCAAAAAATCTGTTAATTTTAAATTCATAATTACAAATGTAACCTTAATTTTAAATTTTTTTTCTTTTCCCCTTCTTAAAGAGATCACTTATTTTATTATCTTCATAATTATTTTTCAAAACTTAAATCTAAAACAAAACACCAGATATATATAATATGAAAATGATAAACTTAATAATGATTAATCGATACACCAATCAACACAAAATGTTCAATCAAAAATTTTTAAATAACTTGGGTTATCACAACATTCTTCATATATTGTCTTTATTTGGAATATAATGAATTTCGGTAGGAACCATGCTTATTTACATATAGTTAATTCATCATTTCTTTTAACTACATTAACTTTAGACTGTCAGAAATTTGTCGCTTAATTGATTGAATTTTTATTTTTCTTTGTTTTCTTGCAAAGTAGGATAAATGGTATCAAGTCTGTTGTAAAATTTGTTTTTATTATGTTTTGATTTATTTTTTCTTAATTTACTATTTCCACAAATCCTATGAGGAAATTATAATTGAGCATGGTAGGAATCAACTCAGGCTATGTTTGGCACACTAAAAATTAGTAGTTTATGGGTTAATTTTTATCGATTTTTTTCCAAAAGTTATTGTTTTACTAAATGTACAAAAAATTAACAATACAAACTATAAATTATAAAAAATGAGAGTTTTTTTCAAATTTGATAAAAATTTACATTGAACACGTAAAAAAGTTACAATTTATAATTTTTGGTGTAAAATTACCAAAAATTACAAAAAATTTACATACCAAAATTGACCTTAATTGTATTTATGAAATTATAAGTTATTATTAGTACAACTACTCTTGTTATTTTCATTTAGAGAGTATTTGGAACACTCAAAATATCTAATAGACTCTTAACTTTTTTCAACTTTCTTAAAATTTTTCTAACTTTTAAGTAACAACGCATAATAGTAAAAAGTTGGTAAAGTGCTTCAAATATCCTTTTATTAGGATTTCACTGGTTATCTTCTCATCAAATTCAACTTTAGATTTATCGTTAAACTTGAACCTGTTTGGTATAATAATTTTTTTTATAATTTTTAGTAATTTATAATAAAAATTAATAAAAAAATTCTTAAAAATTACTAAAAATTCGTAAAAACTATTACTTGTCTAACCAACACTTCGTTATTTTTTTTCATATTCTAAAAATGTGAAATGTTGAATCGAGTGAATTTCATAAATAATATTAATAAATGAAATCAACAAACTTAAAATTTAATCAAAATAAGAATGGAAATTAAAATAAGTGAAAAAAATCAATTAAAATGGTAGAGCAGATCGGTGTCACTTCCTCAGTTCTTATTTTTATTTATTTATTGTTTTAATTAGTTGGTGTGTTACAATGAAACGAGTTTGTCAGGATATTTCCAAACTAGCGAAGGGTAACCTGGAAGACGGCCAAGGGGCAAGAAAACTACGGCGACGCTTGTAAAGCCCAGAAGCTCAACACGCTATTCTGTCTTTGCTGTATCAACCACAAATTGCTCGGCTCTCGCTCCGGTTCCAGAGGTTTCTCTCTCTAAATTTTTCTTGTTCTCTCTCTAGGTTCATCGCTTTCTTTCGATCGGGTACAGATATACACTCCTCCTATTCCTTTCTCACTCTTTCTATATATACTGTATATATATCTATACACCCAATGGAAGCATTTTGTAAGTCTTGATCTGTGCTCTTATCGAGCTAGGGTTTAATGAGCAATTGACTTGAAGTCTGCGGAGCGCTCTCTCTCTCTCTCTCTCTCTCTAATCCCTTTACCGTAGGGTTTACTTTTTCCCGTTCAGGAGGCGTGAATTGGCATTGAATCTCCGTCCCCTAGGGTTTCTGACTAAAAAAATCAAGGTGAAGTGAGATTGGGGATTTAGATTTTTTGTCATTCCAGTTTCAATCTTTGTGTCTGATATTCAGAAGCGTATTTTTACTGTTCAATTGCTTCTCTGTCGGTCACTCGGTTGTCTGCGCGCTCTAATTGGGTTTTGGTTGGTTCATATCAGATAATTCAGTTGGCAATTCGAGTCTACTGTCGCCGAGGGTTTGTGTGTTTCAGTTGGAAGTCTGCAGAGGCTACGAATTGTTTGCGAATTTTGTATCGATCAGAATTTCGTTCCATTCATGCCTGGGTTCCAAAGTCACAAATTCAGTTATCTCCTAGGGTTTATTTTCTTTTTAAAAATTTAAATAAGTTATATTTTTATCTTTATTTTGTCTTTTGTTGGAACACCAAGGCCACAACTGGCCATGGCATCGTATAGGCCGTTTCCTCCACCTCCGCAGTCAACTTTTGCTCCCCAACCTAATCAGAACCCTCTTCCTCCACCCCCGACAGCGCCACAACCTCGAGGCAACCAGTTTTCTCAAAACTGGGGTTACGGCGGAGGAGATGGGTCGTATAATTCTCAGAATTATAGTCAGATGCACCCGACTTCCGGTTTTCAACCTGGAGGTTTTGGATCATCGGCAACACAACATTATGGTCCTTCCAGAAATCAGCTACCGCCACCCCTTCCTCCAAATCATCAACAACAATCACAATATCCATATTCATTGCCCCCACCTCCGCCGGAGTCTTCATACCCTCATCCACCTCCTCCTTCAATGTCTCAGAATTCAATGAACTTGCCTCCCGCACCAGCTCCAATTTATTATTCGTCATCCCAGTACTCCCAATTCAGTCATCAGCCACTGCAACCGTTGCAACCACCTCCACCACCACCACCTTCATCCCCACCTCCCAGTTCTTCTATTCCTCCCCCTCCACCCCCAGCGTCTCCACCACCACCTCCTTCATCAGCTCCCGTTGTGGGTCGGACTATGCAGAACAGAGCCACTGGTGGGAAGGGGGTTTCCAAGGATGCAGCAGGATCTGGTTGGCGTGAATCTGGGCATCCAAATCAAGGGGTGCCCCCTAAACAGCACAAGCCTCCTGTTGCTTCATTGCCACCAAAGAAATCAAATGGGCCTTCTGGGAGG
The DNA here is from genome assembly GCA_019916065.1 of Vitellaria paradoxa. Classification (NCBI taxonomy): domain Eukaryota; kingdom Viridiplantae; phylum Streptophyta; class Magnoliopsida; order Ericales; family Sapotaceae; genus Vitellaria; species Vitellaria paradoxa. The sequence goes on from CM034240.1 coordinate 48,622,259, forward strand.
ATTGAGACTGAGGAAGAGAGGAGGCTGCGAAAAAGAAAAGAGTTGGAGAAACAAAGGCATGAAGAGAAGCAAAGGCAGCAGTTGAAGGATTCCCAGAATGCAATGCTGCAAAAGAACCAAATGTTATCTTCCGGGGTGAAAGGCCATGGGTCTATTAGTGGGTCACGCATGGGTGAGAGGAGGACTACCCCACTTTTGACTGGAGAGAGGATTGAAAACCGGTTAAAGAAGCCAACAACATTCCTTTGCAAGTTGAAGTGAGTATGCTGTGATACCAATTTTTATTTTAGTTTTTATCCAACCTTTCTGTTTTCTTGGTGCTTTTATAAACATTTCTGTTGGGATGATGGAGGTAACCTCTCTGTGGGCATTAACAGATAATCAGCTAGTTGTAGGCATTTATTGGTGATTCATTTATTTTTTCTTTGTCAAGCATACTATTGATAAAGGTTACAGTTACAGTGGTTTAGTGAGTGCTGGGGTATCTATTTATGGTTTATCATATCTTTCATTTCTTACTGCCTAAAGAAATTGACCACCACCTGTGACTTGTGAGAAATTTTGTAGTCGATATGATAAATATTTTTCTTCGAAAAATGTTGTCTGCATTTAGTAGTCCAAAAAATGGTTGGGTTTGAAGGATGATATATTAGAGGGGCCTTTGTAAGGAAAGATGCTCATTCAAGTTAAATATGCATTAGCCTCAAATTTTGCATGGCTATATGATTTCTGTAGACTTTCCAGATAGGTGACTCTCAAATTACAGAACTTGGAAAGAATGTATGGATTGTAAAATTAGGCATCCTATAATATAACATTTCTACGGCAGGAAAATTCAGATTCTTGTATATAGAACTGCTGATACCATGCCATATTTTGTTTATGATACATAGGTAACTGATCCATTGAACTCTGATTTTCTTTCTATTCCTGAAATTTTCTAAATTCTCTCTCAATCTACAATCCAAAATGTTTTTTTCTTCTTTTGCCCAAGCATGTGACTTTATGCTGTCACATATGTATGTCCATTAACTTTGGATCCATACCTAGTTTTATTATTAATGTATCCCGTGCCATTTGTAACTTAAATAATTTTTACTTCTTTAGCTTATCCTTGTCTGTCTTATTGCATCTTAGAGTGTGAATTGTCTGTTTATTTATTTATTTATTTTTTCCGGCTAATGGCTTATTTCTTACTTATGTGCTCTTTGAAGATTCCGGAATGAGTTACCAGATCCAACTGCACAGCCAAAGCTTTTGTCGTTGAGGAGAGACAAAGATAGGTATGCAATTTTACTGAGAATCATCTGGGTGGCCAGTAAATGCTCAGCTTTTAACCTTATACGTGCATGTGCAAGAACCTGCCAGGTTTCACTGTTACACACATATGTACTTGTTGCCTCCCAATACAGTGTACAAAAGAATTGAGTTGATGAGTTAATGGTACACATACAAATCGGGAATCAGAATGTGTGCTTGCCTCTAGTTGACAAACCTTTTTAGGTGGCTGCAAGCGCAAATTTTAATAGGATAAATTTTCCAGATGAACTCACAATAAAACTCGAGTGTATGATCTCTTAGAGATTCTAAATCATTTGATTATGCTCTAATTGTATATACAGGGGTGTTGCATGGAACATATATCAAACCAGTGAACATTTTTTAATAGGATAATTTTATCTGGTCAACTTAACTTAGCATTTTCCCAACTAAATGGGCTGGCTCGGATAATTTAATATATTTATCCAAAAAAGGAAAAGAAAAATAGATCTTAATTGTCTTGGGAATTTACTTTGGTGCATGATATGGGATTTGTAGTTTGGAGAGGACGACTCTTAATTTCTTTTTCTTTTATGTGTGCATGTGGTTTAGGCAAGAATTTGTTGTTTGTTTCTTTTCATCTTCTTCCTCTCTTTCTCTCTCTCTCTCCTTTTTTTTTGGGGGGGGGGGTTGAGAAAGTTGTGCATGATATGGGATTCATACTTTGGAGGGGACAATTCTTAATTTCTTTATGTTTTCTTTTATGTGTGCATGTGGCTTAGGCAAGACCCTCTTTAGTATATAACACTAAAGACGCAATTGGAGTTAAGTAGCTGAGAGGGGAGATATGTAGTAAAATAACAAAATTCGTTAAGATGATTTGGACATGCATAGTGAAGGCCAATAAGTGACATGTTAGGAAGAGTGACGCTTTCCTCCATAGTAGTATAACACAAGGGATGGGGAGGCCAAATTAATTTCGTCAATTATAAATGTCGACAAAATAGGTCTTGTATCATTAACTTGAATGCAACTTATAAATGTCGACAAAAACAGGACTTGTATCATTCTAGTTTGAATTCAACTTACCCTAGGATGTATATATATAGAGATAAGGATATTTATACATGGAAATAATCTTAAATCTTGGATAAAGTAAAGGTAATGATTCAAAATCATTTGACTTCTCAGCGCATATTTTTTATTGCTTCCTTGATGCCTTCATTCCTTGATTATGCTTGATTTCCATCTCTCTCACTTGCTTCCTTAAGCCACGGTTTTCTTATTGTGTTTGATGTATGATAGTTCTCATTGATTCTCCATATTCGTTGATCTTGTGAACATTTTTTCTATTGGTTTGATTTTCTCGATTGTCCCCTTCAAACTTATGAAGATTCTGAATAAAAATCTTTATGTTTGAAAGCCAATTGTGATTGATTATTTCCACCAAATGAGATTATCGTGGCATCATTACTAGAAGAAAAATGATAGGTCTTGAATAGGCAAATAATCGAGAAAAAGGTGTGAAAAATGTGTCCTTATAGGCCAGTGAGCTCTAACTAACAAAGTTGTTAAAATCGAGATTTTACTTAAAATCGGTAAATGGTCCAAAAATCGGATTGTAAAATCGAATCGTAAAATCGTAGGATTTTACTAAATGCCTATAAAATGAAAATATAGTCTATTATGCTATAATTTCTCATTTGGAGATTTCATTTTTTTTTTTTGATAAGTTAATAATTTTATTAATAAGAGAAGAAAGAAAATACATCTATCAAGAAAAATGTCATACACAAACTTACTCATATTAACAAAATGAATCCTCAACAAAGTTTATAAAAGATTTAATATCTGGTTTTGTATTCCTTTTATCCAACTGTACAATTGAAACTGTTAAAATGATTTGTGTGATCTATACAGTTGAAATTAAAATACTGACTTCATTGTATCCTAATTTTTTATTTGAGTTGAGGTGTATTTGTAATATTTTATCATAGGTTTCTTGATTTTTATCCTAGCTACTACATTTAATTTATGGTAGTCAATTTGGTGCAACGACGCACATTGTCCTTAGCTAGGGCGGTATAATAAACAATAGTGTTATGGAATAAAAAAATCTAAAAAAAAAAAAAAAACGTAACAAGTGAAATAGTTGTGGCATATTAATTGAAAAAAATCTTAAAAATCTATTTTATTTGACAAAATTATACAAAAATCACTTGATTTGTAAAATCGGTAAACTCGCCTATAAAATCGAGATTTTACCTATTTTGCCCTTATTAAGATTTTACATAAAATCGAACAAGTTTTTCCACTCTAACATCGTAAAATCGTAAGATTTTAAGATTTAAATCAGGATTTTAACAACATTGCTAACTAAAGTTTTGAAATCCATGAGCCAATATTTGAGACCAAGTCCCCTATCAGCTTGCAGTTTTCTCCATAACCCAATATTCAGGATGCTATAGGACAAAATTATCTGCTCAAGTTCACAGTTTGTGAAGGTAAGTTGATGAAAATTTGCAAAAGTGAAATTTTATGGTTGTGATTTGGTAGCACTATATGTATTATGGCCATATAGGTTATTAAGAAGAAAGATACAGGCTGTGATAAAGCGAATATCAAAAACTAGAAAACAAGAAAAAAAAAATTAAACAATTAAAAGAATGGGAATAATGTCAAGAAAATAAATATGATATTTAGGAAATATAAACATAATAACTAGTCAACGGTTTGACGAGCCACTCCTTTTTTTTTTTTTTTGAAAAAGATAAGTAAAAATTTTATTTCAAATAACAAATTTAAGCATCAGATGATGCTTACAGAAATGTTGTAATTATACACAACTACCCAACTCGTTAACTTAATTCAGAGTATCAAGAAAGTTCAAAAAGGAATAAAGATCCAGATTACTTCCTTCACTTGCCCAACCATATAAGCAGCTTAAGAATATACTTTTTATCTTCCGAGTAGTCTTCCTGTCATCCTCAAATATCCTTCTGTTACGCTCTTTCCAAATTATCCAAAAGAGGCAAAATAGAGCCAAATTCCAAATGCTTTGTATCCTCTTAGCTAAAGATTGTTCCCATCAAATCAATAGGAAACTATCAAGGTCTTTTGGGAAGCACATGTGTACTCCAAAACAATTTAGAGTCAAACTCCATAGCTCAGCCGACTAGTCGCAGTGTATGAGTAGATGAGCAATTGATTCCTCATGTTTTAGGCACATGGGGCATCGGTTAGCTAAAAGATAACCATGGTGCTGTAGGTTATCCATTGTTAAGATTTTTCCTTTAACTGCAAACCAGCAAAATTCAATAGAGAGGCCTAGCGAGGAGAGATTGATTGTTCTGGTTATTCTAACTCAAATGCAACTTACCCAAGGATGGGCTTACATAGATACACTGATAATTATACATGGAAATTGTTGTAATCTAGGAAAGAAAGGGTAACTTTCCAAAATTATTTGACTTATAAACCATATCTTAAGTGTTTCCCTGATGTCCTTTTTCATTGATTATTCATGATTTCCATTTCTCATATGTGATTCCTTGATATGTAGACTCCTTGATTATGTTTGGCCGACATGTAATGATTCTTATTGATTATTCATATCATCTTCTTAATATATATTCTCTTGGTTTGATTTCTTCAGTGACAAAGAAATACCTTCTATATTGTGGTTTAGTTGAGTTATGGCCCCTGAAAGAGGGTATTATGAAACAAGATCCGGGTAACCCATGATTCTTATGCATACAACTCAACTCAATAAAGTCTTAGTTCCAAAACAATTGGGGTTGATTACCTGAATCCTCTGCCTCTATTTATTTCTGTCATAGATTATGTTTTCCGTGAGATCATAAAAATTTAGGTCTTTCCTCACAATTTCAATTTATGTAATCTTAGGTTTACTTTTCTGTAATACATACTCTTTTACTTTAATTGTTTTACTCTTCGTTATAGGTGCATCCCTAGGTTTATATCGGACACGTCTAGACCATCTTAAATGACCTTCTCTCAACTTTTCTTCTATCGGTATCACCTCAACTTTCTTAGATATGTGTGTGTGTGTGTGTGTGTGTGTGTGTGTATATAAGGCTTCGCGGAACCCACGTCAAGTAGTTGGCAAAGGTTTAGTTGAGTTGAGTTAAGTTGTTGACTGGTTGTATGCCGTTGTAGATATATGTGTGCATAGGGATTTATCTTCTATATATTAATGTAATCATTTGTGTCCATTTAATGATATTATTGCTTGCTTACTTAAAAGAAAATTAAATGTGCTGAAATAATGTCTGGCTGCTGGCATTTTTTTTTTTTTTTTTTTTTTTTGTGGTGATGCAGTATAACAAATGTATTAGTGGTATTGAGTCATCATCTGAAGTATGATTGTACTAGAACTATCTTGCCTGATTCTGTTACGACCACTGTTGCTGTCCACACTGACATCAGCCTTATCCAATAGCTAGACTATCTTTACAACTGATCTGTATTAACTGAGGCACAAACCACTGAAGAAACATAATTATTTTCAAATCCACTTTACACCAGCAAAACCACGTGCAGACCTGCAAATCTTCCTTTAATACATGATGGCTGTGAGGTGTCTTTTTTCCCGGCTGACACTTGGCAGCAATTTTTTTTGCGTGTTAACCATCGCAATCATGAGTAGCTACCAGTGGACCTACCCCTGTAAATTTTAAAAATTTCTTTAGAATCCTTTGTGAATATTTATGAAAAAAAAAATTAGCATATTGGCCCCTCTGAAATTATAGAAAATTTTACCTTGATCCCCTCTTGCTTAACTTATGGGTTAGCTATTGCTAGTATCATGACCTTCTCCACCATGCTTTTCTTGTTGCTGCCATGAGCATTGATATACCAACTTTGATATCAAACCATGAGTCAAATAGGATAGATTAATGCATCTACGTTTGTATTCATATGTTACTGTGAAATTGGATTTATATAGTTAAGTAGCAGAGCAAGAAGCCTACTTTATGGGTTAGCTACTGCTAGTTTCATGACCGAGAAGCTTTTCTTGTTGCTGCCATGAGCATCACTATACCAATTTTGATATCGAAATATCAGTCAAATAGGATAGATCAATGCATCTACATTTCTATTCATAAGTTAATATGAAATTGGATTTATGTAGTAAAGTAGCAGAGCAAGAAGCCTAATTTATGGGTCAGCTACTGCTAGTATTGTGGCTTTGCCTGGAAGGACTGCATTGCTATTGGGCCCGGGAAGCAAGAATGGTTTTGGCTGCTTCTCCTCCATATTTTCTCTTGTTCCCATTTTGCATGAACTTCACTTTCCATTGACACCTTCCTCTCTTATTTTTCTGTGGCTGATTCAGATGGACCTCCTTGTTCCGTCCTCCATATATCTTAAGGCTGAACTTTACTTTTGTTGAACTATGAACTGAACAACAACCTTGTTAGTCTAGTTTGATTTTCTAAGTGGTTTATATTAATATTTAGCCTGGCTCACACGTAATTGATGCTTGCTACGAATGGTCTAGTAAACTTTCTAAAGAGTAAACTGAGAGGCAGCTCTTTTAGAGATCTTATAGCTGGCATTTCTTTTGGAGTGTCTACTAGTGGTTGAGTTTGCATAAGGAACTGTGGATCAAGGTTCAAAATTGCATTTTGCAGGTTGTTTCAATAAGCATAGAAATGAAAATATTTCGGAAACGTTAAGGGAACTGAAAGTGACATAGACATATGAAAATGTATTGAAATTTTTAGAAGCATAATTGAAATTTAACTAATTGCACAAATGTCTAAGAATAAATGAGTTAAACAGATTATTGTTTGGGTATATGATATTGCAGTTTATGGTGTTTTGTTTATAAATGGAAATATTGAAATTATTATTGCATAAGAAATGAAAATGTTTTGATAGATTCGATGGAAAAGAAATGGTAGTTTGTTCTTTGTTGTGGATGTAAGTTATTGATTCTTGTTCTTTGTTGTGGATGTAAGTTATTGATTCTAAAGTCAGCATTTTATAATTACAATTTAAAATTGGTCCCCTGGATAAAGTTGAAGTACTAAGAAAATGCTACTGATGCCCAACTTTACTTATGTCCAAATGGACCTAGCTCCAACTTCCCTTTTTTGGTGAAATGAATCCCTCATTTGAATTGTTGTAGTTTTTGGAATCCACATGCCTATTCATATTTCCGAGACAATTCTTCTAAACCCAATAATTATGATATTTTCTTTGGGACCAACAAAATTAAGCCTTAGCTCCAACTTTATTTCTTTACTATTTTTGTAACTTTTTGGGATAGATGTAGCTGTGGAATATTACTATTCTGTTTTATTGTTGGTGTCTATGGTATGTCAGTGTAAGGTGTCATCTATTGTTTGTTGTTTGTCCTCCTTTCCCAGTCTCCCTTCCCATCTTCACTAGATGTACACCAATTGATTAGTAGGCATTAACTTGATTCTTTCTTTAATGTGGCATATGACATTGACCTGAATTGGACGTTGTACTGCATAATCAATTTGAACATGCAAAAGTTTGGAACTATGACATCTCTGAATTTTCAGTAAAACAGTACTTTCCATTTTGATTGTTTTGATATTTTCAAATTTCATTATTCTCCCCCCCCACCCCTCCTTTTTTTTTTTTTTATTTTGCTAAGCTTATGATCTGTATCTGCAGATTCACAAAGTACACAATTACATCATTGGAGAAAATGCACAAGCCTCAACTTTATGTTGAGCCAGATCTTGGAATACCGCTAGATCTGCTCGATCTCAGTGTATACAAGTATGTTCTATTGATAGTCCACTTTCAATTACCTCACAATTTCTGTTTCAAGAATGCACCCTTTTAGAACATTTTTTTGCCCTTGACTAGCCCTCCCAAGGGTGAAAGGTTACCCCTTGATCCAGAAGATGAAGAGTTGTTGGTAGATGATGATCCAGTAACCCCTGTCAAAAAGAATGGCATAAGAAAGAAAGAACGACCAACTGATAAAGGTGTTTCTTGGCTGGTCAAAACACAGTATATTTCTCCTCTTAGCATGGAATCAGCAAAACAGGTAATCTATAACTGTAGTGGTATTATTAATATTATTATAAAAAATATTCATACTAATACTCGTATTCATATTATTATAAGCCAAAAAGAAAAAAAAAATTGAAGGCACCAAAAGGGGTGATGCCTGGTACACCAGAATTATACACAAGGCTTATCATCTACAAAGCATATTCTTTGTTCTTTTGACAAATTGTCTTGAAAACAGTCATTATTCATTTGCAGTCTTTGACTGAGAAACAAGCAAAAGAATTACGAGAAGCGCGGGGAGGCCGTAACATTTTGGAGAACCTTAACAACAGGTCTGTTATATTCATGTGATTATGTGAAGAGAAGATGAGCAGAATAGTCTGAATAGACACTTTTGTGATACCTATGCTCATTAAAAGACCTTCCTTTCCCAATTTTCAGGGAAAGGAGAATACAGGATATTGAGGCCTCATTTGAGGCATGCAAGGCAAGACCTGTTCATTCAACAAATAGCAAGCTACAGCCTGTTGAAATTATGCCATTACTGCCTGATTTTGATCGGTACGGATCTTGTTTCTTTCATTGTCTGTTTATACAATGCTGAATTGCCTTATTAGATACCAAATGAATAATTTGAGTACACAAAACCTAAAACTCAACCGTGCCAAGTTTACCATACAAATTCTTTTGATTCTAAGCTCCAAGGCCATCTTACCCATATAGATCATAAAGTCACCAAGTCCTTTACCCTGCGACCCTTTTTCTTTATCCAACATGTCTTGTACAATCTATCGGATCCCTAACCGATACTTTGAACATAAGCTATACGCTGTTGATGATTTTCTTAAGCTTATGTAAGTGCTGTATTCCAAAAGGATTGGGTTTGGGAAGGATGGCATTCGCTGGAAAATATCTAGCTCTCTTCGTTTGAGGATAAGTCTTTTTATAAGGTGTTAGAATGTAAGAATGATGTTGATTTTATGTGCAATAATATTTGGAAGTTATTGGGCCTGTTGTATGACTCCGCGATTGGAGATGGAGAGGATAATGTAAAAATGGGCTGGCTCTAGCAAAGTGGAATTTGAAGTTATACTAAAGGGAGTTGTTGGGAAGAAGAGCAGAGCATTTTCCTTGGGAAAGGCTGTGGAAAATGAGGGTTTTCCTTGGGAAAAGCCTTCGCTGTGTGGTGTGTTAAGGGGTCAAAATTTAACCATTGACAACTTACAAGCATGAGGTCATATGTTGGTGAATGGATGCTGCCTATGCAATAATCAAGTAAGAATATATAGAACATATTCTCCTTCATTGCAAATGGACAAAAAGAGTGATGAAATTGGTTACTCTGCAACTTTGGGATGCAATAGTGTTTTCCCAAGGATGTGAAGAATTTTTTTTCCTGTTGTGGTAGGGTTGCAAGTTGAGCTTCAGCAAAAGGAAAGCCTGGCTTTTAGCACCTTTTTGCTTCTTTTGGCTCATTTGGAAATAGAGGAATAGAAGATTGTTCCAAGATATGGATTTGCCTTCGTACAAATTTGAAAGTTTATTTTTGTCTTGCTTGTATAGTTGGGTGATGTGGAGTAGGGCTGGACTTACAATCTTTTTTGGAATTTCGTAGAAAGATGATTTCATAGATGAAGAAAGGATTCTTGTAATCTTTGGTAGGCAATTCCTTAATGCTTTTTAATAAAATTTATTTATTAAAAAAAAATGGTTTAGGTAGATTGCTCCAAAATGAACTATGATATATCGTCATGGTGAATATTTAAATAATAGACGGTTATCTAATTCATTTTTGGTTGCAATATTTTTCTTCAAGAATGATATTTAGCGAATAAATAGTTATGCAAGTTGCAACCTTTTCGAAGGTTGTCCTTTACAATCTTGCCCTTAGTTTATGATATTTGCTAAAATGTTCATTTCACAATGATGAATTAGTAACATAAATTGAGGATTTAGCTCATGGTATGTTCATTGTAACCTGTTTAAATTTTTCCTAAATGATTTTATGGTGTGAATCCTGTTCTTCTTGATTTCAAGCTGATTTGCATATGGCATTTTGTGCCAGGTATGATGACCAGTTTGTCGTCGCAACTTTTGATAGTGCTCCTACTGCTGAGTCAGAAACCTACAGCAAGTTGGACAAATCTATTCGTGATGCCCATGAATCTCAGGTAAGACATAAATGTGTGGCTGCATTTCATGTATATGATGGAATTATAGCCAAAGTATGTCATATTCATTTGTAGTTGTCTAATTTAGAGAACCTGAAAAAAATGGGGAAAAACGAAAAAGAAAAGAGAACATCACAGATTACTGTCTTGACAATAGCTTCTTGTTCGTGATATGATTTTGTTGGCCCAAATACTAATCTTTCCATTTTGTCTCAAATGATTTTTACTAGATAAGTGTGCGTGTGTTTGTTGTTCAGCAGTAGATACTCCCAATAATGTCAAAAACTTTGCTGCTACTTTTACAGTGTTAAATGCTAAAACTTGAGTTGTTATTGCTTCTTTCATATTCTGTTCTACACACTAGCACACGAAGCAAGTGTGGAGAAGCCAAGTATTGAATGGAAAGTGAATTTATATAGATCCTTGAAGTAAATGGCATGTGCATTTACAATTTATTTGGGATCTTTTCTACTTTTGGCGCAGTCATACCTTCTCTTATTTCTGATTGACAACTATATGATGCAGCTTTAAGGTCAACTATCTGTTAGTGAAAGATGAGGCAGTGCTGCCCCAAATATTACTAACTTCTACTAGTAGTGGAAGTGAATTCTCAAATTTAAATGTTACTTGTTATTAATGTGCTATCCTACAGGCTATCATGAAAAGTTATATGACAACTGGTGCGGACTCAGCTAAGCCTGAGAAATTTTTAGCATATATGGCACCATCTCCAGATGAGGTACATTTACCTTTCATACAAATATTATGGGGATTCAAACCTATAGATATTGTATTTCTAGCTGTGGTCTGTTTTTTAATTGCACTGACTTGAGTTAATTGTTTTTTCATTCATTTGAATTATGATGGTGACAGCTGTCTAAGGATATGTACGATGAAAATGAAGATGTTTCATTTTCATGGGTTCGGGAGTACCATTGGGATGTACGTGCTAAACTGTTTTGAAACATTATTTTGCAATGTGGTTTTTAGTCCAAAACTTTACTAGAAAATTTTCCTTCTGATGCATGAACAGGTGCGGGGTGATGATGCTGATGACCTGACAACGTACCTTGTGGCGTTTGGTGAATCAGAAGCACGCTATGTGGTATCAACCTGGACAAGTCTCCTCCATAGTATTAATTAGCTGTGTTCCATTATATTTGCAGCACTCTTTGTTAATTCCCATTGCAATGCAGCCTCTTCCAACAAAGCTCATTTTAAGGAAGAAGAGAGCAAAGGAAGGAAAATCAAGCGATGAAGTTGAACATTTCCCAGCACCTTCACGAGTAACTGTAAGGCGGAGATCAATTGTTGCTACAATAGAGGGGAAAGAACCCGGGGTATGGACGTGGAAACATCACTAGAAATTAATATTTTTTTGTTGGTTTGGTTTGGTTAGATTAGAATACTTTAGGCTATATTCCTTTTTGTTCCATTCATGATGGTTCTTCACTTTTGAGTTGTTTGCAGAGTTACTCAGCTTCGAAAAGGGCAAGAGTTGACATTGAGGATGGGAGACAGCAGAGAGACCATGATATGGATCAATCTAGTGGAGCAGAGGAGTACATGTCTGATTGAATGCTCTCCCCAGTTGTAAAAATACATTAGGGTAGTTAATAGTAAGAATTAAAAGCTAAATTAAGTTGGGACTTATAGGGTAGTTATTTTATTATATTTTTGTTTTATTCAGCAACATTTTGTTCTTCCTGATTTGCCAGGTAGAATGCAATTGAGGATGCTGGACATTTACGGCTGTTTTATTGTTGTTTTAGATTTCAGAACTATTTTCTTGTGAAAAAAGAAAGGGGGGAAAAAAAATAAACAAACAAAAGAAAGAAACAAGAAGAAGATTGTAGAACTACTTTCTTGTAGAGAACGGGTAAAAATATTGCAGAACCATGAGATTATGAATAGAGGATGAGAATGTAAATACAGGGTGAATGCTTCTATTTAGCTACTGTAATTTTTAATGGGTTAATCGAAAGCCCATGGGGCGATGCGTGGCCGAGTCAGCATACTGGCACTTGTATAGTGTATATGCGTTGAGTATGGCCCAGAATACTAGGCAATAGAATTACATGTAACCCCAAAACATAAATTTCATGGACTGCGTTTGACCGGGGTGCTGACAGCTTGATATCGGAAGCCCGTGGAAGACTCTCTTGGGCCTGGAGCAGTGAACTATTTCATGGACCCAATTAGGTCCTAATAAGAACTCTAGGTCCCATTTCCGGCCAATTGAAGTCCATTAATCTTTAATGGACCCACTGGAGTCAAGAGTTCTGCCTGGGCCCATTTCCACGCCTGAAAACATGTTCGCCCAAAGTAAGCCCACAAATCTTGTATAGGCCTTTTTACAGATGTTTTCATGGACCCGGATTGAGCCCACCCTATATAGGCCCATTGGCAGCCCACTTCGGCCCAGAAAAAGTTTTGCCCGACCGAAATGATGCTCTGCATGGTCCCATTTCTAGGCCCAAAAACATACACTCGCCCAAACGATGCCCACAAATCTTGTATAGGCCTATTGACAGGCCCAATTTGGCCCAGACAAAGATCTGCGGTGGACAACCGGAGCCCAGCTCTGCGTAGGCCCATATCTAGGTCCAAAAACCATTGGCCCCTTTTCAGGCCCAATTTGGCCCAGAAAGTTCTGCGGTGGGCAATCGGAGCCCAGCTCTGCGTAGGCCCATATCTAGGTCCAAAAACCATATATTGGCACCTTTCAGGCCCAATTTGGCCCAGAAAAAAGTCAATAGCCCAGATGGAGCCCAAAAGTTTATTGAGGCCCGTTTACAGGCCCAAATGTAAGCCCGAAATGTTTGTGCTGGCCCATAAGGGGCCAATATTGGGTCCTAGTCAACAGCCTTCCGGCCCAGTCCTCACAACCCTAAGTTTACTGCACCGTATCAGCCCACCTATTTCCCTTAACCTGTTCAACAACATTTTGAAAGCCGCAGCTCATGACAAACACCGGCCAATCTGTGACCAGTTGCTACACAACCAAAACCAACTCTCATGCCCACACGTCTAATAATAATAAAGCTTCCAAATCACGTATTTCCCTTAACCAACTCTCATGCCCACACGTCAAATAATAATAAAGCTTCCAAATCACGTATTTCCCTTAACCTGTTCAACAACATTTTGAAAGCCACAGCTCATGACACTGGCCAATCTGTGACCAGTTGCTACACAACCAAATCAAAATCTCATGCCCGCACGTGTAATAATAATAAAGCTTCCAAATACAACAGATTTACTGAGACAAGTTTCTAATTTTATGCTGCTTGGGGAAAAACATAATTTAATAAAACAAAACCAGTTTTAAGTTAGCTATCTTTCTATGGGATAAACTTCAGACTTCCTGCCCCCGAGAGCATATATATATATTAAAACGCATGGTACATTTAATGGTATGCAGCAGGGAGAAGATGCTTCGATGTTTCACACCACCAACGCTGTCGCTAAACACCACCTGAAATAAAAAGATAGTCACATTGATGTCGCTCCGTTCATGTGCTTCCCCTCTGATATGATGTTAAAACGCACGAGAACTTATAAGCATGAAATGATCATCCCTTCCCAGATATCTACTATCTATCTATCTATACATTAATATCTGACTTTAACGATCAACAAGATCTGATGTGCAATTATCTCAGTTTTAAGGGCTTCTCATAAAAAAAATATTTGCACTATAAATATATATAAATATACATGACTTTTACACACTGTATGATAGGGGGAGAACAGAAGTGAAAAAGAGAAGAATAGAAATATTATCTAGTATCTTATTTGGCTATGAGTTTTGGGAGAAATTGAGGAGAAAATGGTTTAAAAAAATCCAACTCATTTGTCGCATCTTTCTCCTCACGTCCCCACATTTTCCCTGTCCATTCTTTTCTCTATCCCTTCTCCCAAACTAGACACAGCATAAACGTCATACCTAGCCAGCCCTAGATGAACTCTTCCATGCCATATCAAAAATGAAGACTTCTAGATGCAATTGATGCCCTGTTGCATGGAAAAAGAAACCAATGGTAAACAAATGTCAAATTTAGCCATCAAAAGAAGTGAAATTGATATGCCACACCAATGTAGATCTAGAATCTCTAACCAGGCTTGACGACATCTGACAGCTTCTTGCCGTACGCTCCTTTTTGGATCATCGAGAGCATTTGATATAGCTCGCAGTACCTGGAAAATGTGCAAATAAAAAACACATGCAAGAAAGTTAACAGAAACCACCTAACGAACCAATGCCATAAGTTTCATCAATTCCGCTATTTGCTGTCAGAATCATGTATAATAGGATGAAGAATTGAGAGGCAATACATTATCAAGTTTCTCATTTAAATTTCATGTGAAAAGAGCTAACCTGAGTTCTCATGGGGTATATCCTTGCATAGGGCAGTGCAGACATGGCAACAAGACACTGGATTGCTGTCTCTCGAACAAGCTGAACAAAATAAGAATTGTTTTTACATAATTTTATCTGAAGCTGTGTGAAAAATTTAAGCAATTTATTTCTACATATATTGGGTCCTATTGTGATAAAAGGGTAGAAGACGAGAACCTTGTGCACTGAGTTGTCATTTTTTCATTACTATATATACAGGGGATGGAAGACTATAAAAGTACTTTTTAATTCCAAAAACTGGAAATAATAATTGTCATAGACCTAACTATTTATGGCAATCAACATTTACGAACAGGTGCAGATGTCAAGTGCTGGGAGATGAGAAGAAAAAGAAAGGAGATAGATGTCTTCTGAATAACTAGAATTCACTGCAATTCATTCTCAACATAAGTTTAAGACTCTGGAGTGGCAATGAATGCATTTCCAAGGGTCTGTAATGACCAACCAAAAAATTGAAAAATTATGGATAGAAATTGCTGTATCGGAAAAACTATGAATTGTACATAACACTATGGTCAAGAAGTCCAAAACATAATTGGCCTCCTTTGGTGAAGTTACATACCATCATATGGGGGTAGAATATAAGTCCAACTAGTCGACCAATAATCATATGTGCATTCTCTAAAACAGCTTCTTGTCCTGCACGCACGAGTCAAGATAAGAACTTTGTCAAATAACTTGGCTGGACATTAATTGTCAAAACGAAGCACAACGTAAAAGAAACAGTATAAGAATGCTGACAAATATTTTCAAATTGATAATTTTTACGATGGCCAAGGACAGTATTTGAAGGGGCAATATTGGAATTTGGTATTGAGTATGTCTTGTGAGTCATGTAATAATGTTTAGGGTCATCCAATTACATAAATACGTTCACATTTAATTTGAATATAGAATATTTACAAAAGTTAGTGGCTGGCTTGGTATTATCCACCTAAGAAGAGGATAATACGTACCATCTTCTAGTCCATTGAACAAGGGTGGGTCTGGGTGAAACAGCAAGTTTACTCTTGTGTGACCTTGAGATTGTGGGTTCAATACTCGAAAACAATCTTTCATACTCCCAAAACTATGCATATACAGGAGCCTCATGCACTCATTGCATGCTGGCTATTGAGTTGTGGTTTTGGTCATTAATAGGAACAAATTGAGCTTTTCCTCATAAGCAAGTTTTCTTTTAGGACTTCATTTTATTTATTAATTCATTTATCTGATTTTTTATTTTTATTTATTTTCTTATATTTGGGGGGGGGGGTGGTCTTGCAATTAGTTCTATTTTCCATGTGATGATTGATTAGAGGAGAGAGAAAGAGGTCTTTTCAGGACCTTGAATGATCTTTGCAATTCAAGGGTAAAAGAAACAGATTTGCATTAAAGTTCAATATTTAGCTCCTAGTTTGGGTCATTTTTGAAAATATTGAGGAGTACAGATTGTTGCAAGGTAGCAATGAAACATGGAATTTCGATTTTAAGAAGAAATCTATGGGATTACAAGTTTTGATGAAATTTTGAGCCTGTTGAACTTGCAGTGTAATAGAAAGCTCAAGGAAGGGAAGATGGATTAAGATAGAGCCAGAATTGGATAATTTTTTTGATTTAGTTGAGAAGGATATGTAATAATAGGCTTAGACTATGGTTATTTTTGTAGTCAGTCAGCATCCCCTTGATGCTTATTGCTACTAAGCAATCTGAATATTTATTTATCAAAAGGCA
The DNA here is from genome assembly GCA_019916065.1 of Vitellaria paradoxa. Lineage (NCBI taxonomy): Eukaryota > Viridiplantae > Streptophyta > Magnoliopsida > Ericales > Sapotaceae > Vitellaria > Vitellaria paradoxa. The sequence goes on from CM034240.1 coordinate 48,638,849, forward strand.
AAGAGCCAGAATTACATAATCTTTTGGATTTAGTTGAGAACTTTGGCAGAGCCTATGGTTGTTTTTCTAATCAGTCAGCATCCCCTGATGCTTACTATTAACAAACAATCTGAATATTGATATATCAAAAAAAAAATTACTTATCATATTTTGGCCTCTTCCATCTCCTATAGACCCTAAAATTGTCCTACTACTTTTCCGAACACTAACCAAAGCATCTTCCATTGCCCTAAACTCAGCACAAGATGCAGTTGTAACCATCTCTGTTTTAAGTTTCTCCCCTAAAATTTCCCAATAAAGATCAACCACAGAAGAATACAGAAATTTCTGTTTTGTCTGAAATGAAGCAAGAAGTCAGGTACGGAAGATCAAGAAGTGGACTTCTCCGGGGACTCAACTGGATTAAAGCAACAGCAGGTCATTGGAGATGCAGCTCAAATCAGAGCCTAGGAGATTCATAGTTTGGCCAAACCTCTTGATTATACCATCCTGGACTCTATATGCATATTTCTTCCTAGCAAGCAAAGAGCTCATAGTGTTAACATTTATATTTTATCACCCCTCCTAGCCCTATTTTATAAATTGATAGTTAACTCCCCCAGCTTTTATTATAACCTCGTCGCTTTTGTATCAGTTTCCAAGTTCTTTTTTCAAACACTGTAACTTGTCTTCTTTATGCCATACACTTCAGACGAGTGAACCATAAAAAGGAAACCAAGCCTAAAATCAGAAGCCCCAAATCACTTGCAAAAGCACAACTAAGGGGCCGGGGCCTTGGAGAGCACCTTCCAATGGAAGTTTCCCAGAAGTCCAGGGAGCCAAGTACACCAACAGCTACCACTAGCCCTTTCCAAGTCAAAATCAAAGCCAAATTCTTATTACAAGAGCACTAACCAGCCAGACAACTCCACATGGAGACAGCTATGTACAGCATCAGAAACAAATGACATAAATGATCACTGAGGCCTAAAATCAAACTTTCACATCAAATTAATTATAAAGACAATACATTTCTCCAAAGCTTTAACACAAATAAAATAATTATAAACACTAAGTAATCTCTACCCTTTTGTCCTTCATAAAATTTTGAACCCAACAAGAACAACCATACATGCATGTGAAAATAAAAAAAAATGAAGAAATAACAGTCTCACAATGAAGCTATGGTCTTACCATTTTTGTCTGTTAATATTCCAGACAGCACTAACAGGACGCCATATGCAATATCTTTATTTGAAATATCCTCGCTCAAAATGGACAAGCTATCCAATATCATGGGGATAAGCTGCAAAACAGAAGGATGGTAATTGCTAAATCTGAATAAACCAAACAAGATTTTGATGTAGAAGTTTTAAGCTTATCCAGCACCAACTTTCTTAGCTTCAGTCAAGATTGCGCTCACTGGAGTATCAGATATAACGTGTGCAAAGGATCGATACAGCATGGATCTGAAATCATATAGCAAATATGAAAGAATCAAACTTAATAAACATTTGAGGAAACCAAAACATAGTGCTTTTTTAAAAGCCAAATTTAGCATCAATGAGATTGATTACTATTTAGTCCATCATGTTAAGTGCGCATCCTTTTCAACAAGCAATGCCAAGGCTTAATCTGGCTAATCAATATCCAACGAGATCTATATAATTAACAAATGTTCATCAACAAAAAGGATTTGCCTATCTTCCAATGCAACAATGACCCGGAGCAGTCTAAAAGCATGACAATAACCAAATACAAAAGGTTCAGACATGGTTATGAGCACGTAAGTTTTGTTAACATGACATTTCAAGCGATAGTATGTAGTATCCTGCTCGGCACATACAAATGCATACCAATGAAATTTATGAAAAGGTATCAAACGAAATATGCGGAAAGCACCGAGAATGACATTTGGACAAGTTGGCACTAAAGCAATTAGTAATAATTTGTAATAATAAAGTCTTCAAGAGTTGAAAAGAAGGGATTAAATACAGACAAATAGAAACAGAAGAAGCTTTTTAGGCTTCCTGAATACAAAGTGCCAAGCAGCAAGGCAACACAAATCCTTCTGTCATATCCATTAAGAACATGACCCAGTTTAACATGGCATAAATAATATTGATGAAGCATGGTATGGTCAACCAATGATAAACTTTATAGCAGTAGTACTGTTAAGTGAAGAAACAAAAAGAAGCCAAAAGTGTGGTTCTTTAAGAACCATCAGCACTCAATAGTAACTGGAATCAATAACTTGAGTTAGGATTTCAACTATGGTTATAAAACATTAAGGCTCTGATTGTTTCAATAAAAAATATTTTCCAAAAAACACATGGATTTCCTACAAAAACACACAGAATTTCTTAAGCTCTGCCTGCACGTACCTTGTGATTGATGAACTAGATTTCACCACTGAAGAAAGCATAATGGGCATCACGGAAGAAAAATAACGTTGCTTATATAGTGGTCGAATAATCGCATGAAATCTTCTGTTCAAACAAGCCTCAGAATCACTCATAAGAATATGAAATGCATCTGCTGCAGATTTCAACAAAGGAAGCATATCTTGTTCACTGTAGCTGTCGTTTGAAGTAGCCTGCTTCAATGACAAAGCTCCAATATCGCTGTTTGATAGTAGACAACTCCAAATGGTCATTGTTATGTCTTTAACTTTTTCGTGACCCCGCATAAGCAAACCTTTACCAATCCAAGCTAGTCCAACAATGGCATGGATTTGATGCAACCTACTGCTTACATCACTTAATCTTAAACCACTAAGACCAACCTCACTGTCACCAACTGCATCACAGCATCTACTTAAAAGACCATTATCTTCAGAAGTCCACAATTTACTCCTAAAGATTACATCCAATACATCTTCTAAACTACAACCATCAGATGTCTCCATTGTGTTGATTTTTAAAGGTAGTTTGTTAACAATAGAACCGAGAGCCTGAGCTGCAGGAACATGACCACATAGGAAAGTTGGCATGAAAGTGTGTAATATTGCTTTTACATTTGGGATGTGTGTTTGAGGATGAAGAGCTATGATAACTGAAGCAAATAATGAAATTATCCACTCATCTCCACATAGAAAACTATTTAAACTTTGATTAAGCTGTGATGCCTCAAGTTTGGATGAACTGGTGCCAGACAAGGACTCCATTGATGGGGAAAAAGTACTTGATAGAAGTAAATTGAAGGCTTTCTGAATGATGATGCTCTGACTTTCCTCTGAACATTTGGCAACAGCAAGCTTCATTGCTGTCATCATTGCATCGAGAAGTTCCTAAAGCATGTAATTATACAATCAGTATAACTGAGAATGTTTCTCATAAAGTTATTGAACTGTCGAAGCCATTAAACAATTAAAAATGAACTTGAAGATGTTATAAAAGAACTAAACATGTAAACAAGAATTGACTCAGAAATGTCAATAAATGAATATGGCAATTACACTTACTTTCCCTTGAAGCCCAACGCCAAAATCAATTATTTTTCCAAAGTGGTCCCACATGTTAACAACAAAGTGGAAAGGAACTTCCTCAAGACCTCCAATTTTATCAAACCTGAGTGCATTCCGCAAGTGCTTTAAGATCACCAGAAGGCAATAAAATAAAATGGGAAACAATGAGTTTACCAACTTGCATGGCATTATCAAAAATATTAGGAAAGAAAAAGAAAATAATATGAAAAGCAAGGCAAATCCCCCCTTCGTACATTAATTAACCAAAAAAAGTGAAAGAATTGTTAAACAAGATTTGCATACCATGGAAGCACCTTATTAGAGAAACACTCCAAGAGTTCAGAAGCAGACTCAGCTGATTCAACATCTCCATGAGCCTACATGAATAGGATGCAACATTAAATTAAGAAATTAGCAGTTCCAAAGATAACTTGCAAGAGGGGAAGGAAAAAAGTATAAATTAAAAATCAACAAACAGCAGGAACCATGTATTGTCCTTCATTTGTTGGGTTTGACGTATTTTTACTCGCAATGGGACGACACTGGCCAGTGATTTTAAAGTATATATACATTAGCAACACAAATAAACGGCACAAAATGCCAAGCTCCATTCCATCTTTTGATAGGCAATCCCCACAAAACACTGAAAGCCCACTCTAGGAAAACAATATTATGGAACCAATCAGACTGAAGTGGGTCAGATGGAACAAGATCTGGACAATACATGACTTCCCAATAAAAGAACCACAATTTTAAGAAAATGAAAAAAGATTTATATATCAGACATACATTAGCCTCAGATAACTTGGCAAATACGGCCTTTTCCAGCCCTTGGACAACTGTAAGCATAAAATTCAACCCAGTTGCGCCAACCTCCGAAATTGCTTCGAGTTTGAGTGATAAAGGCATTGTAGAATCATCAAGGGAGATCAATGAAACAATCTTTTCTACAACAATACTTTTAAAGCTTGATGCCTTGTCAGACTCATGAAGATTGTCAACAAATGAGCCAATTTCCACTAATGCCTTCAAAGATGACTTCCACAAAAATGCTTCATCAAATTTTGAAGTGATGATTGACATCAACCTCACCAAAATATTTTCAAATATGGATTTTGATACTGGCATGAAGCTTCCAGGAAATGTTGCCAAAATCTGCAAACCCTTCACTGTAATTTGACAAGAAGGGAGAAAAAGGAGGGGGGTAGGGGTAAGGAATCAGTGCATACAAAACTGACTGCCACTCGATATGTTCAGACATCTTGATATACATTAGTGAATGCTTTTCCTAACAATTTAAATTTCTGAAAAAATCGGTGACTTGACATAGTATCAAACCTCTGATCTATAGGTCTTCTTATCACCATTTGTTTCTCGTTCTGGTACACTTGTTCTATTTATATTATTATGTTTGGTTCTACCTCTGATCCATGTGTGAGAAGGGGTTATACATGAGGGAGTGTTGAAAGAAACTTGATATAAATTGTCGGAACCCATTTCCTAACAATTTAAATTTTTTGGAACCACCAGTGACTAATAAAATACAATAAATCCAAATATGAAAATATAATTAATCCAGTCATGGGGTAGTTCCTTTTACTAATATTGATAGAACGCACCCTGAAAAGAAAGTACAAGGGATGGGAAGGACATTGATCAAATCTTTTGTTTATTGCTCTTGATCCAAGGAATTTTCTCCCTTGTTTTGGAGTCGCTCGGGTCTTACCCAAGTGAGACAAAGCATCTGAACAATGGTGGGGAAGAGCAGTATTTAAAAGGCAAAAGACCTTTTGCATTACATTGATGATTTGGATGGACCGGCATAGAAAAACTTTTCAAGGAATTGTGTTTTCATTACACAGGCTAAAGGCTATGTTAACAAATACAGAGATAAAAAATGACAATAACATAGCCAACCAGATGTTATCAACAATTTAATACAGAGATAAAACATTTCTTTATCTGCTAGGCAAGGCCAGTTACCTCCAGAGCGAATATAAGCCTTCTGAGGGTCTTGATCTGTGCTTGCTATTAAGATACAACAGAAGGCATCAGTTACCGGGCGGCAAAAACTCTGAAGCATGCAGCACCATTTCTCAAGTGCAGATACAGTAATTGAACTAAGTCCTTCAGAGCCCATGACCAAATATCTGCATGCACCAAGGAGTTCAATGCAGAGATAGAGGGCTCCGTAATTACATCTTTCAGAAAATCCATAATCTGTTTCAGGATGACTTTCACCAGATACACCTGAAAGCCCCATAGCATCCATTAAGCAGAGGAAGAAACTTCCGAACACACTATTGCAGGAGGAAGTAGAACTTCTGGCAGTCACTGATAAAATTCGACCAGCTGCATATAATTTCTGCTTGTTTTGCATAGGAATATCATCATAATTCTTAAAACTAGCAATGGAGCTTACTGTTGTGTTTATTTCTTCATCACCAACAATCAAACTAGAGAACAAGCCATCATTTTGCTGAACAACCTTTTGCAGAAGAAGGAGCGCTTCTGTTGAAATTTCACTTTCCTGAACACACATACCATCAAGTGATTCTGACTCCAAGGACAAATTAGCCTGTAATGAATTATAAATTGTGTCTTTTAATGAAGACCAAAGAACTTCAGCATGTTTGGCCATTCTGTCTGCTCCGAACTTCACACAGCAATAGTTAAGATACCTCAAAGACTCAACCTGTCGGCACAGAAAGTAATTGAAGAAATAAATGATGCTTTAGTTTTGCATAAGGAGCATAATATTTACACAGCACAAAAAATAGATGGACTTGATTTTTACCAACCTTAGCTGATGGCAGAGAAGAAGAAAGCTTTTCCAGAAGCAATGGAACAGCAAACGGCTCAAAAAGAGGCGTAGAAGCAAACGCCAGCTGGTTAGGTGAAAAATAGGTTAATGTTAAAGACTCAGATGGAAATATAACTTTCTAGTTTGCACTAAGGAAGCATGATAAAAAAATTCAGAACAATTAATAAATCATTGAACAAGACATAGCATTGTAGTTTTTTGAAAACCAAAAATGGAGGAAAGCTCACTCCAACTCAATCTAGAAAAAGTAGCCATCACAGAACAAAATATCATTTCATGATATGGCTAAACATTTCCAAATCCTCCGAGACTAAAAAGAAATGCTAAAGGAATAATAGTTTCAATGGTTGCATCCAGACACACCGAAGTGGCACCCCACCCCAGCACAAGGTCAACGATTCAAGTCACCTCCCAACCCTTGTAATAAAAAAGATATACTTGACGTTCTTCTAACATTGTCAATATATACATAAATGAGAATAATGAATTAATGATTAGGTTTTCAGACATTGATACAGATTACAATTTATACTACTAAAATTTTTTATGTATTTTCTAATAATTTCCAAAATGTTTCCATTTCCAAGCTAATTTGAGCAACCTACTGAAATTAAATTTTTTGATCCATGATAACCATTGACCGCTTGTACAGAAATCAAGGTTACTTTAAACTCCCAATTCACAGACTTTCAACAATAAATCCAATCCAAGTTGAACAACATTGATAGGGCACGGTTAACATCATCAGACATTCAATTGGAACTGTTCACAAAATCAAATTCATACACTGAAGACAACAAAGGTCAATTTACTTGACATTGGCTCCATAACCATAGTTCTCCAATCCAGTCATTTTGCTGTGTGCGCAAATGTATACATGCCTGTGTGTGTGTGTGTTTACATGACAATTGATTTCCTACCAATACATCCGTAGACAACCATTTCCCAAGCATTTGGGAGAAAACCCTGACAAGACATGGTTAGGAGCTAATCACACATTCAGTTTTTTATTTCTATTAATTAAGGGCATAAAGACTGGCAGAAATTACGACAAACCTCAAGCCCACGCAAAAAGAAAATCTCATGGGAAGAAAGAGTGAATTACATACCATTAATGCCTGTGACAGCTCATCCCTTTTCACATCAACATCATCGCCCTTTGGCTAGTTTAAAAAAGAAAAGAAAAGAAGAAAGGTCAAAAAATTAATAGCAAAAACAATAAGATATCGAGTGTAAGCAAATGAAACAAAAGGTTTTTAATGATTGCCCTCGACAGTCTTGTGCAACTGATTGCCTGGAGATTCAGCACTTCCCCACTCCAGACATTCTTTCTAAAGCCCTTAAATTAACACAATCCTTATTGCTGCTGGCTTTAACAATTATTTAACTGTCTAGGATCAACTTCAATTGTCTATCTCAACTGAAACATCTCCAGATTTTTCTCCCTCTAAGTTGAGTAAGGGAGGAATTTTAGGTCTGGCAGTCCTCAATCGCTGGTTGTTATAGCAAAGACAGTTGTTTCGTCACAGTGGTGGTGGGGATGGTAGTTGGAGAAGAAAGTAGCGATGGTGGTGTTGATGGAGTGCTAAGTCTAGACACTAGAGGTTGATGTGGGGATGGTCAGTGCAGAACATGGTTAGCATGCTTTCTACAGAAAGGAATGGAATAAAAATGGTTATGGTCTTCTATAGAGAACAAAAGCCTAACCGGTGGCAATTATTGTTGTGTCCATCCATCAAAACAATTGCATAGGATACCAACTAAATTAAGGTAGCCTCTAAAAAACAATGAAGCAAGAGACAAGCAACTGAAACAACAAAAGTTCAGAGACATGCCATTCATTGTGGTTGTTTATAGAGTCCATGCAACGGGTAAAATTAGTGGAGTAATGAGGCAAAGTCCATTTGGCAGAGTGCTAGTTCTGGTGAAGCCAATGACTCTTAAGATCAATGGAGATAGTGAATGAAATTTATTTTCATTCATTGACTAATTATCACCTGGGTTAAAATTGCCGTATGGAAACTGGGCAATTGGTTCTTTTTTTTTTTTTGGGGGGGGGGGGGTGTGGAACCTATTCTGTTTGTTATTGGTGCTAGTTCACAGTAAATGGGAATTTTTTCCACCGAAGTTTTTAAGTACATGACGTCACTGCAATTTCACAACCAACAAGGATGCAAAGTGAATATAGTCAATACTTGGGGATAGCTCGTATAATTTAGCAAGTTTTTTCATGATTAAGCTTAATAATGGGAAAAATGCGCTAGGAAAATATCCTGCTGGTACACATAAAGCTGCAAAAGTTCTGCCTTCAGATCATGTGCCTTTGATTCTCAACTTTGCGAACAGAGACATGACTTGGCAGGAAAACAGAAATCAGGGGAGAAAAAAAAAGGAAGAAGAAGTAAAAAAATTGACTGCATAAAGCTGGTAAGTTAAAAATACTCTCTTCAAACGTGGGGAATCAAGAAGATAATAAATAGTAATCCTTTAAGCATTTAAAATAACACAAATATGAAAAGTAGTCCAACTTCCATCTCAAACTAAATGAAATCCTAGAATTCACCTGAGAAAATGCATGCACATACAAATGCAGAAATAGAAACGAATATAACAAAAGATTAGTATTCATTAATCTTACATGTGTAAAATGGATAGGGAAGTAAGACCCCAAAATTTCAAAAAGATCCCCAGCAAAACTTGCCAACGGACCACATGGATCTGGAAATATTTGCGCCAAAACTTCCACGATGTGAAATACAATCATTAAGCACTGGGGATCCTTTTCTCCATCAATAGCCTCGCAGATTCCATAAATAAGATCATCACTCTAAACCACAGAAACAAAAGCCATATTAATGTCCATTGACAAATAAAAATATAATGGAAAATAATTTCTGAAGTTGGGGATTGCACTGGCACCATCTCGGAGAGATGCACTGCAGTGACTCACTGTGGACGCGTAATAAATTGAAAAAAAATTCATGTGAAACACAGAAATATCGGTCAAGGACATGTAAACAAGTCTCAAGATGGAGGACAAACCTTAGCATGTTACAAGGTAACTCCAACTAGATATATTTGGTTTTTTTAGATGACTAGCTAAAGGAGGTGAAATGCTAGCATGTACCCAAAAGTGTAGGGGAGGGGGGGGGGAGAGAGAGAGTAGGCCCATCATATTGATTCTAAGATACAAAGATGCATCTTATGATGTATCCCAAGAAGTGAACGAACTAGTAGCCAGGGGCCAAGAGTATGCAGTATCCGCCCAAAATATTGAATGCCTACAAAGACTTTCAATTGATTGAGATTACACAACCGACTCTAAGCCTCAAAAACTCTCCAAACATATAAGAAGATAAAAAAAATTATGGCACTCTTCTTGTGGAGGTGAACCATACAATTTTCCTACTGGAAAATTTTTCCTTCCTTTTTTCTTTTTTTTTTTTTTTGACAAGTAAAGGAAATTCTATTAAAGGCAAGGAGTATACCACGGGTTCCAGAGGACTACGTGCAAAATGGTTGCAGGGGCTGAAGTTTGTAGATGAACGGCCATGATTCAATTAGCATTTATTAATTCAGAAAAACAACATTTATTAATTCAGTTAACAATATTTATTAATTCATTCAAATTAATTATGATCAAATCATGGCCGTTCATCCACAAACTTCAACCTCTACAGTGCATTCTGCACTACAGCCCCCTGGAACCCGTATACCACCCATCTACATAATGAATAAAAACAAAGCAAAGAAATGGCTAACCCAAAATTCTTTACAACTCCCTGGAACTGATAAAATCTATAAATTAGCCTAACTCGCAATTAACTCTCCCTAAATGCCAACTACACAAAATTACCAAAAAAAAAAAATTTACTTGTCACCCCAGACACAAGTATTTCAGTTCCTTGAAACAACCTTCTATTTCTATCTTCCCAAATTACCCACGACTCAATTTTTTCATTCTTTTTTAAGTAATGGATAAATCAACTATCAGCATTTTCTTTTCTTGTTTAGTTTGCATTTTTTGCCACAATAACGTTCAATTTTAGTGCCATAATCAAACGCTGGGTGGCAAAATAAGATTGGGCAGCAAATTTGCAGGCTTAAGATATTAAAAATGCTTCAAAGGGAGTTTCTATAGGGTGACCTTGGGGAAGAGTAAATATATTTTCTAGTAAGGTGAAGTAAGATGTGTTAAACAATTGATGGAGGAGGCCAAAAGACTTGAGCAATTAAATGAACCATTGTGAGAGAAGTGGTTGTGGGTTATTAGAGGAAATTAGTGGTGGGAAAATATAAGCTCAGTGGGGTAGTTGGTCCAAGAAGGCCAACAACAAGCCATATGTTTTGTGTGTGTGCAGAGATGCATCATGAGAGGGTGGGAGGATTTTTGAAAGCAGGATTGTTCATAAAGATGGGGAGGTAGCAAAATAAATTTTGATGGTGTGGATTCTAGACAGAGGCCCCTGAGAGAGGTCTTCCCTATTTGTTTGCAATGGCTAGCAACAATAGTGAGCCGTTTTCATGAGACATCAACGAGCTTATTTCATCTCTACACCTACAGAGGCATCTCCGTGATTGGGAGGGAGACTCTATGACATTGTTGCTCAAGATGTTGTATGATTGTACAGTTGCTGGGAGTGGAGAAGACTGGCAGTTCCAAAAGACTCGCAGGAGAAACACTTTTCATTGTAATCTTTTCATTGCTCCCTTTGCTTCTAATGTTGTTTTGCTTTCGGGGACAGCATTATTGGAATCCATTATAATGGTAGGAACAAGAGGAAGTTTACTTTCATTGTTTTGTGGCTAGCGATGTTTAGTACCTAGTGTTTTATCTGCCTGGATTGGAGTGGGTTATGCCTTCTACGGTTACAAATTTGTTGACTTCCCAGGGCAGTGTTTTTATGAATGATGTGGTGCATCTGGCACTAGAGAAACTGAAGAGGTTTTAAGGATAGCAGACCCCCATTCTTAGTGCATCTGGCACTAGAGAAATTGAAGAGGTTTTAAGGATAGCAGACCCCCATTCTTATTCAAAGGGAATCTCAGTACCCAATCTTTTAGATGTCTAGGGCAGTGTCGTATTCAGGTTCATAATTTGTGTTAAATAATTTAATAAATATGTTAAATAATTAATTTACTTCAAAAATAAGATAAAATCGTATCAATTTCAGGTCAATGTATTTGTATTGGGTCAGGTTCATGTTTCTTTCAGTAACTTTGTATTCGTGTCAACAGTTAGGGGGGGCAATTCAGGTTTATAAACAGGTCATGACACAAATTAGGCTAATACTAGCATGACACGTTATTAAACGTGCTACACATCATAACATGTGTAACCCTTTTAATAAAAGTGTCAAATTATACGAAACACGTACCCGTTAATTAAACATGTTAAATTACAAGACACAACACGACACGAATCAACACGATTAGTATTTAAAAATTTATATTTCATGTGTGATATATTATTTATAAATAATATCTAGGATATATAATAAATCATACTTGCTAAGTTAACCAATAATCAAATATAAAATAACAGATATATTAGTACAACCACTTCTTACTAACATACCTTCAATAACTTTACTTAAATGGGTCAATGCAAGTCACATTAATTTACACGATTATTTCATGCCATAAATGGTCAATTTATCCCAAACCCAAACCCGCATAACTTCATGTAATGTTGTATTCGTGGGTTGTGTCATACTTTTGTCAAGTCGTGTTCGCATATTTTGTCCAATATTGCCACCCTTCACCATTTTGTCTTTTGTTCTTTCTATTTGACTTTTCACGTAATTTGCATATACCTGTGGATATATAAGATTAGAGATATGAGTATTATGGGTGATCAAACCTAGGATGCATAATCTAACCATTTGGAAAATAATGTTGAGCATCATTAACGGAAAAGTCACTGGAGGCCGAAGGTTGACAATTAAGGCAATCCAGGAGAGTCACAGAGAAGATGAGCCTAGTGATGGTAGCAATCGTGATCACATTGGAAAGGAGATTGATATATAGATATATATATATATATAGGCTAAGGGGCTGCATCAACCTGGCAAAGCTCCTGCTCGATATTAGTGTGCAACCCTATGTAATAGAGACCACTCCTGACAATCTCTCTCTAGACGGATAAAGGGGACCTCGACAAATCCCTTAATTCTAAAAATTGGACCTTGATGATCCTGCTAGTGAGTGAGTGAAGGTTCCTTGCTTCAAAAATCCCTAAGCACTCCAAGTTTAGGAAAGTCCTGTGGTGCCCCTAATGAAGGGCTTGCTACAGATGGGTCTTCCTACAAGAGACTCTCCTGTTAGCTAGGTCCTCCCACGACCGTACTACATGGGGAATTTTCTCCTAAATCCTCTTCAGGGTGTTGACAGGATATAGGTCGTGGCCAAAGAAACCACAAGTATACGAGTGTGGTACAATGTTTGGCCCCCTTTAAAGCAATCCTCTCATACATCTATTTATTTATCAAAAGCACATTAGTGTTTAACACAAGTTCGAAACGGATAACACACTTCCCAAAAATGTATATACTTCTTACTTCTTAGTTATTGGTCATGCTACTGAATAATTATGTAATATTAATTGTTTAAATGATTTTTATAAGTAAAAAAATCTCAAATTTCTAATTACTAAGTCAACGTCCTACTTTGAGTTGAGATCTCTAGTTCTTCCATACCAATGTAATATTTCAGATTCAATCAAGAACAATTTAGAGAATGTTTTAAAACTTGGAAGCCTTATCACTTCAGGATTGTGATGTTATGCTCAATGCCTCCGGGATTCTAAGAGTGGTTCTTAAATATTATTTGCTTCTCCTTACTTCATTCTATTGCACTAGTGATATCCTAACCCAAATTTAAATAACGCTTTCAATTAAATAGTAAACCCAATCCTGCCTATATTAAAATTCATCCCTAGCAAGCAAAAAGACCCGAAATCCACAGGAGCATCCCTGAAACCCTATCTTCTTATTCCCAAAATCAACCCAAGTATTTTCTTTTATGGACAAGTCAAAATCAATCCAAGTATTCCTATCTGATTTGCAGACCTTGTAAATCAATTTCAGTTTGAATACCTACACTTTTATTGTTCTTAAACCTCCAATGCTACATCACACTTATCCAGTCACACATATTGGGCAGACCAAATTGGTAGTCAAAAACAAAGTCTAGAAAAAATAACAGTTGAAATAAAAAAAACTCCGGAGAAACTACACAAAATTCAGATTTGTCCTGGACCGTTTTACCACAACTTTGACCTCACCAAAACTATGGTCATGCTATACAAAGACAGCAAAGATCATTTACCACGAAATCAAAATCATAAAGAGTCAGGATTGAATATAATACCAGTGCAACAACTGCATCAGGGTGGTGATCTAAAAGGCACTCCAGAAGTCCAAAGCATAGCTGCAACAAGATTTAGATGGTAAAGTTGAACGGAAAAAAATCCTTAAGAAATTAGTTAACAAAGAAGAACTCTCCCTCCTGTTTCTCACTCTGTCAAGTTAAGAGGACTTAGATTAATTCTAGCATCCAAAAGAGATCGTCGTCATTAAAAGATACAGCAGCATTAACACTCAACAAGCAATAATTATACCTTCCTATCAAGCTGTCCCAAGGATTGCACCTGTAAGTTTTGTAGGAAGGACCTGGCAACCGCTCTTGCTTCATTAACAGTGACCATACCTACATTACTTTTCCTCTTCATTAGTGCCAAGCAACCAACAACTGCACCACGCAAGGCCTTCCAATCTGCCTGATATAAATATATTATCATCTATCCTTGTAAAGAACTTGTCAGAAATTCAACGAAAAAACTACAAAATATGTTAGCAATGGTTAAAAATAAAATGTGCCAAATGTATATTTACAGACACCTTATATTTTGTCAAACCCCCTCGAGAGTTTTTGTGCCTATTGTACCTATTCTGAGATCATCGATCACATTATGGACCATAAAGTTAAACAAAGCAATTGGAAGCCTCACTATAAACAATCACAACAGTACCAACGATGGTTATCGTTCTCTAAACAAGGAGGTGATATGCATGACATGGGACAATCAAAGAGCAAACATGGAATGACAGCAGGTGATCCTGAGTGGGGAGAGGTATCTTGGTAGGGACTGGGAAGTGAGGGCAGTTTTTAGGCTCAAGAACTTCGACCCCAATTCCAAAGATCGAGTTTGAACAGCTCATTATCAAGAATTGATACTTGACCTCAAAAACTGCTACCTGAGATGTGGAGCCAACCAATCTAGCAAGGCACAGACATAATCACAATTTGGCTGGGGATGGAACACAGCAGGGTTTGCAGGTTTGGATTAGCATACCGACAAGGATAGGCAATCTGATAGTGGTAAATATAATGCAAGCACCATGTCTAATGAGACAAAAACATTCCCTCCCTTCCCAACTGGTAAAGATATATATGTCAATGCCCAAGATAGGATAACATCAACCTCAAGTAGTAATCCGCACTAGTCGTGATTTGCAAGGATATCATGTAACAGGCACCATGATCCAGCCTTCCAGGATCTCAGCATTGACAATGGTCCCCAACCTTGCTTACTGAGTAAGTGTCTTACATTAGCTGATTGGTTTATGCAATGTCATATATAAGGACCGGGTTCATTGTCAATAGACTGAAGCCACTGACAAGAGGTGGCACCAAGCCATTTCAATCCCAGAGAGACATGTCATCATGAGGACAAGACTCCATGGACACTCTTGAGGAAGACGCAGAAGAAAGGAAGTATTTGAATGAGACCCGATAGAATTGATTGGGATTTGCCATAGAGAGTCTTGGACAAGCTGGATCTACCTGAAGAAGTTCTTTGATTATGCAATGTGTATTATCTCCACATCTTACTCTTCTCTGGAATCGGAAGACGAATAACCTGTTTGTTCACAGCCAAAGGCCAAAGCCTTTAGAAATAGCTAGGGGAGGTTCTGACCACTCACATAATTTTGCTGATATTCTGGTGCTGAAGCATCATTTTTTTTTTTTTTTGGGTAAGTAGTGTTGAAGAATCATGCAACCAAGCAGACGTGGTGAGGGGTGTCTCAAAGATTTTTCTAACTGGGTTGGACGACAAATTAGTGCTGTCTCAAAGAATGTTTTTACAAGAGGAATAAATATATGTCAGCTTCCCTATCACTCAGAATTTTTAAATTTGGAGTTCCAAACTTCCTAGCAACCACCAAATAGACATACAAACAAGTTCCTGAGAAGTTCAAGGAGAAAATGGCTGAACTATGCAGTTGTCACTTGTGACATGGGCTACTATTTTATTTTTTATTTATTTTTTATTATTTTCATGGATAGGTAAATTTTCACTACAAGGCCACCACGGGCTACCTTTATTCAATCAGTTACTGTCATCCATTTCAATTTTCAACTTATACAGTGCAAAAGATTAACATCCTAGAGGTTGTTTCTGACGCTATTGATATATGACATATAATTCTCTGTGGCGAAGATGGAGAGACCCAAACAATTCATCTAGTAACATGGGACAAGGTTTTCTTGAAGTGTTGGTAGGTCCTGTTATTAAGAATATGGTTTATATTAACGAGGCTTTGCTAGCTGAGATGACATGGTGGTTGCATGGCTATCAGTGTTTTAAAGAAACCAAATCAAATGATCCACCTCCTTGGCACAGCTTAATAGAAGGAATGTTAAGTTCTTGACCATTCGAACAAAACGGTTTCTGTTAATCGAGTAAATCAATTATTCATATACTTAAGCACTAAACCTCAAATGAAATAATGGCAATGATCTGACCATTCAGTTTGCGAGGATATTTGGCTTCCTAACCAGCTGACAAAAAATTGTACTGTCACCTATTACACAAGTTGAACTTGGTAAGAGGATTGTCGATCATTAAATTGAAGTAGCACATGGAGTTGACCTCTGTAGGCAGTTCCTCCTACCAAGGTCAGTCAAACACTAGAAACTGTTCGTGTCCAAATAGGAAATCATGTTAGGCATTGTGTTAAACCCATACCTCGATAATTCCCCTCTAATATAGCATATCATATGCTGGTCCACCTTAAAAGTAATCCATATTTCCTTATAAGAACAGTAATCAATACGGACAAATGCTCCTCCTTGAAAGGGTGATTTATGGAAAATGGGGTGCCCACCCATGTCAAACAGAGAGTTGGGTTTCATGCCATGACAGATTGCTCATTAATTGGGTTAAAGTTCATAGAACCTTTTGGATAACCTGACTCATTCATTTTTTTAAACATCTTGTGAGTGCATTATCCATGTCTTGAGCCATTATACTCGTTCCCAAGGAGGTATGGATTCCATTTCCTTAGACAGAGCAATGGAATGAAATTGACAGGGACCTCCAAGATCATCAGATGAATGCATGGACAAACATGGAACAGGCATTGTTATTCATCTTTAGAATTCAGTCACTCTGCCATGAAAGGGGTGAAACCGTTAAGGATTCTAATTTCCCATTTTACCATTCCCAGATGGCAACTAGTCTTTCAGTAAATTCAAGAACATGAGGATACTACTGCTGTGCAAGATAGTAAACCACATAAGAGAAAAATTCCGGTTGGATGGCAACTTCCTCCAGTGCAATGGGTGAAGATTGACACACTGATTTAAAAAAAAAAGGGTGAAGATTGACATGGATGGACTACGCTAAGCTTTCCTTTTGCACTACTCTAATTCTATCCAAGTTGCTCTCCATAACCTACTCTCCTGGACTAGTTTCTTTACCCACACCCATCCATTAAGGTGTGTAAACCCTTACTTCTCACCACATTCGGGCACTGATGTGGTGTGTCACTTTGCAGGAACGCCCTCGCAAACCCCTACCCATTTTTCACTACACTTGGTAACCAATGCAGCACATCATAAGTGGGGGACACCCCCAATGAAATTCTCATTTGGATACATATTCATAGGAAGTGACTGTATCTTACGCTGGCCGTCAACCAATCACAAGCCTCCTTTATGAGAGCTTAGAACCAGCTGTGTTAAATAAAACATTAAGCACGCACAGGCGGAATTCAAACTAATTTAAAGAATAATAAACTAATAAAAAGAATAAATATAAAAACATAAACCAAATCTCACATTTGTATGGGTTGAACACATAGATTTTTATCTGCTTAAACCATGAAGCAACAATGATGCAAGCACAGATTCTAAAATTATAGATAAAAAGTAAGGAGAAAGATTAAGGAAATAAACAACAGTTGTCTAAAGAGGAAAGAAGACAATGGAAATTATATATCTGGAAGAAGAAAGAAATAAAAGGGAGAAAGCATGAAAAAACAATTGATAACTACAAGGACAACCATTTCCACTTTGTGTGTGGCAGCCTATTATGTAATTGCTCACTTACCAGCCTTTCTGCAAAGAATCCTATCAAGCTATGAATGGAAGCATCATCTAGAGGCTTTGATGCAAGACGCGTCAGCAACTCTGCCAGAAGAAGTATACCTGTAGGGCAGCAAGGTAAATAAGATGTGTAAAAATCCTCGCTACACAAAGACAGGTCACAAGATGTGACTATGAGTCTAAAACTGACATGTTTATAAGAGTACAAGAAATAACAAAATTGTAAAGAAGTTAAATTCATGTTATGGCCTATTGTCCTCACTAGTGCATAAATGTTGGAATAAAAGATTTAAAAGTCTTCAGTGCATGTACTCCCAAAAACTAGTGATAATCGTCCAATAAATTACAATCCCATGGCAGTAACATTGGGGCTAAGTTTGAGTTGCCAATCAGACCTCATTTTCCTCCCAATTCAATTTTCCAGCAAGTGAAGAGTTTTCCTGTACTAAATAAAAAGTTAAAAACTAGTGGTGACCATTCTTAGGATATAGGGTTAATTTCAAGAAGGCTTCTTAAGACACTACCCTCTTAAAAATGCCTTTCCTTGTGTATTTCATTTTCTCTAGATCCAAATGGTGTTTTCTTTCCTTTTCTTTTTCAAATCTCAATTCTGCAGTATTATAAATTTTTTTAAAGTAATATTTTTTTTATAATTACCGTCAAACATCGGAACTCCTTGTGCTTTTGAAAAGAGCACATCTTATCTTCTTCTCCAGATAAAATATATCAATGTCATTAAATGCCAAAAACAGAAAACAAGGAAACAGATGATGCAGCCCAAGATAAGAAGTGTTCCATGCAACCTTTTAGAGGCATTATATCCCGTGCAAGCTTATGGAGATTTGTTCCAAGCTCTATCTTTTTCTATTATTATTATCTGACAAGTACAAGAAGATTATATTAAAAAGCATCAAGGGATGCCACCCATGTTACAAAAAGTTCCAAGCTATATCTTAGTTGAGAGTTTTTTCTTTTTATAAACAAATTTATAAATTTTATTTACAATGGATTTTCAGTCTCTAATTCTTGCTATTTTTGGAATGTCTTGGGTGTTCACAAGACAGGGTATTTGTGGGCCTCCTTAGTTGGCATATAGGTCGGATGGGTAAATGGAGGAGGATGCCTAGGTCCTGCTGGCATACAGCCCCTTGTATACAAACAACTCCACCATCAAAGAATCAAACCTTAAGGTTGATTCCCTTCTTTTTTTTTTTTTTTTGGTCTTGAAGGTGACCCAAAAAATCAAGACCTATAGAAGCAATTATACGATTGAAAAACACTTTTTTTCTATTTTGTTTTGGATAGTCAACTTTATGGGAAGCTAGACCTAAGCTGAATCTTTCTTTTTCTTTTTTTCTTTTTTTTTTTTTTTTTTTTTTTATTGAAAGCAAGTGTAAGGAGTGTTAAGAGAGACCTTGGCAGTCATTAGTTTGTCTTCTATTTCTTTTGCACATGGCTGCATCCCTTCAAACTTCTTTCAATACATATTATTCACTTATTTATAAATGGCTCTTGACCTAGTAGAGCAAAAAAATGGCTTGACTCAATTGAACAAACACATCCATTTTTCATACTCAACTCAATTTTGCATTTTCCCAACTAAATGAGTCAAGCCTGATCATGTAATAAAAGGAAATTTGCAATAAAGGCACCAGTAGTAGTATCCAGCAAATAGCTTCAGTACAGATTCTAAAGAACTGTTACTGTCTTAAAAGATTAGTTGATTAACAAACAAGCACCACACACCAGAAGTCAGTCGAATAAACACACACATCAAAGTTCAATACCCCAATTCATATTTAATCAAACAACCAAAACCTAGCTGATCAAATAAAGAAACATTAAGGTACCTCTCGCACGAATGATGTTGTCTGTAGTAGTCAAATACATCTCCATCTCTCTAACCTATAATTTAAACAGCAACAGTTGAGATGGAGTATAAAAATAAAATAAACTCAACAATTTAACGACTGGGACGTGGTAAAAAAATAATTATGACATCAGCTTACCAATGCCTCTATAGTTAACATGTCATTCTTCACGAGAACAGCAATTGCATCTAAACTTGCACCCTATAAAGCATGGACAAGCAGAATATGTTCAAAACCTCGTACCCAAAGAATTAAAATGTTAATTCAAAACAAATATGTGCAAATTCTGTATGATACAAACTGAAAACTTTTTTTGCCCTATTTTGAGCAACATTGTGAAAATATATATATATATATATGTATGAGGGCGATCCAGCAATATCCAAACATACGCAGTAAACCAAACCAATGAATTAACATTTTTTCAAGTAAACAAAAAGAAAAACTCGATGCAATTGCCCTTCGCATAGAAAACGAGTTTTCTCGAGACAATGTTGGGATAGCGAGAATGCAAAAACAAATAGAACGCTGAATACAACAATCAAAAATATAGTCTCCGTTGAACTTCTCGACGCTACCAAAACAGAGCATTAGCGAATTAAGGGAAATAAGTGATAATTGAACCTGCTGAGTAGGAGAGCTAGAAGAGTCAACGTAGGACTCAACGTGCTTAACCCAATGAGTCGAGTTCGCCATTTGATGGGAGAGGGAAAGAGATTCGCGTTCGAGGGTTTGGCGGATGTGCGAGGGTTTTGGGTTTTGAAGTTCTCCAGAACGGGGCAGATGAATAAATTTTATACGCGAGAGTGACCCTACGCATGTTCAGTTTGGAAATTCCAATGTTTTCTCATTAATTTTTTTTTTTTTCTTTTCATTCCCCGTATAATTATGAAATTAAGAATGACAAATAAAATTTTGTATAAATTACACCTAAATCTCCTAAACATTAATTGTACATAAACCTCTTAAACATTTAAATCTTACACTTAAACTCCTAATTCCCAAATGTTTGTAACACTTAAACCCATCCGTTAATTTTCTCCGTTAACTCATTTAAATTGCGTTATAAAATGACAAAAATATCCCTAACCCATGAGTAAGACTTATTCTTTCTCTCTCTCTCTCTTCACACATCTCTCTCTACCCCTCCCTCTCACACAGTTTTCCTTATTATTAAAATGGTTTATTTTATTAAAATATTTTATTAATTATATTAATTTTATTAAATCTAATAATAATTTATTATTAAATTAAGTAATAATAATATATTTTATTAAAAACTAATTATTATTAAAAAAATAAATATTTATAACATAAAATTAATTAAATTAAATATATTTTATTAAATTAATTAAACAAATATATTTTAAATATATTTTATTGAATTCAATTAATTTAAATTAATTCATTTTTAAATTTTTACTATTTAATAATTTTAAATATATTTTTCTTCAATTTTAGTGAAGGACCATTTTAAAAAAATTAGTAATTTTAACTTTTATCCTATCATGGTGAACATAATGTTTACAAATTACAAAAATTAAAAATGTTAAAAAGAAAAAATCAAATTAATAAATATCAGTATTTTTTATTAATTAATAATTTTTAAATTTTATCTTACCATGTTCAAAATAATTTTTATAAACTACAAAAATTAAAACTATAAAAAAATCAAAACATCGTCATCACATGAACGTCTTCTCTCTTCATTAGCACTATAAGAACATAAGAGCTCAGAATTCTAGTAGAGCTCACCAGCAAAGGGCCGAAGCTCATCGAATTCCAGGGAATGGGTTGGAGGGGAATAGAGACGAAAGAGGTCAAGCTCTCGAAAGCTGAGGCTCGATTAATACTATTGTAGCTGTACAGATCAACGAAAAGCTATGGAAAGAAGATTCGAGGTGTTGGCGCTCACAGACGCACTAGAGATCAATCGAAATGTTGTCGTTTCTTCAAAGTGAACCTTAAAGGACGAGAGACGAGATGGGTCAGGCCTGACATAGCAAAAAGAATGACTCAGATCGTCACGAGGTTGGAAATGACAACTGTTATGCCTTTCCCCCAACAAACACCATCGCTACCAATGAAACATACCCCGATCTTCCCTAACCTGTTATCCATTGGAATTCTGGCTGAGTTCATCAGCAAAGGATCGGAAAGAGAAAAAGATAGAGAGAAGAGGGGACGATTACCATGTCTTTCCTCCAACAAACGCCATTGCTACCAGTGAAACAATCTTGATCTTCCCCAACCCATTACCCATCCAAAGTCTGGCTAAGTTCATCGTAAAGGACTAGTGAGAGAGAGAGAGAGAGATAGAGGTGTGCGGAGAGATAAATAACGAGCGTTAATGATAGCCAGGGACATTTTTATCTTTTTACAACGTAATTCAAACGAGTTAACGAAAAAATTAATTAATGAGCCTAAGTGTTACAAATATTTGAAAATAAAGATTTAAAGTTTAAATATTCAGGGGTCAACAAGTAATTAGCCTAATATTTAGGGGGTTAATTATTATTTATCCTAATTTTTTTAATTATTTATTCAATTTAAATTGACAATAATTTTTATATATTTTCATTCTATTTTGATATGTGAGTTTATTAAATTAATTAATTTAATCAATAACAGTAAAAATATAAATATAATAGTTATAACTTACATTTAACATGATACTTATATTTTATATTTATTAAGTGGTGCACTTTTTTTTTTTTTGAGTCAGTACATAAACAATATGTCAAAATGTATTAATATTGATTTGTATCATACTAATATTAAACTTAATTTTTATGAGTAATTATGATAATATAATACACGTTGTATGAATAATTTTAGAAAAATTCTAAAGTATTTTAATTGAATAACAATGCCTTTGAAAGTGTGCTTGCACGAGAGACATATTGCGAGTTAGGCAATAATTACTTTCCAGTTTTTTTGTTCAACGAAAGTTCTGTTTGGTTTGTAAATAAATAATAAAAAATTTTATAAATTTCTGTTAATTTTATATCACATCAACTTTTTTTTTTCACTGCACGTATTACAAATTTTTAATTTATCTCACTTTTTATTATTTCAAACACACCCGAAAAAAAACAAAATAAATTTAAGTGTAATTTGTAATTGAGTATAGATAACGATTTTCAGTTGAGTTTTGGCCTCTTGTCTCTATCTAAGGGTGTCATATTTAGGAGGCCAAACAACGTAACTGAATAAATCCTTATATTTCCTTTCACTGAACTCTATTTCTTATTTTTTACGGATATTCTTTTACTAGGGATAGAACAAAATATGTTTAACATAAAATTTAAAGTGATTGTCTGATTCAACCGACAAAGCAATCTCACTCAATCACAATGTTATCCGAATTGGATTGAACCAGTCAGAGAATTGGACCTTGAACTAGCCTAGTTAACTGGTTGATTTTCAGAGAATTTGATTGTTATTTTTTTTTTTAAATTACACTAGATGACATTATGTTTCTAGAATCAATATTTTTTGAGTCAAATATTTATTTACTTTCATGAAATAATAATTTAAAAATTATTTTTTAAAACAGATTGGATTGGATATATAAATTTTACAAGATTGGATTTGATTAATTTTAAATTTAGAGCGGATTCATTATTATTGGATCTGGATCATGTTTGAATATGATCCAATCTTGATTCATTGATAGGTGTAGATATTGGTAATATTCAGTAAAAAAATTTTATTAAATAAATTAAAAAATGGTCACTATCACATTATTATATATATTAATATTTTTATAAATAATTTCGGTAAAATAAAGAAAATACGAAGGGAAAAAAAAGGGGTTGGATGAACTGCAAACGTAAGGAACATTCCGAACAAAAGGCTGGATATATAAAAGTGATGTACTTAGGCTTGTTTGGAATGAAAAAAAAATTAATTTTTTTAACTAACTACTAATTAATTACTAAAAATTAATTTTTTTTTTTTTTTGTGTTTGAGAAGGAAAATAATCAATCTTTAGTAGTTAATTTTTTATTTTTTTATCAAATTGATATATTTGTCTTTAATATTTAAAATTTTAAAATATAAAAGTATAATTTTAATCATTTCAAAAAAAAATTAAAAAATTGAGCAATTAGTAATTGACTTTCTGACTATTCTTTCTAAATCATACCTTAAATTCCATTATACCTCCATCCACCTCATGTCTCCTTTTTCACATCAAGTAGTCATGTATTTTAAAATAGTATGGAAAAATTTTAAAAATAAACTTTTAAACTCAAAGTTGCTTTTTATGAATAAAGAAAAATTCGAAAACTTCAAATTTTGAATTTTTACACGATTTAATTGAATTTCGCACTAAATTCAATTAGTTTATGCACTAAAAAAAGCTCTTGAGTGTTATTACATTCAATAAAAGTTGGTATATATATTTATAATTTCAAATTTAATAAAAAAATAAAATTTACAGTACGTTGGTTCATACTTTTTTTTTTTTTTTTTTTTTTGAATTTTCAATTTGGATGGGAACAAAACAGATAGGCCTACGTGGACAATTATCGATAGTCCCGATTAGACCTTCCAATCCTTTTTTTTTTTTTTTTTTTGAAAAGGTGAGACCTTCCAATCTTGCTACATGCCAAATTCGTTTGATCCATGAACCTGGACTCAAACACTCGCATAGGGGGAACTGCAACATAGATGTCCATGTATATACATATACACGTATATACATATGGGTAGATATCCATCAAAGGAATAGAATTCGAGAGGCAGAGAGAGAGAGAGAGAGAGAGAGAGACGGAATCTGTAAAATATGCCGGAGACAGATCAGAACTTGTTCACAGAGACTGCAATACCTCAGCAGAGGACCTACAGTGGCAATCTCTTCCCTGCGGTTCTACGTCCAAACCCCGACAGTTCTACGATGATTTCTGATCTTTCTTATCTCATCCAAGGAATCAAGGATAGCAAGTCACGGCTTGAATCTCTTCTCCACAGAACCGGGGCTATTCTCTTCAGGGGTTTCCCGGGAACAACCGCCTCCGACTTCAACGACGTCGTCGAGGCTTTTGGCTTCGAAGAGCTGCCGTACGTCGGCGGTGCGGCACCCCGGACCAACATCGTCGGCCGGGTTTTCACCGCCAACGAGTCCCCCCCTGATCAGAAAATCCCTTTTCACCATGAAATGGCTCAGGTATATTTTTGACACTCCAGGCTCTGTTAATAATTTTTTATTTTTTGGTTACTCTTTGTTTTTTTGTTTTATTTTGTTGATCGCACCTTTTATTGGAAAAAGAACAGTGCAGTGACAAAAAAAAAATAAGATAAAATTAGATAAAGTTAAAAAACGTATGAACTTATAATTCGTGTAATAAAAATTAAGTAATTTTAAAAATTTTCAGTATTTTTTATCGTTTTTCAGAATATTTTATAATGGGCCTTTAATGTTTTCTAATTCTTTGAAGTATGTGGAGTGTGGATTTCAGTTGACGAATCATTATTCCCGTTCAGTAATTTTGGTTGTGGGTACTGGGTTAACATGATCTTTTTGTAAGTTGGGTAATTTCTGTAATTATTTTTTATTTGAAATTCCCAATATGACTCTGTAGTTTATTTTCTTTCAATTGTTATTGTTATTACTTTGGCTACTAATTCAATAATTACTAAATTAGTCACAATTCTCAAAGTTCATTTTTTTAAATTATTATCTAGTGAATATTCCGGTAGTATTTTGAAAATTCTGAAAATTGGGCTGAAATTGAAAAAGTTGGCAAAGTGATTAAAACTAACAGTGTGATTTAATTTGACCAATAACTAGTTGAATTGTTTTGCATACTCAATTGTCATGGCAGAGTTGCTGCCATTAACTGATCTGTTGAGTCTTTATGGTTATCTTAGTTGTTTTATGTTGGTCAATTTGTCTTGAAAATTTTTACAGTAATTGAGACGCCGGGTTGTTAAACTCTCGATTTTAATAATAAATTTTACAATTTTATGATGTTAGAGTGAAAAAAAATTATTAAATTTTATCAAAAGTTATAATGACTGCAAAATAGGTTAATTCTTAAAATTTGAGACATAAAATGAGTAAAATTTTAATTTTATAAGTGATTTTACCTATTTTATAAGCTAAGGATTTTTTTATTTAATTTTATCAAATAAAATAGCATTTATGGGTTCTTTTGTTTTTCAATTGGTAGGCCACGAGTAGCAAGTTGACTATTATAAATTAAATATAATAGTTATGAATGAAACAACGAGACTTGTAATAAAAAGTACAAATATATTTTTGATCATACAGAGGTAAATGAAAATAAAGTTAATATTTTAATGTTAATTTTATATGTTACACAAAATATTTCTCAATTGTATTGTTGGAAAAATGGATGTGGAACGGAATGTAAAATCTATTATAAACTTTTAAGGGTTGGTTTTGTCAATATGGGTGGTTTTTTTTTTGGGGAAGATATTTTTTTGATACATGTTTTTACTTTATTTCCTAAAATTGTTTATTTTTAAAAATAAAAAATAGAAATTATAAACGAAGAAATTGCAGTATAATTTTATATGATAGACTGTAGGTAAAATCTTACAATTTTATGACTCGATTTTTTGGATTCACCTTTGACTTTAGGTAAAGCCTGAATTTTAACATTGGAAGGATAGTTTAATATTTTGAGAAGTTGAATAAATTTTTTGTTTCACAATGGGTTAAACAGGTCCCTACGTTTCCATCCAAATTGTTCTTCTTTTGTGAAGTAGAACCAGGGGAAGGGGGAGAAACCCCAATTGTTCTAAGCCATATCGCATATGAGAGGATGAAAGAAAGGTATCCAGAATTTGTTGCACGACTGGAAGAGCACGGATTGATCTATACGCGAGTATTAGGCGAAGATGATGATCCTACATCAGCTATTGGCCGTGGTTGGAAATCTACATTCTTGACCAAAGACAAAAGCATAGCGGAGGAAAGGTTTGTTCTTTCTTGTTTTCAATTCATTCTTTCGTGTTCGAACTCATTTCGCCCTTTTAAGTATTGTTGTTCAACTTTGTGAAACATAGACCTATTCTTGTTAGCGTTTACTTAGTAAATTTTTAAGAAAAATGGGAATCAATTTACACTTATATGGAGCCAATTCCTCCTCATTGATGTTTTTACCTATAAAAATTAGAACTGATCATATTCTACAACACGATAGTTCACAACATCGAAGGTTCACAAAGAAAAATTGAAACCTCGAAGTGTTAACGGTATCATTACCGTAAGTCCATTAGCTTCTTGATAGCCTAGTGCACGAAACTCTTACCTTGTGCGGGGTCTGGGGAAGGGTCGGATCACGAGAGTCTACTGTACGCAGCCTTACGCCGTATTTGTAGGAAACTGTTTCCATGACTCGAACCCGTGACTTCAGGTCACACGGCGATAACTCTTACCGTTGCGCCAAGATTCCCCTTATTGGTAAAAAATAAATAAATGGGATTACTTTGTACAAAAGTTTTTTCTTGTTTCTGCCTTTTTTTACATTGATTTTGTGGTAGGGACATCTGTGGTTTTGGTATCTCCGTTTTTGTCTTGCTCCATCACAATTTTTGTTTCTATAAAAGTTAAAACACTCTTCTAACTCATTTCCTCAACTTCTAGCAACATTTTCTTTTCTGACTTCCTATAATTAATTTATAAGAATGAAAGCAAAAACAAAACGGGAATGCGATTTGCAATAATATAAAGAGAATTGGGAAAAAGAGAGGAGAGGAAGAAGAAAATTTTAGAATTATTAGTGTGTAGACTGTTTTGAGCTCTTTAATTCTCTACAAATCTTTACAAAATTCAAATTTTTTACTCAGAGCACGAATTATGAGATTACAACGTTTACAAATTTATACTAATTTATACAACTCCAAATACATTCTGACAACTAGATATTTTTATACAAGAAATATAAATATGCACTAGAATAATGTGATTTTTTTTAGGGTCGGATCACGAGCGTTTTTGTGTGGGAGGGAGTTTTTGTCTTTTGATCACGAAAATATGTGACAGGGCTGCTAAGCTGGGTATGAGGCTGGAATGGCTGGAAGACGGTGGAGTAAAGACCATAATGGGTCCAATCCCAGCGATTAAAATTGACAAGAGCAGAGAACGCAAGATATGGTTCAACAGCATGGTGGCTGCTTACACGGGCTGGGAAGATTCGCGGAACGATCCTGTAAAAGCTGTCACTTTTGGGGATGGAAAACCACTTCCCGCCCATGTCATCTACAGTTGCCTTAAAATCCTGGACGAGGAAAGTGTTTCCATTCCGTGGAAAAAAGGTGATGTTCTTCTGATCGATAACTGGGCTGTTCTCCATTCTCGAAGGCCATTCAGCCCTCCTCGCCGCGTGCTTGCATCATTGTGCAAGTAAAAAGGATGAGAGACCATGTTCCCTACTTCTGTATACGGTGCCGCTAGTGACTATTTAGAGTTTAATTAGAACTTCAGACGTGCTTGGGAAAAGGAAAGATCAATTAAGCAAATGGTTTCATGATTTGGACTGGTTTTTGATCGTTTGAACACGTTGATACCACTATCATTTCTATGTTTTATTTGTAATGGAAGCTTCGTTTTCCATCTGAAAATCTATCTTTATCTTGTGTGAAAATGGGGGAAAAAAAATGAAATAGTTGGAATGTTCTTGTGTAGATAAAAACTACTAGCTAGTGCTGGATATATATATATATATATATGTACAGGGGATGGACTGGAGCATATCTTCTGATAATAAAAAAAAACCTATTGATTTAATATTTATCTTATATCAAATCAAATCAATTTTTAAATTTAAAATTTGTTCCAAATAAAAATTTTATTCATCAAATCAAATCAATTTTAAGAAAAAAATATTTCCAAAGGGTGTATTAAGTAATTTTACTTAAACAAGTTTTTCTATTTCTTTTCATCCCTGATACCTTTTGTATTCTCATTAGTACCTTTTAACTATTTATAATATGCATGTGCAACTAATTTTTCAAAATTTATTAGACATTTAAGTAATTTAATTTATAACTTTTTTTTTTTAAATTCCTTTTACACCTATCACTGACCATTCGAAAGGAATTTATAACTATCAAACCATAATAATCATGCACATTCACCCAACCTCTACCTCTATACTATTAGACAAGAAAATATTAAAAATATTAGTGAAATATAAAAATTAATAAAGTTTTTATTTTGGTGAAGTTTCTTTAGTTTCCCATAATACACCTCTCATATTAATTTTAAAATTTAAATAAAATAATTTTCAAAAATCTTTCATATTTTAAAATTTTAATCATCATATCATTTTTTTCTTTTTATGTTTTTACTTGATTAGATTATATAAATAAAGTGACGGTCTCTAGCATAGATAATTATAACCGATTAATATTTTTATAATATAATCTGGTTTTAACTATTTTTTGAATATATGAATTCTAAACAATTTCGAGTTTTAACTGCATTTCTTTTCATAGTTGACCCTAACTTATTTATATGATTTTAGTAAAAATTCCCATATCTAGGTCAAATTATTGAGAGGGGGATTGGTATTTACCTCAAAACGGCGTCATTTTGTGATTTTTTCATTCAAAACAATGCTGTTTTATTTAAGTTGCTAAATTTGAATATGAATTAGTGTATTTAAATATAACAACTTAAGTGAAACGGTGTCATTTTGAATAAAAGTCACAAAACGTTATCATTTTCAGACAAATGCACCCCCTGAGTCCCAAATTGCTATCCAACCAGCCACTAAAAGTCCTCAGGAGTAATCGAATTATGCTAGGCCGCACCCCACTGTTGGTTTCATGCTGATATTTGTAGTTAGGTCAACTTCAAAATTAGCCTAATCCGAAACTAGGTTGATAACCTCGAACCAAATAGCACAAGCAACGTAGTTTTCCCTGGATTTGTTTGCTAAAAATCACGTATAACATGCTGGATTGGATTAGAGAAGCTCACAGAACTGGCCTTTCCAAATGAGCCCAACCCACTAAAATCATGGGTAAACAAATCCGGGTTGAGTCCAACCCCACTAATTAAGATCCAGTTGGATCGCCACTAGTCATGTTAGTTTCGGGCCTAGACAATTCAGCACCAGTTTTTTATTTTATTTTATTTATTTAATATTTTTTTTGCCTCTTGGAAAAAAATGGTTGTTTATAGTTGATAATGTGTCAAAAAAAAAAACTATTTTTAGTCATTTTTGGGTGCATATTAATTATTTGGTACAAGGTGAAATAAAGTTAACTATTTTATACAAGAATTAATAAAATATGACTCGGATTATGTTGAGTTTGGTACCCACAAAGATGAAAATTGAATTATTTAATAATAATTTTAGAAATTAGGCAGTAATTAATTAATTATAAATATTTTTTTTTCTAAAAGATTAAAAAATAAGAATTTGTATCACTATATTATATTTGAATTGTGGCAATTTCAGTATTTTTGGTGTTTGTACGAGGACACATTTGAAAATTTAAATTTTTCTTAATATGCAATCAGAGAAAGAAATTCAATAAGTTTCATGGTTTTATTCGCTATTTTAGTTTCCATTCACGATTTTAAATAATATTTTGATTTGGTTTAATTCCTACGTAAACTTTTCCCTCCCTCAAACCTCAACTACCTAATAGGGAAAATAAAATCCCCCCACATTTCCGCCAACGTATGACTCTAATATTATGTTTGATTGAGGGATTAAATGATGGGATTTAAATAATATCATGGAATAATATATAAAATTAGATATAACATATGATTATTTTTTATATGGGATTATTTTTTTTTAATATTTGATTGGTGAAATATAAAGTAAGATAAAAAATATGATTTAACATATAAAATGACAGAAAATAATTTTAAGTCTTTTGATTTTAACGGAAAACAAATCTAGAGATTAGATATAGGTAATACCACACTCTCATAGTATTACTCATACCCCAGTCCCATAGTAATAATAATCTTCTCTCACTTTTTCTAACCAAACATAGGATTAGAGTAAGTCTCACGAATATACAATCTAATCCCAAGTTTTAATCCCGGAAACAAATGTGGCCTTATAGATTTTCTCGACTATTGAATTTATTTTTAATGTTATCCAACTGTGAGAAAGTCTCACCATC
Organism: Vitellaria paradoxa; assembly: GCA_019916065.1. Lineage (NCBI taxonomy): Eukaryota > Viridiplantae > Streptophyta > Magnoliopsida > Ericales > Sapotaceae > Vitellaria > Vitellaria paradoxa. The sequence goes on from CM034240.1 coordinate 48,669,510, forward strand.
AATTGGATGGTGAGAATAGCATAATAGGCTCATTAATTCTGAGTAATTATCTTGTTTTTGCAAAATATGTATATTTTGCGCTTGTTTAGGGTATCACAAATTACAAAAAATCTTAAAATTTTCTAACTTCTTCTATTTTTTCTTTCAATTTTTCCCATACTAGCTTTCTTCAATTTTCATCAATATTTTCAAAATTTCTTCATTTTTTTTAACTTTCTAAGTAACACACTAAATACCAAACTTTTTAAAATTTGGTTGTTTTTTACTATTTTATTTTTAATTTTTAATTTTTTTTTGGCAACACTAAACAAACACTTTTCTTCAGAACTTGATTAATATGTAAGACACTTTGATCCACATTTACTTACTATACTTAACTTTTATTAATTGAACATATATAAAAATGTTATCTTCTCAAAGAATATACAAATTTCACCTCAATCCTAATTTATAACCGTTCTAATCACTTCTCTTTCGTGGGACTTTAAAATAAAATTAAACCCCAACTTACCCATATGTCTACGTTAAATTACCCACGTTTTGCAAAAGGAATTGGGGCCCTCTTAATGGATTTTTAGATAATTGCGTGTTGATTTCGGATGAGCCCTCAACTTATCTCGTTACTCTAATTTAGTTGGCCCAAATCTTCTTTTTTCATTAGTGATAATATGAAGTAAGCAAGCTTTCTTTGCGTAATCAAATCAGTGTCGAATCCCGAAAGCCGAACACCAACTCATCAAGATAAGAGAGGACGGATGCTCGCTAGGTAGGTAGGTGATCGATGAATAATTAAATAGGAGATTAAAGTCTAAAATTCGCAATTAAAATCTAAAAATCTCGATTAAATTAAGGAGAAAATAATGTAGTACTTTAAATACATCAGCCTAATTAATGTTATTCTGAATTTGTTTGTAGTTATACAAATTTTTATAAAATTTAAATTTTTTAGTATGAATGACAAGACTGCAAATCTCACCGATTTATATTGAATTTCTTCATTCTAAATACTCTTCTGTCAAAATTTATTATCAAAAATTATAATAAAATGATTAATTAAAAGCTAATCATTTTTAAAATAACTTAACACACAAACAAATTTTAAATTAGATAAATTTTATTGTCGAATTATTTTCATCATAAATTTTGGTAATAATCCCAAAGATATGACATTTATTTCCACCAATTGGCAATTCTCTATCATCCACGCCCAAATATTCTTAAAGTTTCTTGAGATCTTGAGAAAATCCTACACTTTTGAGTGCGAATGATTTGATCACATAAACCGTTCCGTGCATAAAGGCTTTTTGTAAAGGCAAAGAATGCACTCTACAGGAAAGTGTACTCAATTTGCCTTTAGGCCACTAGGTGCAATAATTGACCCCTTTTTTTTAAACTAGTACAAATATGAGAAATGAAGTCCCAAAAGAGCTAGATGAGATGACTTAAGATTTGGGGTCAGAGGCTTGCCATTCAAGCTCCCAAAGTTCAAATTTTCTCCCTAATAATTCTTGGGATCAGTATTTCGAGCGCAAAGTACAGTAAAATTAATAGAACAAATCTCCTTGACTAGATGAACTGTATCCCGTCTTTGCATGTGAGTCTGAATTTCTATTACTGTGTGAGTCTGTGACTTATCAATGCACATGTTGAGGGGTCGATATGTGCAACACAAAGTAAGAGAGATTCACTCCTTAGAATTTAGTTTGGAGAGTGAATCTCTTGATATCAAATCTTTTTTTAATATGAGAAATGAAAATGAATAAAATTTACTAAGATGTTTCAAAAATGTTATTGAAATCATGAAAAGAGAAGAGGGAATAAAATGTTAATTAGAAAAGCCCATTGGCATCCTTCAAAACAAAATAAATAAATAAATAAACAAATAAAAAATATTAGAAAACTTATTTTCTTATAATTAAGGCTTGGTTCAAGAACCATTAACTCTAGTCTTTTTCATTTTAACTTTTTTTAGGTATCTTTTTACTTAATCTTTTTTTTTTTTTTTTGTGTAACTTTTAGATATATTATTCACATTTATGAAAATAATTACATATATAAAATTCACGTATAGGTAAAAAAAATTAATTTTTTAAAGCCAACTTTTTTTCATATGCAAATGGATTTTCTTATTTGCAAGCATTTTTTACAATTTTTTTTAATGAATATGAATTATCAAACAAAAAATAAATGTATAAGATGAAGAGGTTGGAGCCCATGGATCCCAAACCAACCCTAAATCATACTCTACCTGAAAATGAAATTATTATTACTGTTTATATAAATTAATCAAAGCAATTATGTTGGAATATAAAAATTATGAGAAGTGCGGTTTTCTTACCTTATTTATTTTTTTGGAAAGATTTTGAAAATTTTCTTTAAGTTATGCTAGACTTTTTATAACATTGGACAAATTTTACTTCTTTAACTGGAGTTTTACTCAAAATTTCACTTTAATACTTGAATTTTTTTAATAATCAAGGGTCTAAATTTTTTAATTAATTACAGTTCAAGGTTTCACATTTAAAATGAGATTACAAGGGTTGTAAAATAGTAACTGATAGGAGCAACTGTAACTAATTAAAATTTTATGTTCTTAATTGTTATAAAATATATGCAAAAAAATCAAATGCTAAAATTTTATTTTTAATAAAGCTTATGAAAGCAAATTAAAATTTACCCTATTAAAATTAAAAGTTAAAACCACCTCTTTAAAAAGTTTTATGCCCAGGGAATTTTGTTCAAAACATGTTTTTATATTGTAGAGTATTAGGTGCTATTTTGTATACCTGTTTTGAACTCATTTTTTATTTTTTAATTTTGAGAATAAAAAAATAATACAAAAAGTATTTGATTACTTGTGTTTTTAAAATTTATTTTAAAAAAAAAAAAATTACACATAAAATGTAAAATGACAAAATTTCGTTACGAGCAATTTCAACACAAAATAAAAAAAACATTACAAAACACGAAAAATAAAAAAAAAAAAATGTCAAACTAAATCAAATAGCACCTTACTTTTTATAATAAGACAAGGAACCAAGTATTTGTTGTGCTTAATTGGTTGAGCCTTTTCAAAGGCGACTTTCGATAGAGCGGTGATTATTGTGGAGTCTCTGAGCAAATCCAAAAACTTGACTGATAATAAAATGACAGTAATAATAAAGTACTTAAGAGGGATTTGGTAGTGTTCCCTCCCAAAATTTTTACTTGTCCAACGTTGAACGGTTTCTCATTGGTCACAAAATAGTAAAATAATAACAGTACTAAAATATATTATCATGCCCTGGAACCAATACGTGGCAAGTGAATCACAACTGCGTCACTTGATCGATGCATTTTCCCGTTTGTTTTAGTGAGAGAGAGAGAGAGAGAGAGAAAAGGGGGGAGGGAGTTGATCAATTGTTTCGGTTGATGCAATATTGACTTTTTATAATACATAGTTGGGAATTGAAAACGAAACATCATCAAAAATCAAAGCAAAGTAGACTTATGAAACCCCCAATCTCGGATAACAATTACTAAAGCAATCATTAATTTACGAGAACTAATTGTTTGGTCTCTTTTTGGCTGAAAACTGTTTCTCTTTTTTTTATTCGTTTATTTATTTATTTTTCTAGAAAAACCTTCCCGATACATTGCATCATAGCAAAAGCCAGCAGAACCCAATCCGATGATTAAAAATATTTGGTGGGTCAAATTAATTAAAATTTATTATTTTTTACTAATCTTTTTTACTTTTTTTAATTAAATTTTATCATATATTATTTTTATATTAAATTTTTATATTTTTATTATATTTTTTTACCAACTAAATATCCTTGGAACAAAAAAAAAACCCTATGAAGTGATAGTTATAGACGTCCCAACTTTTCTGATCGATGCATCTAAACCTTTTCTCATCAAAAGCCAAAAAAGTTCACCTCATATGGTGACTTTTGATCCGTGCACTTCACTTACTTTTTTTTTTTTTTTTTTTTTCTCTCTCTCTCTCCCAACTTGCAAAGATTTTTTTTATTCCCTTTTTAAATTATTTTTTAATAAAATATAGAGTGAGTTTAAAGTACAAAAAGTTAAAAAAATTTAATAAAAATTATAAATTCATAATTCGTATAATAAAATAAATAATTTTTAAATTTTTTTATATATTTTTATTAAAATTCAAAATTCCAAAGGAAGTTCTAATTTATCTAAATTCGGAGGAAGAACAAGGAAATTTCAGATTTGGAGGGGAATTTAAGCAACACATCATTGGTTTCATTTTATTTTTTATGAATTTAGAATTAAAAAATTCTGTGATAATTATGTAATGATAGTTGTTTAAATATAGTTAATATATAAATGTGTTTCAGGGTGGGGTGCTGCTGATTCAACTGTCACATCAGGAGTAAAATTATGATAGAACAGCGGCGCGTGGGGCAGAGAATGACGGAGAAAAAGAGGAAATAAAAAACAAAGAAGACAATAGTACCAATATATGACACATTTCTTTCAAAGTGCTGTGACGGGGACAATCAGTGAAGTGAAGAACAACCGGGACTGGCCCCGTGTAAGGGAAAAGGATATCTGTTTAACAAAAGCAAGAATTGATTGCTCAAATATACACATATGTATATATGTATCATGGCCGGTGGACCTCCCACCACCACAAGCTGCCGTTGGAAGTGATGCCCTGGCTGCTGTTTAGGATAATATTGAAAACGTGTGACAAAAATAGTTCCGACGAAGGGGAAGCAGCCTTCTTTAACAATTCATATATGATTCACCTTTCAGCCTCTTTTAATTATTTGGGATATTTAATTGATTAAAATTAATTAGAATTTATTAATTTTTATTAAATTTTTATATTTTCGTTTAATTAAAGTTTACCATATATTACTTTTATATTAAAATTTTATATTTTTATTGTACTTTTTGACTACATGTTTTTACTTTAAACACTCTTTTGATTGGATGAAAAATAGGAAAGAGAGAAGGAGAAGAGGATATAATGTTTTATTTTCATTGTTTGGTTGATTTTTATTGTTTGGTTGAAGAAAAAAAGTAAAGAGGATGGAAAATGGAGAAAAGAGGAGAGAAGAGTGATAAACAACTTAAAAATGATATTTATTTTTTTAAAATAATTTTTAATTTAAAAATATATTGACATACACGCACACATATATTAGGTCCCGTTTGGTTAGGTCAAAAACCACCGAAAGTTATAAATATTTACTTACTTTTACCAATTTTTGTAATTTTTGTTTTTCATGCGTTTATTTTTAAAATTTAAATTTCATGAATATTTACAAAAAGTTATAAAAAGCTACAAAAAATTACTCATTTTCTCACTTTTTTCAACTTTTGTCAACTTTTTGTACTACTTTTCGATCAAAACTGTTGGAATGGCTTGTTTTATACTGTTTCAATTGATTATTTTAATTACTTTTGGTTGATCTTCCAAACACTAAAAAGTGAGAAAGTGACTGACAATCCTCACTTTTTCTAACTTTTAACCACTTTTAATCGTCCAAATGAACCCTTATACATCTTTTACTTTCTCTTATTTTTTCATTCAACCAAATACATTTTCCTCCTTCAATTTTTCTCTCCTTCTTTTATTTTTGCCTCCCACTTTCCATTCCCCTCGGAATTCCACTGTATCAAACACACTGTAAAATATTTTTTAGTTACAAAATCATCACTTCCTCATCGACCTTGTTTTTTTGTTTTAAATGTTTATGATAAAGCACAAAGGCAATTTGTGGAATATTAATTTAAAATAAAATATCAATAGAATTTTTTTTTTGGTTACAAAATTATCTTTTTTTTTATAAGTAAAATATTTTAAATTAATAGGAGAAAATATTTTATATGTGTCTAAGGGGTTACAAAATTGTCACTTCCTAATCAATCTTTTTTTTTTCAACTATTTATGCTAAACCGTAAATTTCTTAAAAAAAAAAAAGTTAATTTTTAGTAGCCCTAATTGTTTTGCTTCTTTTAAAATGATTAAAATTAGCATTTTATAATCTTAGATTTTTTCGATTATAAAAGACAAATATATCAAATTAATAATTATCAATTTAATAATAAAAAAAAGTTAACTTTAAGCCTTGGTTCGGGTGACTTTCCAACCAACTTCGAGCTTCTAGAAATGATTTAGATCGATCATGCAATTGTAATTCCTTAAGCTTTAGAAAGTTTTATACTCTCTATTTTTCCTGCTTTGGTTGGGACCCGCAAGTATCTCAAACAGAACAGTCTCCCTTGTTACATGATTAATAGTCGGAGCGTTTGAAATAATAAAAAATGAGATAAAATAAGATAAATTAAAATAAATTGTGAGTTTGTGAGTCATATAGTGAGATAAAAAATGAATAATTTTTAAAATTTTTTAGTATTTTTTGTTATTTTTAAAAAAAAAATTTATCACTTTAAACGTAGTCATCATTGTTAATTTTTAAGAGACTACCTTTGATCAGAGGATAAGACCACAATAAATAAATATTATACAATGATGTGCAAAAAAATTGAATATGATATAAAATTATTTTTTTTATATTTAATTTGTGTGATGTAAAGTAAAATAAAAGTTATGATTTGATAATTAAAAAATTTTAAATATTTAGATATTAGAGATAAACAAATCTATATTATGAGATATAAAACTATTATGTCTTTCTCATGATATGCTCCCTGTCCTGTTAGGAGCATTAATTATACACTCTGAATGATTTATATATTATCTTACCAAAGATACACTAAACACGAATGAACTCTTCAAATATCATATCCAACCTCTTCTCCGATCCAACAATCAATTAAATGCACCATATAGGTCCATAAGCATAAATAGCGCGCAACCGTGTGGGGTCGATGGGTTTGGGATAAGGAAGGATGATTTTTTTTTTTTTGTTTTTTTGAAAGGTAAAGATTTTTTTTTTTTTTTATAAGGGGGTGAGGGAAGATTCGAACTCGAGTCATGAGCGGGCACGAAAGGTTCTTAACCACTGAGTTACAAGCCACGAACTCGAGTCATGAGCGGACACGAAAGATTCTTAACTACTAAGTTACAAGCCACGCTCAAGGAAATATGATACAAAAGACTAGCATTAGGAGGGTGATAATTTATATCTCAACATTTATTTAGGTTGATTTTTTATGAATTGAACTAACCATTTTATTGTACCATAGTATTATTTCATGCATATTAAAGAGACGAATTAGTTATATATATATATATATATATATCGTGCCATGGTTACCATTACTTCATGTACATTTGAGAGACGAAGTTATACATATAATATGGGAGTCATGATTTTAATAATTTTAAAAAATCATTAGATCATTCATATTAAAATTTAAAAAAATATCATATATATTTTAGAAATGTTTGATTGATAAAAATTTAACATAAAAACGAAATGTGATAAAATTTAATTAAGAAATAAAAAATTGATAAAAATTAATAATTTTAATTAACCGAACACCTCTTTATTGTTAAATTAAACCCCTTCTCCAAAATATTGATACAGAGACTCTTATAGCTCTCGACTAATTCGTCCTTTCGTCACAAGCTCGATGAATATATGGGAGCGTTTGATTTGTTTATAGACGGTGAAAAATTTTTAAAATTTGTAAATTATTTTATTTTATTTTTTATTATTCTAAACATATATATATATATATATATATATATATATGCAGGGAATTAGATAACGATTGTGAGGCACGGAGGGGGCTCGATGGAGAGGGGGATGACAAGACCGGCACTTGAGGCACCTTTGGACGTCGGCCAGCTGCCAGCTAGTGCGCCTTGACTGACTTCCATTATAGACGACCTCTTTCCGTCTCCATCTCTCTCTCAGCCAAAACATTCCATCATTGCACCTTCGACTTTAAAAATGTACACATGAAAGACAGATTGAGATTGAAGGAAACGAAACAAAAAGATCTCTTCTGATAACGATACCGTCTGCAGAGTTTAATTTTTTTGAATAGATCCAAGTAATGATAATATTAACTTTTAGGACAAATTGTTAAATTTGCAGTCATTCCGGCTGATACGTTCACACTCGTCTCAATAATTGTTTCGCTGTGCGGAATATTCCATTAATCAAGCAAATGCGAAAAGGCTGTTTTACCATAAATTTAAAAAATAAAAACCAAAGCGGTGTTTGAATGAAAGAAAAAAAAAAAGTATATGTATGTAGCGTTTAGGATGATAAAAAATAAGAAAATATACAATTTAAAATAATTTTTGACGTTTAATCTTTTTAATTTAAATTTTTTTTGAGATGAATAATATAACTTTTAAATTTTTGTGGTAAAAAATTGAAGAGAAAACCGTGAGAACGGTTTTTTTATTCTATTCCGACAAATTTATATTAGAATTAGGTTAAAAGTTCTGAATTTTTTTATTTCTGGGTAAAAAAAAAATTAGAGAGAGAAATCATGATAATGGTTTTTTTGGTTCGTCTCTACAAATTTAAGTCATATTCGCTAAAATTTGTTGAAAAGTTATTCGGATATGTGAAAAGATTACTGGGGTTTGTAAAAAAGTATTGAAATTTATAAAAATTTGTTGGAATATATAAATATATATATAAATTTATAAAAATTTCATGAAGTACAAAATAAAGCCAAATGTATTAGAGAGTTTTAGAGATTTTCAGTGACTTTTATTGCTTTTAGCAAACCAAACATTACGGTAAAGTTGAAAAAAAAAAATTATGTAAAAGCGGTAGATGGCAAAATTTTATTAAGAGAAATTAAAAAAAATAAATTTTGATAAACTTTTATTAATTTTCGTTAATCAAACAGGCTCTAAGATAAAATGTATATAATTATAACCTAACAATAATAACTCCTTAATCATGTAAAGAAAATTAGTTATTAAGCATTACTTAAAAAAAATATCTTGCATTGGTGCCTGATGCCACCTACAATTCAATCTGAGACTGCTTCTTTTTGTTACCCACATTTTGCCCCGAATGTTGAATAAAGTACTTTCTTTGTTTGGTTTTAAAGGGCGAAAAAGGAGACAATACACAAAAAGGAAGGCAAAATTTTCCTTCCTACCGATATTGATCTTTTCAAGTTCAACTAGATATGGAAGGAAATAGGAGGAAAAACTTGAAGAATTAAAATAAAATTATATATTTGTCATTCAATTGACACACATATGGGATGTTTTTAAAATGACAAAAAATAAGATAAAATAAAATAAAATGAGATAAGTTGTGAGTTTATAATTCGTACAGTGAGATAAAAAGTGAATAACTTTTATAATTTTTTAATTCTATTTTACTTTTTTTAGAATTTTTTATCACCCCAAACAAAACAATAATAGAGTTGAGGGTATAATTGTAAATGATGTATTAAAAATTCCAGAAGCGGCGCCCAATCAACTCTCAAATTAATTTGTTATTTGTTTTTTCTTCCCAAAATTTTGAGATGAGCAGTGACTTTTTGATTTTTTATTTTTTTATTCAATTTCACCTGAATTGTTTAAATTATTTCAATTGTATAATAGAAAATACTGCATTGTTGGAATATAAATTCGAGAACAAAATCAAATTAAGGTGTGTTTGGAGTAACAAAAATTAAGATAAATTCTGATTTGTGATTCGTGAAATGAAATAAAAAATAAATAATTTTTTAATTTTCTAATATTTTTATCATTTTTTAAAAATTTTTTATCACTCCAAACGGTACTTTAATTGAAATAATTTGTTTCCTTTTGTTGTTAGATACCTCGATACATTCTATGGCATTTTCTCATCAAGTTGATGCAGTGGGCTTCCACGATAATTCTTAATAAATACAAAGCACTCGAAAGTACTAATTAATTTCATATATAAGGATTGGGTTCATGTAACAAAGAGTCATCAATTGCCTCACTCGTTGTCGCTGGAGGAGTCTCGGGGGATCCAACCCCCTCCGCCAAGTTAATATGGATTCTTTACCATCATCAAAATAAAAAAATGAAAAGAGAATGCTAGGTTTATTTTCCCTTTTTCTTTTTTCTTTTTTTGCTTTGATGAAAAAAAGTGACATTTGCCAAGTTTATCTATCAAATCAATAGTTAAACAAATACAGTGAAATTTATCGTGATAAATAATAATTCTCATTCATAACAAAATTTTTAATTATTTATAGATCACTCTACCAAAAATTCTAACTTGAAAATTTCTAAAAATTATTTACTTTTTATTTTACTATACGATTTACAAACTCACAATTTATCTTACTTTATATTATATGATTTTATCTAACTTTTTATCACTTCAAACATATCTTAAATATGAAATCATTATCTAAGTATTTAACCCATGATATTAGAGTTAGGGGTGGATCGGCTCTAGGGTTATCTTAAGCTATAACCCAAGCAACTTACCCCAATTATTTTTTTTTTAAATTTAGTCAATTCTAAATTTTTATAACTCAGCATACTTTTCCTTTAAATCTTATTTTCAGTTTAAAATTTTGTAATGTAGTTCATTTTAACTTTAAACCCTTTATTCAGTTTAAATTTTTGTAATTTAATTTATTCTGCCTTTAAACTTTTTGTTCAATTTGAGCGAAACTTAAATCTTGAATCCATTTTGATTAGAGCCATTTCTAATATTTGTTTGGTAGGAAGGAAGGAAAAATAGAAGAAAAGAAATTGAGATAAGTTGAATTTTTATTTTGTTTAAAGATGTAAAATTTTTTTTTTCTGAAATGTTGTTTGGTTAAAAAGAAAAAAAAAATGTATAAAGACATTTTTTCTGATGAATAAAAATGCATGAAAATATATATATATACATGTTATAATCCAAATCGTATGCAAAAATTATTTTTAAATTCACATTTCTAGCATTCTCTCTCCTCTTAATCTGTTTTATTTCTTTTTTTTTTCCTCTTATTTTTCTCTCTTTGAGAGGGAAAAAAATACATGGACTTGCATATTTTTTTCTTATTTTTTATTTTTCCATTATTCATATCAACAAAATATGAGAAAATTATTGCTATCTCCCCCTCCCCCCCTTTTTTTTTCCTGTTCTCTAATTTTCTATCCCCTATTTTTTCCTTTCAAACCAAATACATTATAAATGGATGTTGAAATAATTTTTCAATATTTAGAAATCACAACAAACTGACGCTGGTGATGCAGTTTAACGAGGGATACACATTTTGGTACACGAATCATCAGATCAGAAGGGATCGTGCTACCCAAAATTTTAAAACGACCTAATATTCAATTATTCCATTTGATTATTTAATTATTGGGCGCGTGACAACATTTTCATAAGATAAAACCAAATATTTGATATTCTGAGATATTTAGAATGATCAAAAATTATAAAATTTAATAAAAATTATAAATTCATAAATAATACAATAAAATAAAATAAATAGTAAATAATTCTTAAATAATTTTAATATTTTTTAATAATTTTTATAACGCCAAACGAATCCTTCCGTGTAATATATTCAGTGCACACTAACTAAAGTGCGCGTGAGAAATGAGAATGAAAGCCTAGACCTCTGCAAAAAAATTTGAGATTGTACGAAATAATTCCGCCGTCTTGGGGGCGTTAAAAGTCGAGCATGTTGATGTGGCCCTGGGGCCAAAAGTTTACAGCCATCACGAGAGCTTGCCACGCGTGCGAGACTGGGAGGTTGCCGTAGCTGGGCCCCAAGATGCAAAAGGGGGGAATGGCGGTTCCCGATCCCTAGTTTCCAACCAGATTTGCTGACCAGAATTCTCTAATCGGTCACATGTTCGACAGTGTTAACCTTTGCGGCCGGTTAATTAAACCACCGTAAATATTTTTTTTTTTATAAATTACATTAATTGCCCCAAAATTTAATAAAATACATAAATATATCTGTAATTTTTAAAGTTACACTTATTATCAATAACTTTTTTATTTAATTACCAATTTCCCTTCCATCAGTGCATGGAAGATTTTTTTTTTTTTTGTAACGGGAGAAATTACCCAGCAATTTTACCCACTAAGATACACGCATGGAAGATTTTGATTGTTTAATCTATAACTTGAGCTTTTACACGTGAGTGATTAACATTTCATATCATTATTATGGATCATGATGGTAATTTTAAAGATTCAAATGGTTAAAAATCACTTCTTAATTATTATGTGTTGTTGAGCGGAGTAGATTTTGATTTTGATATAATTTAGCCCAATTCTTTCGATTGATATTTGTTATGCATAATTCACAATCAAGATTAAGACATATGTTCCTGTTACAACTCAAAACGATTTTGACAATTAAATAGTTGATTTAAACTTATGGAATATTACTACACTGACGTCTAAGGAATCTATAACAAATAAAAAAAATAAATGAAGGGTGTCAGTATAATTTTAAAAACTGCAATGTACTTATATATTTTCATCAAATATCAGAGTACTCGATGTAATTTTTGTCAGTATAGTAAAAAAAATCAAAACAAATTTTAATGGATAACTTAAGTAGTAAAGTGGCTTTCATTTAATCATAAACTTAGAAGATGACAAGTTTGAATCTCAATAGGAAGTTTCTCCTCCTCATGACCACTCATTTTATTTATTCTCTTTAAAAAAAATTATATTATGATTTAAATCATAAAAAAATCATAATTTAAGCTCAAAAAAAAAAGAAAAAAAAAAGAAAAACCTCTATAAGAAAATTGAAAGTTATGTCAACGTGAATTAAGGCAACTCAGAAGTTAAATTATCCTAGTTACCCCAACTCTTATAGTTAGGTTGGTATTATTATATTTAGGATGTATTTGATATGGAGTTAAAAAAGGATAAGATATTATCTCGATAAAATTTTACCTTTTTCAATTATAGTTGATATACTTTATAAAAAAATTAAATGGATTTACATTTCCCACAATTGAGGTTAATTTTTGAAGCAAGAGAAAAAAAAGTGAAAAATTAAGAGATTAAACAATTAACAGGTACGTTAATAACATTTATTTAATCTATTTTTAACTTCACACCAAATATGCTTTGAGGGTAGAAATTAATTATTTGGATCTAAAAATTATATAATTATTTATTAATTTGATGATCAAATTGGTATATTTTTGTTTGTGACAAAACCCAATGTTATTTAATCTGAATTTATATGTTTTTATTATAAAATAAATCATTATACATTAGGTTCGTTTGGAATGACAGAAAAATGAGATAAAATAAGATAAATTGAGATAAGTTATGAATTCATAATTTGTATAGTTAAATAAAAAATGAATAATGTTTAAAATTTTTTAATATTTTTTATCATTTAAAAAAATTTTTTTTTCCATGTTTGGAGCCATTATATCAAAAGTTAAATCATACTAAATTTGAGTAGATTTGATTGGCACATCCCGAACTTGAACTTCCAACCGTTGCTCCCTTGTTTCCCACTAACAAAGCCGATTATTTCAGTGGGCGAGACTTTCCGAACTGGGATAATGCACATTGACCGTATTACCCTCCCGAAATTTGGACTTTCTTTAGTTGCATTGATTTAAGAACTAAACCGAATCAAACTAAATTAATATAGAAAATCGAGTTTTTTTTTTTTCTTTTTTCGAGCACAATAGAAAATTGAGCTAAATCAAACTTCTTAATTAAAATTATGAAAAAAAAATAGAATCAAACTGGACAAAAATTATTAATATTTTAATACAAATTTATTAATAATATATTATAAATATTATATTAATGTATTGTAATATAAAAACTCATTTTGAATTAATAACTAAAATCTAGAAAATAAAATACCCTGCCCAATCGAATTAACCAAATAATTAAATAGAATAAATTAAACTTATTCAGTTGGATGTTACTTACACTAACAGAAAAAATAACACAAGATTTAAAATTTCAAGTGATTATAATTTGCTTTAACAATATGATTACTTTTAAGTTTTAGGAGCGTTTGGTTTACAAAAAATTATTAACAATTATTATCGATTTCTTCCAATCAAAATTTATAATATATCACTTTTATATCAATTTTTTATATATTTTTTATATTTTTTTCCATTCAAACACTATTTTAAGATTATTTTTCTTGAATGAAATTAATTTAAAGATACCACGTGGATTATATATATATATATTTATATAGTATAAATTCGGTTTACATATTCGATTTCGTATAAGAAATGTGTAAGGCTAGCAATAAGTTAGGTGAAATTTTGGAAAAAGAGAGAGGAGAAAAAAAAAAAAAAAGAAAATGGGTCTAATTTGTAAAATGTCTTCAATGTGGGGGTAAACTTGCCCATCAGCCCATTGATTTGACAAAGGTTTGAATATTGAGCTATTTAAGAAACTCAAGAAACGTCTGCTACCTAAAAACAGTGCAAATGTAAGAATTTTTGGATCACTCCAAAGATGCAGATGCAAATGCAGATGCATAAGTCGTTTTCAATTGTACACGTGAAGGGATGAATTAAGATAGATTTTCAGATAACATTGAGGAAAACATTCACTACGATACATACATATGTATACATATATATATATATATATATTGATGCAAATTGTAATTACGGATGTCTGGATTTTTGATGACTTTTGATTAGAAAAAATCAGCCTAAGTTTCCTCATTCATGGATACCGGTTGGGATACGTGTTGTCTCTTGGAGACTTGACTAATGAATAGAAATGTCACCTACTAACCTCTGTTGGCATTCAACCCTCACGCCCAACAAAAGACAATCACACGTACCCACCGAATATATAAATAAACATAGAATTTAATCGGTCTAAATTTGGCTTGCTTTTATAAATAAAATAAAATTTATTATAATCATAAAAAATATAATTTTTCTCCTTAAGCTTAACTAAAGTTAAAAAAAATAAAAATAAAAATTCTACCCCTTCTTTCATTAGCATATCCTCGACTCGGTCAAAACGTATTTTAAGATTTTTATAAAGTTTTTATTTACAGATAAATTGAAAACCCAATCCAACCCAAATGCATGTACAAAAAAAAATTCTTAATTTTTACAAGATTGTGTAAAATGTAACAAAATTGACTAAAAACAAAAATTTAAATCATTTATTTAATAAGTAGGTCATTTTCCACGTGTGATTTTAACTGTAAAATTACTTCCACCATTATTTAAAAGCGGATGAAATAATGCCAATAATGCTGAATTTTCTAAATGTTAAAATTATAAAAATTACTAGTTCACTGTCTTCTTATGTACGTGAGTTTTGTTGGTTTGGATTTACATTAGATTTATAATTGACTCGATTATTAATTTGAATTTTTGGATTTAAAATTAAAATAACTATCATAGAAATGTAGAATTAAAGAGTGTTAATATCGACTAAGACGATTAGGGTCTAATTTATATCTCAAATTTTAAAATGGTTTCTTATCGGTTCTATTTTTGAGACTAAAAAGTGAATCGAGTTATAACTCAGTCTTAATTAAGTTGATTGTATGGTATAATGTCTTGAAATCTAACTCAATCTTAATTAAGTTGGTTGTATGGTATAATGTCTTGAAATCTTTTTTTTTTTCATTAAAAAAAAAGTATGCAAAATAAAATTAGGTTGAAGCTCAAAATACACCAACCAATTAATTATACCTTGCTAACCCAATTTCGGATAATTCGTTTTATGCTCTTAGACTTAGCTTGAAAAGAAAAAAAAAATTAATTTTTTTAGTAACTTGGTTTTGAATCTTTTGTTAATTTGATATTTTGGCCCTTCATAGTTTAAAAAAATTTCAAAAGCAAGAGGATTATTTTAATTATTCCAAAAAATGAAAATAAAAAATTGAATAGTCAGAAGCTGACTTTTTATATTACCAAATTAAGCCTTATAACCCCAACTTTTTTTACTACTATAACCTTATTCTCTTCCATCAAAACTTAACATTTAAATAAAAAATGGTGGAAAATGTAGTGGAATAAAATCGTGGGACAAATCATTTAACTACCCGCCCCCAAAAAAAGATGGTTTTAGGGGTCCTATTGCATGCTTGCTATTGGTTTTTTTTTTTTAAATGTAAACCAGGAATTATCCCTATAGGCTACATGTTTGAATATTTTGGGATTAATTTGGATGGGGGAATTGGGTTATTCATATGTAAATAGGTCCTATCTAATTTTATGTTACTAAAATATACACTGAATTTCATGTTTTATTCTGATATCATATATTTAAAGTGAAAATATATAACATAATAAAAAATTTAAAATTAACTTATATCAAATAATATTTTTATTTTATTTTGTTTTATATTTTAATATTCATCACATGGGTAGACATAAAATTACACGTGCTATGCAAGGGTATTATCGATCCCAATCAAGTATAGCCCTAAATCTTTTATCAGTATTGAAATCAAAATGGCTAATTAATTAAGCAAATTCGGAATCTGCAATTTGTTATTATATGTAAGAGAATTCATAATAATAATAAAAAAATAAATTACATTCCACTTCATTTTTTTAAATGAAATTATCTAATTAATTTTTGTCATTACTTTTTTCTCATAATTATCTGACGATTAGATAAATTACTAAATTTTTATACATCAAACGGAGCCTAAGACATGCTGTTAAAAAAAGCGAGTGCAAAATGATCTCGTTTGACGTATGAAATATTACCAAAATTTACTAATTTAAATTAATTTTTTTATACCTTTTTCTAATTAAAAATTTTCACATAGTAGATTTATATCACATTTTTATTTTTATTTTTATTATACTTTTTAAGTTTTGATTAATTTTTTATTAATTAAACACACTCAAAATAAGAGAGCACCTTAAAAAAAAATTATATCCTCTAATAGAAATAAAGGGACAGGGAACATAAGCGGTAAAGCGCGTGTGCATGGATTCCTCGTTTTGCATCCGTCGGATCAGAGTTGTCTTGTCTGAGGTTTCGATTGTTTATTCTCACATCTGAAGAAATTCAATCGGACGGTTTCAGCGATGGTTCATAATACTTCACCTAGGAGTGTCCTCTTCTTACCATAACCCCGTTGAGAAGATGTGTGTACACTGTGGACGGCAAGATGGATGGAGGGAGAGGGAGGGAGAGCAGACACGATAATTGGATCTGCATGTTTTTATTGGACAAGCCCTGCAAATATGGATCATGCAAATCCTCTTCTACATTCTCTCTCCTATTTTTCTATTTCTAAAATGATAAATACCCCCTGCTTCTCTACTTCTTCGCTAGCTCAATTGCGAAGGACTTCCCAAGTTACAAGCTATATCACGAGGTTACTCTCTCTCTCTCTCTCTAACTCTGACTTTCTCACTCTAGGACAGGAACCTAAAAAGGTTGTTGTTTTTTGGGTGGGGTGCTAATAGGATAGGGGGTGTGTGTCATTTCTTCATAGACCCATTAAGAGAGAGAATCTTTGCAACACAGGTGGAAGAGGTCAGCAGGCTTTGCTTGCTGAACCAAACAACGACATATTTTCGGGCATGTCTAGTTGCGTGCTTTAGGCTCTAATTCCGTTCCTGATTTGAGCGAGAAGGGAATCTTTCTGTCTCTGGTTCTAATTTTTTCTCTCACTCGAAAATTATATATATTTTACGTGTGTTTAGAATTGTATAAAAGTGTATAAGATAAAATAAAATTATAAAAATAAATATCTCATAATTTATACAGTGAATAAAAAATTTAAATTTTATTATTTCGTAATTTATATTTGTAAAATTTTATAAAATTTTATTTTATTTAAAAAAATTTCAAACGGATAACAGATATATATATATATATATAGAGAGAGAGAGAGAGAGAGAGAGAGGGATTGGAGAGCCCACTGGGCGTGCTAAACAAATCGTACATGCGTTTGTCGTGGAATTAAATGTTAAAATTTTTTTACATTTTAAAAAAATTTTAAAATTACTTGCTTTTTATTTTATTATATAATTTACGAATCCATAATGTATTTTCTATTGCTCCGAACACGCCTGTAAGGAGGGGAATAAAAGAAAAGCATCCAGAATTATATTGCAATCTCACTTCTATTATAGGGGCTAGTTCTCTGTCATCTTTGGGTCTTTCATTGGTATTATTCTCTTTATTTCTCTTGGGTGGGGTTCTCTCTTTAGGCTGGTTATAAGGTGTTTGGATTTTCAGTGCGGTTGTGGTGTTCGGCTCTGGGGGTCTTCTTTCGCTTGAAGGGTTGGTTGATCATCAGGCTCTCTGCAGGTGCATGGTGCTGTCCAGACAAACTTCTTGTTGCCTCTTCTTGTGGGTGTTCTTTGAGATTTTCGTTTGATGATTTTTTTGTGCCAAATAAAAAAAAATGCTCGATTTTGATGATTTGAGGATGTGGGTGTTCATGTCTTGACTGACCTCTAGTGAGGGAATCACTCAGGTATGGATGTGGTCTTCTGTATTTTGTTTCCTTCTCTGGTCTAAACCTGTGGTTTAAGATAAAGATTTGAGTATTTTGGATTTTTGTTGTTATTTCTTGTGACAAATTAGTCTAATATGTATGTTTGTATATATATTTATGTATATATATGCTTTTAGTTTTCCAGTGAGGTTTCTTCTATATTCTTGCTGATTTCTGTTGTGAAAAACTTGAAAGAGAAGCTGATTTTCCAGTTAGGTTAGTCCTTTGCAAAGAAATGGAGAGATCTTCAGAAGAGAAAAGGCTTGAACTAAGGCTTGGTCCTCCAGGTGAAGATTGGACCACCAAAAATGACCTTAGATTAAGAGATGAATCTGCTCTCTCTATTGGGTACTTCTCTAGCACCACCAACACCAGTGGGACAAAGAGAGTTTTCACTGACATGAAAACAGTAGAGAATAGTGGATGGGTGGTCATGAACAACAATAATGGAAACCAAACCCAGAAGTTGTCTTTCTCAGAAAACCCAGTTGGGACTGCCTTATCATCTCCATGGCCATCTTCAAGTTACCAGCAGGTCAAGAATCAACAAAGCTGCTTGTCTGTTTTGGCAAAGGAATCGTCCCAGCCCTGTAGCACTAAAGTGGTAGACTTGCAGAGGGCAGAAAAGAGGGCATTTTCACCAGCTCCTGCAAATACAGCTGTGCCCAACAGCTCTCAGAAAAGGTAACAAAACCCAGCTGTTTCTTATTCCCTTTATTGTTTTTTTTTTTTTTTTTCGTTTTGGACAGAGGATATTCACTTTCACTCACATTGCTTGCTAGATGTTGTGGTCCTTTACTTCTTTTTATAGTTTCTTTATTTTATTTATTTATTTATGGTTTTTTGTGAAAGTATGGTTACTTATTGTGAAAATTTTTACCCTGTTCCCTGCAGTTTTTTACCTGTTCATTAATTAAACTGCAGCCTGCAGGCAAGCCGCTTTGGGAAATTTAAGCCTGATCCTTATCCTTTACTTTTTGTTGGTTTTGTCCAAAAAAATCAAAATTAATGATTTTTAATTGGATTTAGTTACTACTTAAATTTGTGAAAGAAGTCCCGGATATATATTGTTAACAAGTGTTCAAAGTCTTCAAATTTGAGTTTAGGTTTTCTGATTCCTATGTTCTTGTGGCATGCTTGTCTTTTCTATTTGTTTGCTCTAGTCAATTTGGAAAGGAAAATACTATTGTAAAGGGAAAATACGATTGTACCAGAAGAATTACCAGAAAGTGGAATCAAAATGATGTGGCAATGGTAGTGTTTTAGTTAAAGTAGAATTCTAGGATTTTGTTGTTTTTAAGTGATGGGCCAACGAGTGTTGCATATGATTGTGGTTCTGTCTTTGTTTTTTTTTTTTTTTTTTTTTTTTGAAGAGGGGGGGGGAGTCTTAGCATTAACCATTTGAAAATTTGAACTTGATTTGATTTTGGGGATTGTTTCTTTTGGTTTTATTTTTTTTTTTTTTGGGGGGGGGGGGTTCCCCCCACTTATATTATATTTAGTTATTTCTTTGCAAGCAGGGTTTTCTCTGATCTAATTTTTGTTTGATGGTCCCGTGAAAAACATATGAAAACAAAAGAACTGCTGCTGGTCCAGTGGTGGGGTGGCCTCCAATTCGATCATCTAGGAAGAATCTTGCGAGTGGCAGTTCATCCAAGCCGATCCTCCCCGAGTCGCAAAATGTGGTCCCAAACAAGGCTATGAATGAAAAACCAGCTGAAAGTTGTAGAAAAGGTTATTTTGTGAAGATCAATATGGATGGAGTTCCCATAGGAAGGAAAGTTGATCTTCAGGCTAATGACAGCTATGAAAAACTCTCCTCTGCTGTTGATGAGCTCTTCAGAGGCCTACTAGCAGGTCATTATATGACTTATCTAATAATCCTGCTCGGTTGGTTGGTTTTGTTAATGAATTTTGCATGTGCACAGAGTGGATAAACAGAGCCATAAACAAAATTTTATGCTTGAAACAGACATTTTCTATCTGGTTGATAAAAATCTAATTGATTTTTCCTGCTGCAAAATATATATATATATATATATATATATATATGATTCTTGCATTTTAAGTTGAAGCTTTCCTTGACATATCACTAACTAGATGCTCACCAGGCAAATTTGAATTTGACAGTTGCAAACATACAGTTGATATGTTCGTATAATTGTAGACGGGAAATGATATTTTACATAAAATGTGTTCAAGAAAGTACATTACAATGGTGTGGCGGTGGTGATGGTATAATTATAAGACATTTGCATAAGCATAGTATCATTTTAAAGTCCTTAAAATTTCTACATCATTCTCGTTATTTTTTCTAATTTTGTTTTCCTTTTCTGTTGTTGTTGTTGTTGTTGTATTATGGCATCACCTATTATAAATTTTTCAAAATGTCAAAATGTTGCATCTAAGTGCATCCACAAGTATAGTTTTTTCTTTCTCCCCCGCTCCTCCAAACACTAGAAACTGAAAGTTGGTCCCATTGTAGTTATCTCATTTGTCTTTTTTTTATATTGTTTAGCTCAAGGAGATTCCTCTGCTACTGGTATAAAGACCAAGCAAGTGGAAGGGAAAGAAATTACGGGTATATTAGATGGAAGTGGGGAATATACTCTTGTTTACGAGGATAATGAAGGAGACAGGATGCTTGTCGGGGATGTACCATGGCAGTAAGCATCATGTTCTTTGATCTCATTTGATTTGATTTGTTCAATAATCCCATTTTATATTTCAACACTTGGATCATTGATTCCATCAAAGAACACTATTTATATATATTATTCTATTTGGTTGTGTTTTTCCAGACAAACCACCTATTTGAGATTCCAGACTGCTCCAATTATTCCTCTTCTTAAATCACATATTACCACTAGCCTGTTTATGGATCAAAATTAGAAAATTCTTTCATTTTGCACCAGACTTACCTGCCTGTCATATGTACTATAATTCCATTTTATCTTACTGTTCGTTGCATATTGCAAGAATATTTAGCAGAATGATGCGGCGAACTTGTGAGCCGCTATCACTTTGAAAAAAGAACCCATAAAAAGGAGAGATTATTTCATAGACCCGGAACATATGTGCCCCAACAGTGAAAATTAAGCATATTAAGTGTGGGTGAGACAGTTATTAAAATATTACACAAATAACAAGTATCATCTTGGTTTAAAATTCTGTGTCAGAATATAATATTTTCTTTGCTTCTTGTGCAATTTGAATCATCTTGCTTATATTGTTCTGCCAATTCTTTATTTTATTTTTATTTATTTATTTATTTTATTTTTTATTTTTTACATTTGATTGCTTGTTTTACTTCTTAAATTTGCTCTTTACCATGTCATTTACAGCATGTTTGTATCTACCGTGAAAAGGCTGCGTGTCTTGAGAAGCTCCGAGCTCTCCAAATTGTGCTGTGAGTTTCCTAACTTAATCGCTAGGCTTGTAAACAAGCTATAAGTTGAATGGAGTCGAGTTGTAGTTTATTCAAGTTTAGTTTAAAAACCTTGTCGGCCTTTTAAACGCGTTCAACTTTGGGCCCCTGAGCTTTTGGGTCGAGCATTACTTGACCCGAACTCGAGTAGCTCTATTATTTAATACAAATTTAAGCTTTTCGAGCCAAGCTCGTGTAATGTTCGAGTTATAAATTATATTATTTTATACAAATTTAAGCTTTTCGAGCCTAGCTTGTGTAATGTTCGAGTTACAAATTATATTCAAGCTTGACTTAACTTCATAACAAGTTAATCTTGAAAGGGCTTTTAGCAAGCCAAATACGAAAACAAGAACCGAGCTTGTGTTTGGTTCGTTTGACACTATTTATAATCACCATGTATTTTAATTTTGGTTTTGCGCCCCCCCCCCCCAAAAAAAAAAAAAAAAAAGGTTGCGTCTTCCTAATTTGTGACTGTCTGAATTTGGGTATTCTGCAGTTGGCAATAAGCAAGAAAAGGTCCCACTAGATGCTACGACTAAATAAAGACAAGGGTAGCATTTTTCCTGAGAATTTTCGAGTTTGGAGTATGCTTTCATGTGACATTTTGGGTGGTATTTTCTATGGATGAGCGGAGAAGAAAAAAGGGGGGGGTCATTTGTAGTTACATGATCCAGTTAATTGTTGTATTGGAACAAACTTGTTTTTCGTGAATTTTCAATATTTTTCTTTCTTGGCTTTGTCAAGATGGAAAAACAAGAGAGAGTTCGAGATATGTATGAATATATGCTTTCCTAAATTTTGCTCCTTTGTGAGTTGTAACCATCACTTGCGAAGAAGCTTTTTAGCACTGAAATGTTATATGTAAATTATTTTGAATACTTTCTCAAGATATTAAATGAGCCGATGATAATACAGACCAGGCAAGTATTATCGAGAAAGTTTTGTATGCAAATGCAAAATTCACAAACTTGAATACAAACAATAGACCAGGCAGTATCATATAAAAAGTTTTGTATGCAAATACAGAATTCACTCACGTGAATATATAACTGTACTTCTGCGTTCATAAAATAGTGTGACTATCGAATTATAGACAATTGAAGAGTATCACTGTACTGTTTATGTCAGTTCACATTTTAATTGAAGTTTTTATTATAAAATTTGTAAATTAAATCACTTGAAATAATAATATATAAAAGATTTGAGTTAATGCAGGCAACCTATTCGCACGCACGTCGAATCCGCGTGCATCACCTTCATTTTCCGGTTAACCGTCGACCAAATCCCGACTGATTTGGACGCGGGATTCAACTCCCCGACTGTGAGATCGCGTTGAAATGGGAAGAGTTGGTTCGCCGGAAGCAGCAAAGCTCTAATGTTGAAGAAACGTGGAATTGGTTTTGCCAGAACGGGAACATCGCAGCGGGAAGTGAGAATTTTGGAACTTAAATTAAGTGTTAAATTCCCAAAACCAACACCACAGCTAATCTCGCAAAAGAAATTGATATGCAACGGCGGCGAGACCATTGACGCCGGCCACAATCATTCCTCCCAAAAATTTTCACTTTCATCTCCCAAATCATTCCTTCAGTGTCGTTTCAATTTTCATTTTCGTCTCCTCATTGGTGTTCACGCAATTGTCACTATACTTCCAATCCCAACGCCAACTCTGCGCCGCCAACAAATCCGACGAGGTACTAGTGAATCCGCCCAAATAACCATCCCTACGAGAACTTGGGAAACGAGAGAATGGGCGACGGAGACAACCCTCTGCCACTGACAATCATGCATCATGAAGTTTTTGATCTGGTTTCGGAGAGAGAGAGAGGGGGGGTTTCGAGGAGAGAAATGAAAAGGAGAGAATGAGGGAACCCTAACTGGGTTAGAGTGTCTGTGGCTAATCAATTTTTTTCAAATGATCGAGCGGTTTTAATTTCATTTAATTAAAATTTAATTCAATCAAACTTAGAAAAAAAAAAGATAATGATATAATTAAAAAACTAATTTTAATCAAGTTAAATTACAACCGTTGGATGATTTCGAAAAAAATGACTGCAGCTCTCTTCACCGGTGTACGTGTCAAATGACCATTGGAGGCAGTCCAAACAACCCTCTGAATCACACATCATAAGGTTTCAGTCTACCAAATTGAGCCGTTGTGGATCTGGCAGGGCTAACGGTCAAAAACCCGGGGTTTCAAATTTCAAACCAGATGTATAAACCATTTAACGGTCTTCTCCTTCTGCGATATCCCACTGCTGCATTCTTCAATCTCTCCCTCCAAAGGAACCCCTCTGCCAGTTGCCATTGAAGACGAAGAAACTACTCCAAGAAAAAAATGGATGGTTCTGATAAGGCTTTCTCATCATCTACGTCCAGCAAACCTTTTGCATTCCCAAAATTCTCACCTGCTGGTATCTTCCTCCTCTCTCCCTTAAATTTATATATGCGTGTATGTATATAACATTGCATTTCATATGGGTATCTTGACCTGCTTTTCAATTAGTCTTCCTAGGCTGTGAACCTCCCGAGTTTAGTTGCAAATCTGAGGTTTTCCCCTCTTTTCTTAGCAACCAATCATGTTACATCATAGATTCAGTTTTGTTACTCCGTGTTTTTAAATTTGCAGGAGAAGCGGATGAAAATGAAATGAACTATGACAAAATGGCCTCAAAGCTGCTGAGTCCAAAGAAACCCCCAACCAAGAATTTCATGTCACCCACCATATCTGCAGCCTCCAAGGCTGCTCCTCCAAGAAAGAAAATCTTGGCTGAGAGGAATGAAATTTCGATTTTTGCCGAAACCCATCACCATATCGACCCATCTCTTGATTCTAAGAGTGCTCAGGTCAATCTGGGCATTGATGAATTTGGTCGATCTTCATCTGATTCGTCATCCAAACGTTACGATCCCTTGACAAATTACCTTTCCCCAAGGCCCAAATACCTCAGATTCAAGCCAAACAGGCGCTGTGAGATCTTTCAGCGACAAGAAAATGAGATAGGAGGAGAAGAAAATGATGGGTATGGTGTCAAGAAAAGTGGTTCTTTGGACTCTCCTAGAGCCCTTGTCAAAGCAGATTCATTGGCCGATTCTTACAGCTCCTCAGTTTCAGCTTCTCAAGAAGATTCTATGAATCATGATGCAGAAAAGACCAACATGACAGAAGATGAACATGACGCTGATGAGGAAATTGAAGAGTTTGAGCAGGAGAAGTGTTTGAGTTTGAAGGCTGTACTGAAATTTCTGCTTCTACTTATCAGTCTGTTCTCATCAACCTTGTACATATCTTCTATGAACTCTTCTACACCTCCACCTGTCCTACAAGCTATATGGGATCTCAAATATGAGTACCATAAGATACAAGTATTTCATGTTGTCGCTGCCAAGATTTTTGAAGGCACTAGCAGTGGATTTTTGAACCAAATAGCTAATGATGGTGATGTTTATGAGGCTGAAATGAAATTTGAAGATAGTAACAAGGAATTTTTGTCAAAAAATGATGAGTTGGATAAGGGGGTAGAGATGCGAAATGAAAAAACTGAAGTTGCTTGTGATCATGAATTGGATGAAGAATTGGAGGATCCTGTAGAGCGGGAGGGGGGAGAAACCACGAATGTTGAAGATGTTTGTGAAGCCAAATTGGAGAAGGAAGAGGAAGCTTCGATTGCTTTCCATCAGGAAGAAATTGAATCTGTTAATGACCAATACTTGGAAAATACAAAGGAGGGTTACGATCAGATGAAGGGGATTAAAACTGTGGAGACTGGAGGAAAGTCTGAGCCTCTTCAAGATCACCAGACACCATCTATTTATGGCTACTCAGATCATCATGAAGAGCTTCGTTTTTTAAATTTCAAGGATGAACAAGTGGAAGACAAGGATAAAATTGAAAGAAGTGAAGGAATTTTGGTTGAGGGGGCTGTAAAAGAAGTGGTTGAGAATACAATGGAAAGAGTTGAAGGCATTACTGAAAATGCAGATGGTGAAATTTTCATGCCAGAAGGGTTGGACATTGAAGAAAATCCAGGAGAGGTGAATTCGATTGAGGTCGTTATTGAACACTCAAAATCAGACTTGATTCCAGGAGGAACCACTGGGATTCTCATATTTTTGGTGCTTGTGATAGCTTCAGTTCTGGGAATTCACTTGAGGTCCAAGAAAAACTCTGCAAGGGCTTCTCCATCAATGGAAAACCCCCCTTCTGAATTTGTCATTCCAGAGGAAACCAACTCGGTAGAGCCAGTGCTTCCCAATGTGGAGGAGGAACACATTGAAAAAGTTGAGTCTGCTAGTCCTTCATCTTTGATTCATTCAACTGAAGAAGCTTCCAAGGATTTTTGCCGAAGCCGAGCACCAACAGTGGAGTTGATCGGAGAGTTTGTAGTTGGAGAGGTGGTCAGCAGCTCTATTAAGAGTTGTGGTATGGAAAGTAAGACGATGGAAATTGAATATTCTGTTTCTCGGGAGAAGGGGCTGCAAAGCAAGGCTGCGTCAGAGTTCTCAACCATGAATTCTCCTTCATATGGCAGCTTTACTGCTGAAAAGAGGATTGCGAAAAGAGAGGTAAACACTGAGGACTCTTTGCATTTTGGTACCAGTATTTTGGTTTCAGCTCAAACCAATTAAGTCCTAATTTCTTTGAATTTCATAACTAATCAATTTGGATGCGGTTATGATCATACGTATTTCTTAGATTGTTGTTGTTGTATTTGAAGCAGGAAGTCAAAGATGGAGAAGCGAGGATGGTCGTGACAACTCCAGTGAGGCGATCCAGCAGAATCCGCAACCGTTCAGTACTATCTCCATGAATCTCCATTAGTTAATTGCCTCAAATTGTTATTTTGAACTTCACAGCTTGAAACACATTCCCTGTTGTTTCATGATTCAGCAGAAAGCCTCTTTTCTTTCCCACTGGAAATTCAGAGAGAAGAGGCCGTCACTACTGTCTGTGTGTTGTCTTCAATGTGTTGTAGGAATAGGAACTGATCATTAAATTTGAATGTTGTGTGCAGCTTTTTAACTATTCTTATTCAGCTTTCACTCTTAACTATTCCATAATCTTGTATTTGTGGGGCTTTAATTTAATTCTGGTACATTGGTGGACAAAATTCTTTCTTTGACCATTTTGTGTTTAGACAACAAGAGGAAACTGTAGCACGTTAATTTTGCATGTTTCAGCTAATTAACTTGAGTTGAATTTTGCTTCAATTCAAGGTTCAATCGATTATGTCATGGTTGTCAAATTGATCTTGAGGATAATTTTTTTTTTTTGGTTCGGGTTGGGGTACAAGGAGAGAGATAACACCTACCGATCAACGTGGTCTGTGGGAAAAAAAAATAAAAAATAAAAAAATCTCCAGTTGAATCAGCTTGGAGTAGGAGACCAATCAAACATTCCAACATCAACAATACCTAGACTCCAAGATTGTCCAGATAAATCCAGAAAAAGATAAAAAAAAAAAGGAGAATCGGATTGTTGACGTTGGAATGTTTGATTGGTCTCCTACTCCAACTCCAACGTTAACATTACTTGTTTTAAGCTTTCCATGTCTCCCCCCAATGGTTGGTGCAATGAGGATCACTTGTTATTGTTAAATATAAAAAAAAGGAAGAAGAAGAAGAAGTGTTAAATGCTAAATGCATATATATGTACAGGGTATATTTTCTTCCCAAGATAGTCCGGTTTACCAAATGAGGCTTATTTAGGGAACATTGTAAATTCAACAAACTGGATGAACTTGAAGCAATTTCACTCGGGGATGTAATGATTAACAGAACTTCACACCCCATTAAACCAAGAAGTTTGTTATGTGAAAATATATATATATATATACGGAGATGTTAAAAGTCAATTATGTCCAGATGGTAACAGTGGTAAAATAAATAAAAGTTACTGCTTTTTGGGCTTCATAATTAGCAGTTGAAGGCAAGGATTTTGGGTTTTGCAATTGAGACACACACACACACAAGGAATTAATATACGGGAAGAGGAGGAGAAAGGAGGCAAGAATACCAGGAAATGTGGGAAGAAAGGGAGAAAGAATGTTCCAATTCTGCAAAAAATAGCGCTAGTGGACAGTGGACCCTAATAACTTGGCATAAAATACAATGTGTGATTGTCAGACTTGGATCCTTAGATGATGATGGTTCTTTGTATGTGTGCGTGTAAGTACATATATATATATATATATATATATATAATCTTCTATTGGTAAAAAAAAAAAAAAAAAAAGTCCATTCGGTGCGCAAGCACTCTCCGGCTAGTGCGGGGTAGGAGAGGGAATGGGAGGGTGTGCGTATTTGTACGCAGTCTTACTCGTTTGCAAAGAAATTGTTTTTTTGTCTCGAACCCATGACCTACAAGTTACCAGTGAAGTAACTTACCGTTGCGCCAAAACTCACCCTCATAATTTTCTATTGGTGAAAAAAAAAAAAAAAAGGGACTTCTGGTAACTTACTACATACGAGACAATTAATGGACAGCTACCAATTCCTCCTTCCACTCGGAGGTTTTTTTTTCGGCTGCACCACAAAACCAGCCAATGGCATATCCAATCATCACAATAAACTGATAATAGGTTTCATTTCGTTCTGGGAAAATACACAATAACAAGAAGTAAATACCTCAAAAAAGCTTTCATGGTTTGTTTCAATTCTCCAGCAACATAGAGAGGGAGAGAAGGAAAAAAAAAACTATATTCAGAATATAATAAAATAGTACTTGTTATGCACATCTGTCTCTCTGCAAGTCATCTGCAACAATTTATTCTCCCATCTTTTCTGCAGTATACATCAAAAAAGATATATTTTTTCACAAAATTCATCATGCGGCTGTAATTTGGCTGATAACATCTCAAGTTCTTCTGTATAGGAATCAGAGGGGCTCCCTGCATCTACCTAGGAAACCGCCTCTTCTGTTTGGAAAAGATAAGGATAATAGGGAACCTCTTGAAGTTTTCTTTGATATACTTGGCTTAGGAAGTGTGTGTAGTTTGTAAGTGTCAAAGCCTCCCCCATAGCTCTTTGATGCCTTCGTTTTCCTTCTGTAAGGGTTTCCTTTCTTTGGAAGTTCTTCTATGCTTGTCACCCTTGACAGTGATGTAAAAGACTGAGACTTGCCCTGATAAAACTTAGAAAGCCCCCTCCTGCAAGGATCCCAAAGTTGTATTTAATATACAATATTATATATAGTATCAACTACGAAGCTTTTCAGATTCGGTTTATATTATACGTACAAACATTTATATATATATATATATATATATATCACCATACATACAAAGAAATAATAATAAGAAGTGGGAACGGGGAAGGGTTTGTTTCTAAAGAAAGTATTCATCAAGTTTGTTCCTTTATTATTATTATTATTATTGTTATAATTATTATTATTGGGCTCTTTTATTTTATATTTCCTTATTATATAGCAGTTGCCTTGGAAATTTGTGAGGATTGCTTTTCATATTGGATAATTGGTTTTTGAAGCAAAATCAAATGATCCAAAGATACGTGTGTCTCTTGTGATCTATGAGCTAGTTTGAAATAAAACATAAATGTTGCAAAAATAATTGGTTTTTATTTATCTGTTATTATCTATGAGCAAAGTCAAATGATCCAAATACATATTCATCTATTATTATCTATGAGAGCCAGATTGATATGCAACATAAATGTTGCAAAAGGTTTCTATATATAATTAATCCAACGATCTCCAAGACAACTCTTTTTGAAAATTATTAATGTTACATGAGTACACTTACTT
This sequence comes from Vitellaria paradoxa, assembly GCA_019916065.1. Classification (NCBI taxonomy): domain Eukaryota; kingdom Viridiplantae; phylum Streptophyta; class Magnoliopsida; order Ericales; family Sapotaceae; genus Vitellaria; species Vitellaria paradoxa. The sequence continues at coordinate 48,699,056 of CM034240.1, forward strand.
GATGGGTAGCTGGGCCATGAGTTCTGACAAATCATATAAAGGTTGGGAGGAGGATGAAGATGAAGTCGATGAAGAAGATGCATCGTCGACCATGTCTGATGATGAACATGCTGATCCATTTGAAACTGTTGGATCTCCCAGGGAGGATGTAGATGCTGAAGCATTGTGGGTATCATCTCCTTGGCCATCCATTGTCTCCCATCGATGATCTTCATCTTTAGCAGCTTGCCCAACAAACGGATCACTGGGATCAGTCATTTGCAAAAGCTTTTTGCCTTCACCTTGATAATGTCAAAATATTGGAGGAGGAGGTTAAGACCTTTATTCTCAAAATTTTCCACAGATAAGAAAACACATGAAGTTGGGGCATTTATGAGAGGGCACATATATTGGTTCCGTTTGGTTTACTCATGTTTAATAATCTCTGAAATTTTTTTAAAAATTATTTACTTTTTATCTCATTACATTAATTACAAATCTACAATTTATCTCACTTTATCTCACTTTTTATCAAACACACATACCCATTATATACGTCAAAGTATAAGAACGTTATTGCACCAAAAAAACATATTTTCCACGACCTTGAGCCAAATGGTGACAGCGCAAGGGAAAGCCAATCACATGGATACAGATGTGTACGAAAGAACAAGGTTGCATGTGAAGGCAGCGAACTTAAGAGTCATCATAGTGGGACTCCTTTAGGCATATATACATATATATATATATATATATATATATATATGTATATTATGGGTGCGAGTGTGTGTGTGTGTGTGTGTGTGTGTTTGTTAATGACAGGCATATGTACAATGAGATTGAACATATGTTTTTGCTTTCAATGCCTTATCCTGGGATTCCACATTATCTTATCCCATGGTATGAGTTCTTTGACTTTTGCAATTTGCATTATTTTGTACTAAAAAGTTGAAGGCAAGAGGATAAGCTCTAGGGTTTATAAGCCATCCATATCCTAGTCACCATCTCACCCCCACAAACCGTGTATCCGTCTCCTACTCCACATATCTCTTGTCAAGATTATGTCAAAAAAAGAAACCAGAAAAAAAGAAAAAAAAAATCTTCTAGATCAATTATAAGAACACGGATTGACTGGTTAGGAGATGTGTATTTTGCTGCCACCAACCTTGGAAAGCCACGTTAAATTTTGGTGCACAAATTTAAATATATATATTAAAACAAAATAATATTTTTTACTTTTTAAAAAAATAAATCAGAGTGATGTGACTGTGGGAATAATATAATAAAAATATATTTTAATATGTTATTATTTTTTCCTTCTTCTTTTCAAGAGTGATATACTCGTAAATTTGTCAAATCAATTTAATTAGGAAAAATCAGTTTTTCCTTTACATATTAGTGCTGGGAGAGTCCAAATTTAGTTTTTTTTTTTTTTTTTCTTTATGAACCATTTCACACGCCTATTTTTGGTAATTTTTGTTAGAAAATTATTAAAAGTTACTAAGAATGATAAAAAGTTATAAAAAAAAAACTACTAAAATTATCAAATGTTACTAAAAAGTTATCAAAACTTGCTAATTTTTTTTGCCAAACAGGGCCCATATATTAGTATTGGGAGACATCAAAAATTAGTTCTTCCTTAGCATAGAAAAAATTCCTGTAAAAAAATTATAGCAATTAATATATACTAAAATTTGGTATATATTAGCAAAATGGTGACAGAGGACTCCTCCTTATGGGTTTTTTGAAACCAGTCGGCTAGATTTAAGGTAGCATAATTCTTAGCTAATTACGTAATCTTATCTCAAGAAATGGATGCATCACGAATATGAATGGATGGAGTTCCCTGATAGGAAACAGTTGGAAAATTAAGCTTATCTCGTTGCATCACTACAGCCATAAGATCTATCTATTTCCATTGACCTTTTCCAATCTCTTCGTGGAGGGCAAGTTGCCCTCGAAACAAGGAAAATGCTTTCTATTCATATATATATATATATATATATATATATATATACATACTAATAATAACTCGTGCGCACTCTAAATAAAATTAATATTAAATTTGTTACATAATTGAAATTTTAGACAAAAAGTTTAAATAAAAAAATTATGATAATCCATGACTTCTAATTTTTTTTTTCCAAAACTTTAGACCTAACTTACATATGTTTTGCTCTTTCTCTCTCTAATTAATTTTTGATAAGTATCATAAAAAAAAAACAGAAATTATGGTGCTTTAATTTGAAAGGTTTAATTTCTTAGAAATCATAATTAAGTGAAATTTAAGTTGATAGTTTTGATTTGCATACGATCTCCACCTTGAAATATGATAAAATTTAAAATACTCAACTCATTTTGTCAGATAGATGGTAGTGGAGTCCACTAAAATAAGAATTAAACAGAAAGTTAAAAATATAAAAATAATCTCAATCATTGAATAAAAAAAAATAATTCTTAACTGTTAACTCTTAATTTATGAAAGAGATGTTTTAAAAAACCGCTCTATTTTATTTTATGGATATTAAATGTCGAGTAAGAATAATTTATCAATGTATTCGGATAATATGTCAGAATTTTGATGGGTTATTTTGTCAGAATTAATAGGCCCACTAACCCATTATTTTGATGACTTTTTTTTTTAATTATATGTGAAATTGAAGCTCAAAAAGGTATGTTTGGAGTTATATAAAAGTGTATAAAATAAAATAAAATTGTAAAAGTAAATGTCTCATAATTCATGCAGTGAGTGAAGAATTTAAATTTTATTGTCTCGTAATTCGTGTTTGTAGAGATTTGTAAGATTTTATTTTATTTTGTTTAGTCCCAAACGGAGCCAAGATAATTTTTCGCACATTTTCTTTTACAGGTCTATTTAGCACCACATAATTGTGAAGTAACGTGAAAGAAGGGAAGAAATTTAATTAATTGTTATAATCTCATATAGAGTTAATATTCTTAATCAATTTTTTTTAAATATATTTATTTTTGTTTTAGACGTATGTAACATAAACCCAACGAGACATATGGTAGTAGCTTTAGGTAAATGCACAATTTTACATTGACTGAAATCATTGAATTACGTATTGTGTTATTGGATTTTACTAGGAATTCAATCTAATTTTTTCAAGCTTATTCAGTGATGGACTAGAACGTTCGATGGCCCAAATCGAGTGGATACATAGGATAGGTTCAATGACACACAGAGGATAGGAATGCAATAGAAATAAGCAAGAAACATTTTCAACAAATAAAAAAGTAAAGAAGGCGAGATTATAATTAACAAATTGATTTTGGAGGTAAAAGTCATAATCTATTAGTAGAATATCTGGGCTGCACTAATGACCAATTGACCGTTTCAATTCTGCATTTGCCCAATTTAAAAATTCTAACCGAAACATTGATGAATCCTAAAGTACCTTTAGCTTGACCAATTGTTTTTTTTTTTAAATCTTCTGGTACTTGGAAGTCCGCAGCCGCTACCCCGTACTGGGGTGCGCACAGGGCGAAACACGCTTCAGAACCCTAGCCGGCAAAAGCCCCTGGAGAGTTAACCAGCCTAGGCAAGTCCTGGTTGACCGGCACGACCGAGCGGAGGTCATTAAGCACCCGCCATTACAGCGGTAACCCACCCCCCGTGGGGGAGTCGAACCCGGAACCTCGAGAGACCCAAACTCTAAGGCGAGCCCGACTTCCACTCGGCCACCCCCGAAGGGGCGTTTTTTTTCTTAAATCTTAATTGCACAAAGGGTGAGTTTGGAGTGACAAAAAGTAAGATAAATTAAGATAAAGTAAGATCATTTATGAATTCGTAATTGGTGTAATGAGATAAAAAGTGAATAACTTTTAGAAGTTTTTATATATTTTCAGAGTTTTTCAGTATTTTTTAGCAAATCAAACGTATCAAAAATAGTAACAGTTTAATTAAAGGTGCATTTGGAGTAATAAAAGTGAAATAAAATAAGATAAATTATGTGTTAGAAATTCATACAGTGAGATAAAAATTGAATAACTTTTACAATTTTTTAATATTTTTTACCATTTTTAAAATTTTTTATTACTCTAAACGGAGCCTAAATCTAAAATTTGTTACATCTGAATAACTTATGAGACTTCACTTCTATTTAGTTGCCATCCGATTTGAATTTTTGATCAATTTTACCACTGGTAAATTATTATTTTTCCTTTTTACCATCTCCTTTGCACTTCTTTTTCGAACTTGATATAACCTTTTTTTCGATTTTAATTTTATTGATAAATCAGTTTTGTTAATTAAACTTAATTGCAAGCTAATAACTATCACACTACTTGTCTATTTTTTTATTACATAAAAAAATTACATAAATAATTAAGGGGATGTTTGGAGTACCAAAAATCACCAAATTCAACTCCAATTTTATCTTTTTTTTTTTTTTTGAACTTTTCCTATATCAAAAATCTCCAACTTTACTTAATTTTTACAAATTTTCTCTAGTTGCCTCTAACTTATATTAGCTTTCTTCAAATTTGAGGAATACCCCAATTGCCAACAATAGAAAAATTGGCAAAAATTTTTATTTTTTGTGCTCCAAACACATCATAAATCCCCTCTTTCATTTTCCTAGCTCATGTAGTAATATGGCCATATATCTATATAACAAATTCACGTCATTGATTTGATATTTATATACATATTTAATAATCAATGGCTGAGATATATATATATATATATATATATTTTCTTATCTTTCCTGCGTTCTAAGCACAGAAAAATGTAAGTGTACATGTATATTAACCAATAAGTAAGTTTGAACAGATACGCAAGTTTGATTACAGATTTGAACTACAAAAATATTAAACATAGTAATAATCTTAAAACCAAGAGTGGAGGGGTCACGACCACTTAAAATTATAAAAATACTATTAGTGTGTAAATACTTTTTTATTTTTTAATTACATTATATGTAAGTACATTGATTTTTTTTTAAATTTTTTTTAATTTGTAAAGGTACGTTTAGAGTGACAAAAAATAAGATAATTTATGAATCCATAATTCATACAGTAAAATAAAAAGTAAATAATTTTTAAAAATTTTTAGAGATTTTTACAATTTTTCACGCACCCTAGATATTCCTATCATTTTTCATCAAAAATTAAGTAAAAGTATTTAAAAAATTATAAATTACTTGAACAAATAAAAGAGTTGATTCAAACAATTTTGAACTACAAATCTTAAAACATTACTAGTGTTTTTTTTTGAAGGGTTAAAACATTACTAGTGTTAAAATCAAGATAGAGTCGCATTGGGATGGGTCATGATCACTCAAAATTTCAGAAATGCCATTAGTAGGTAAATTTTTTTAATTAAATTATACGCACAGATATATATATATATATATATATAGACAGAGAGGTTGGCTACCATCTTCCTCTGAAATACTCATTTTTTTTAATCTGATAAATATTTTCAGAGCATCACTCCCGTCATAAGAATTTGCCTACTTATATTATGATTATGTATGTGCAAGGGATAATGCTAATCGCGTGTAGGTTTAGTTATTTTCTCCCAAAGACATCAAAACTTTCTTTGAAAAAATCAAACCAAATTCAATAATTAAAACTAATAACACTTCTGATCAAACTGTATCAAGATCTGTTTTTTTGTATCATTGATTCATTGGATAGCATTGTTGGGCCCAGCCAAATCCACCACCCAAACAAGGCATCCATCAACTCAATCACGTCACATAATCAACGGTCTCGTTTTAATTTCTATACAATTAATATTAAAAATTAATATATATATATATATATATTATTTTTTTTGGGCATAATGATTTGACTCGAAAACCAAGTCCAAATTAGGCATATTTCAATTTCATATATATATCATGTATGTATATATTTTGCAAGAAAATAATCATAATATAATCAGCGAAAAATATACAAAGAAATGTAGGGAAGATGATTGTTGAAAATTTCCATGGATGAGAAGAAATACAACTGCCCATCTTTCCCCTTATAGATTCAATATCGCAGGGAACACTTTCGAACAGAGTGCACTGATTGTAGCACAACGCCGATACACACAATCCCTGCCCTCCTCTTTCTTCATCAACACACACAAATCAAACCCTTATTAACAGATAGAGAGGAAAAAGACAGATATATAGATAGACATACAATATATATATATATATTACGCAGAGAGATGGAGACAGACCATGTCGCCCACAACAAAGCTTAGAGAGAGATGAGGTTACCTGTATGTATATATAGGAGGAGAATCGTCAAATGAGGGCTAGGGTTTTGTTCACGCTGAGCATTATCATGATTCCCAAAATACCCCTCTTGTCAAGGATTCGAAATTTGGATTTAATCAATTCGGATTCGGGTTAAATCTCAAACCCACAAGCGTCTACCCTACCCGTGTCATGATCTTCCAACTCCCTCTTTCTTTTTCTTTTCGTGGGCCACGATTGAGCTATTGCTTAATGATCTTGCTTTTTAAAGCTAGACTTGATTTGACGTTCTTTTGGAACTTTTTTATTGGTTCTTATAAACTTAACAACAAATATGAAAAAAGAAAAATGGTTTCGTAATATTTTTTTTTTAAAAAGGGGTAATGTAAGACTTTGAGAATTCATGTACATATTTGGCAATAATTTTTTATTTTTTTTCCCTTTCTCTAATCTTTAATTTGGCCAAAAAGGATAAGAAAAAAGAGAGGAAAAAAATTATCATATTCTTACTTTTTAATGTTTAATATCATAACAAGTATCTCAATTTCACCCACTCCTGGTTGATCTAGTGAAATGGGAGTCAAGTTTAAGGATTAGGTGATATATCTCGATCGCAGGTTCGATTCTCACATGTAACGACCAGGATTTAAGTAGGAGACCGTGGCGGTGGATTGCTGTACTAGTTTCGTACAAGAAAAAAAAAATCTCAATTTTATTCAAAAATTAGATAATCATAAGGAATTGGATACAATTTTTTTTTTAATTCTGGTTGGGAGCATAAATTTTTTTTATTGTGGTGCTTGAATTTCTTTTTTTTTTATTTGATTGTTATAAAGTTAATTAATTGAGAGGATGTTAGTTATGTGAAAATATTTGGAAATGTGCTATTAATGAAAAACCAAAATGAGAATGCATTTCTCATTCAACTAAAAATTATTATATGATAATGCATTTTTTACCCTAGTCAAACAAAAATCGCAAAATTATATTGTATCTTTAGGTTTAATGAAATACTAATGTAACACTTAAAAAAAAAAATGAAACTTGATCAAACTTGAAGATGCAATATGATTTTGTATTTTCTACTTGCTTGGGACAGAAAATGTATTATCATAATACATTTTTCAATTTACTGAAAAGAAATTCTTATTTTTCATTTTTATTAACGTTTCATTTCCTAACATTTTCGGATGAGTAACATTTTAACTCTTTAATAGCCAAATATATATATATATATATATTCCTTGATGCATGCTTGCATCAATAAAATCATTTATTGTTTATCTCAAAAAAATCAAATTAAAAAATTATTTCTTTCATCCTTGTCTATTTCACAAACTCAATTTGAAAAACATGATTTTTTTGAGAAATACCTTTTAAACAAAATTTTCTTCCGAAGCTGTCCTAAAATAAGATGGTGCTTTTACAATGAAATTATACTTTAGTGTATTAATTCATTTGAAGTGATTATCTCACAAAACAACCATGTCATGTTGTACTAAAATAATGTGGTACTTTTATAACAAGCGTGTTTTAGCGTATTAATTCGTTTGAAGTGATTAACGCGCAAAACGACCATATCATTTTGATTTTATCTTTTAATAAAAACTTATTGTGGTGTCGTACAGCTCAATTTTAAACACGCACGCGCGCACAGAGACACACAAAATTTGTTACAATTTCTATTCTTTTAGTTGAGTTTAAATTTTTTGATTTGGTAAACCAATTCATCGAGCAAAATAAATATTGAGTGTACCCAGTCAAATTTGATCCTATCCATGCTTGAGTTATGATTATGCATCTCGAGTCTTGGAGGCAAGAAAAGTGCTACATAAAAATAACATAACCTTTCCATCTAAAGCACAAACCAATGTTTGGCTAGAACTGATATTATAGCAGCCCTTTCTGCTTGTAATATCTGCGCAGTTCTGATTGTGCAATCTAACCCACTCATAATAGTAGAACCCATGTTAAGACTAAAGCAAATGAACAATTGAGAATAGACAGTCTCACGAAACGCCTTAATAAGAGTTTTTTTTTTTTTTTTGGGGGGGGGGGGGGGGGGGAAGGGGGTGTTTGCTTGCAGATTTCTACTAATCCTGCTTTAGAAGAATTAACTGGTTTAGCACATCTTAGAAAACCATGCAGTGTAAGTATTAAAATGAGAGACTAATAGCCAACTCTTTAAGAAATCAAAAAATGTGATAATAGCATATAGGAAGAAATCCACTGACAATCAAAATCTCAAAATATTCAGACTCAACTGCACTCAACTGCAGCCAAAACCATAGGATGATAAATACACAAATTAATATGGAAGAAATATGAAATAATAATGACCCCTAAAAATGACCAAACAAACTGTTTTCATTCTCATGGTTATTTGCTGCAACATATCTGCTACGATGCTTCACAGCCATAGAAGGAAGAAGATTCAATACCAGAGCTCATGAATAAAACAGATCACGAATATGAGACCTACAGTCCCTGTTCAGCAAGGTAATCTCCAAGCCTCTCCACAACCATGTTACACTGTCCTGGAGTCATTGGTTCTTCATAGACACCGAAGATCAGAGCTTGGCCAGTTTTCTTTATGGTGACACCACCAGAGCCCTGCAACGAAGACAATGACGGTAGTATGTAATGTAAGCGCGGGGGAACTTTGTGCCACAGCCACAACAAAATCAACTCTACTCTGAAAAATTAATAGAGTCAAAATTGAACCTCAACCACTCAACTGGATCACCAACCATCCTTGGTTTTAGGGGTTAGAAGGAATTCATCTACTAGTAATGAAAAGTTCCACTTCCAGAATGAGGTATCTTCTAAATCATATTAAGTAAACCTGAGATTTCAAGTCTCTAATCTTCTTCCGTTTATAATACCTTTTTCTTAATTATACTCAAGAAGGGTGACACTAAGACAAAATAATGGGGTTGCACAATTGAGCTATTTGAAGAATTACTTTGGTTGGGGTAATTTGCACTATTTAAGTTACACCCTCCACTTCAGATGATCTGTCAAAGATCCAATTGAAGCACAAATAGAAAATGCATCCAAACCTTCCTTAAGTGTCAGTGCATTCTTGCAAGTTTCATGATGGGATAGCATCATACAGAAGGAGGACATAATCAATAGGGGCAGCATAGTTTAACATTATAAAAAGCATAAGCAAAAGAAATCAAACCCATGCATTTGCACACAACCAAATGACAAATTAAAATTAAGACTATTAGAGGTGGGTCTGTGGGTACACAATGAACAAGATATTAAGACTGAGCTCACAAAGGCTTACTGTCATTCTTCTTTTACAAACATGATATTAGGGTATACAATGAACAAGACAACAAGGCAGCCTTGAATTGGTTGGATAGAACAAATATGAATTCAAGGATTAGGTTGGTTTCACAGCTGAAGTTTCTTGGTAAAACCATGAAGTAATCTTGTATACAAATTTGACCTGGATTCTATTGCAAAATTGTTAAGAAGTCATTTTATGACAATACAAAGTGAGGAAAATTCCGATATAATTTACCAATTATGATAACATTTACTAGAAATAAAACTGGCCATCAGTTATGCATAAGTGTTGTCGTCAGACGCTGAAGGAAGCGTAATGAATACTATCAGATTCAAGAGCAGAAGGAAACTAATCAACTTAAAGGGGAAATGTGACAAGAATTGAAAGTAAGACATGAATAGAGAATGGAATTAGTTACCAAATATATTAGCTAAAACGCAGATCGAAAATGGATAGAAATCATGGAAGAAATGAGGAAAAGTGGGACAATGCTAGAATCCAATGCCAAACTTGGATAAAGTTACTGCAGTAATTCTCATGGAATCATGATGAGACAGATCCCCCTCCCCCTCCCTCTGAAAAAAGGACTCAATAACAATAACAACACAGAGATCATAGAATCATGAAAGGAGTAAATCAAGAAAGAGGAAAAATACCTTCTTTCCACGGATCACGGCACCTGCCTCGCCTTGGATAACCATGTATTTTGTGCCACCAAGATGCAGCCCCGTTGGAGCAAGAAATCCGGGTTCATCAAAATCTTTCATGATGCCAGTGATCTCTTCAGGTTTGACCTGTAAATGAACAAGCAAATGCACTTCACGTTCAATTATCATCATAACAGAAAAAGAAAAATCAATAAATCAAATAAAGTGGAGATCAAACCTAAAAAAAAATGTGCACAAGAACAGGAAAGGTAAGATTCTGTTAGACTTATTTCACTCTTGAATTCCTTTAGTTGTGTTTCAATCAAAGATTTCTAAAAGGATAAAGAAGAAAACGGAAAGGGATTTCAAGTTACTTAGTTTGGTTAATGGTGAAAATTGGAAAGAAAAATGCATGCGATTTGAGAATTAAAATTAATTATATCAGAAAAGTAGTTTATTGATAAATGCCTTTTATTTTCTTATATTTTCCAATCCATTTAAATAACAGCATGCTCCCATGCATGCATTGTAATTTTATGATTCCTTCCCCTTTTTCCTTCATTTTCCTTTCATCCACCAAATCATCAATTCAAACATACTCGTAAGGGGTACAAAATCAAAAGCCATACTTAGTCATCCAAATCATATAACAGGCCGAGGAGAGCTATAAAAATATATGGAGTCTGAAACGAAGAAAAATTTCTGAGATCTCACACAAATTAGAGATGGATCAAAACTGTACATGCATTGATATGGAAACTACTCAAATCTCAAACAAACCGATCCATTTTCATTCACGATCAATGCAATTAGAATGACAAAGGTGAATTCAAACTTTCTGAACCACCTATAATTAGCCAAACGAATCAATCTCAGATCGGATGATACATACATTACAGATTGCCAAAACTCAAATGATCAGCAATCAATTACGGATCTAATCAAAATCTCAACAATTCAACAGATCGAGAAAGAGAACCAATTCAAACCAAAACAATGTAGGAAAAAAAAGAAAGAAAGAAACATATCAGATCAATGGAGAGAGAGCGAGAGAGAGATACCTTGGGGAAGGAAGCGCTCTGGGCCCAGACGCTGCCATCCTGGCCGACGATGGCGGCGGCGGTGAGGTGGTTTCCGTCGATCTCGCACATGAGGTGCTCGTCCACGTATGTTTGCCACGACATTTTCCTTTTTTAGTTTTGCTTCCTAACGAACCTCTCTTCTCCTCTCCGCTCTCTCCCTCTCTCTCTGCTAATCGTCTCTGTCTCGGCGGAGCGTTTCGAGGATGAAATAAATAGTTGTGTGGAAAGTTCTGAGCCAATAGAGAGAAATGAGTTCGGTGGGACCCTTTCCCTCGCGGATCTCTTGCAACCGTCGATTTCACATGATACAATAAGTGCCGTTCACGTCCGGCTTTGCTGTTCAAAGTTTGGTCGTACACATGGGTCGTGATGCGCCTTAGTTGGAGCCTTCGACACTTTGTCGTGGCGACACCTCTCTCCTCTCTCTCTCTCTCTGTCTCTGTCTCACGCATTGTTTCCTTTTTCAAAAGTTCAGAATTGTTATAATGCAAGTTGGAATGTTGGGTCGTGAATTTATTTTAAAAGGATTATTATAATACAAAAATTTTAATAATTGATGGAGTGTTTGAAGTGATTAAAATAAGATAAAGTGAGATAATTTAAAATAATTTGTGAGTTCATAATTTGTGCAGTAAAATAAAAAATAAATAATTTTTAAATATTTTCAGAATTTTTCAATAAATTTCATCGCACCAAATGAACCTATAATCGGTTTGATTTAGAATTTACAGATAAAAAGGAAACATAAAAAATAAATTAAATTTGCCTAACTGAAAATAGAGATGTATTTGAATATATATTTTTTAAAATTTATTTGTTATGTAAATAATTATAAAAATTATGCATTGATGATTAATTTTTTTCCTTCTATTTTTCAAATAAATTCTTGATCCAATAGAATGTGAGTTTAGTGAAGAGATATTTTTTTTGTTACTTCTATTTTATTATCTTTTCATTTTTTTAAGAAATATCAAATACCGCAATATATTTCAAACTTTTAGGGAGGAGAAGGGGATGCTGAGGCTTGAACTCGACACACTTTAACCAGTTCTTCTTCATCAATTCAGGAGAATTATTAAAAATTAATTTTTTTTTAAATCTCTATTATCGTTTGGTGAAATGTCCAATTTGCTGGGCCAAAATTCAACCACCCACTTGAATCTTTACTACCCAGCTGTGTTGGCCCAGCCAGTTTGGGCCAGATTGATTGCTTACAAATTCATACATTGCCTGGTCAGCTCATTGAATGCCCTTGCATTATTCAAAAAATTATTTAAATGACTGTCATTGTATTATTTTCGAATTAAAATCCTTTTGTCACACGGCTGCCTTACCAAATAATAACATTTCAAAGAGTCACTCTAAAAGTTTGGCATTCTAACTCCGTCCCTAATTGGTACCATGCCATCCGAAAAACAAAAAATGGCAATGAAGGTGGATGAACAATTGTCATCACACTAGAAATTCTTTAATATTGGATTGGTGGTTTTTAAATGGAATATAGAAAAGTATAATTGATTTGAAAATATATAAATTTAGCCATATTCAATGGTGAAATACAATACAACTAATTGATAAATTGGTTAATTATATTTAACAAGTAAATTATACCGTCTTGGCTAGTAAGTTTATTCCCATCTTATTTGTGGGCTCTCATTACTATTTTAGTTCCGTTTAAAATGATAAAAAATTTAAAAAAATTATGAAAATTACTATAAAATTTTAAAAGTTATTTAATTTTTATTTCATTATACAAATTACGAATTCATAACTTATTTCACTTTATTTTATTTTATCTTATTTTTTTACCATTCTGAACACATCATTTTTAGAACCAAAACTACAATTGTTCATTTTTTTATTCCATGATTTATGCTATGCCATATGTCGATTAAAGGATCAAATTTTATTTAAGAATGGTAGGCAAAAGTTAAAACTAGTTTGTTAACCTCGTAGAGACACGTGGAGAGTAGATCGAAGGCTTTATATCCATCCCTATAAGCCAAAGACAGGAGATATTTACAAAAATATAATTAAAAAATAAATATTATACAGAAATCGATCCTGGCAAAAGAATTGACAAAAATCGACTCGATATCGGTAGTGGCACTGACGACACACTTAGGATGTCGGTATTACCATTGACGACACCGACTTTTTTCGCCCTCCACAGGACAAAATGACTTGCTACAGGGTGTCGGTAATGACAGTGACGACACGGACGAGGCATGTCGGCAATACCATTGACGACATGAGTCTTCATTTGATTGAAGTCGTCGCTTCTAGTGACGACACCCCTCTACAAACTCATACCATGCGTAATGCAAGTATCAGGTAGTCTTTTATAATTTATATTTTAATTGTGATCAAATATAACTTTTTAGCATCAACAGGCATGTCGGCGGGTAGTTTTTTAATCATTTATTTATATATTTTATATTTTAAAATCTTAAAATAAGTAAAATAAAAAATGATTTTGTTATTTATTTTAATATATTTTTATAAATTAAAGATGCTAAAAATAAAATTTTTTCATTTTTCATTTTATGTATAAACTCATTTTTTATTTTTTAAAAATACAAGTAATCAAATACGTTTTGAGCAATTTTTTTTTAATTTTAAAAATACAAAATGAAAAAATGAGGTAAAGACGAAAAATAAAAAACAAGAAAATAAAAAATAGAAAAACAAACAAAATGTTACCTTAATAAATGATATTATTTATTTAGGACATGGTTTGTTACACGGACTTTCCAGTTTGGTAAACCAAGAATAACTATCTTTATTTGGGGTTTTTTTTTTTTTTTATAGATATAACTTTTTGATATGATTTTCCAGTTTGATTTTTTTCATTTTAGGAAAAATGGCAATAGAAAATAAAAAATAAAAAACATAAATAAGAAAATGACATGTTAAATGGGTTCTTAATATTAAATTTTTAATTTTAATTTTTTTATTTTTGTTAGGCATGATTTTATTTTTTATTTCAACACATTTTTTTGGAAAATACGATAAATATAGATATACAATCTAATAATTAATTTAATTAGTATTAAATAAATCTTATTAAATTATTTTTAATAAATATCATAATTAAATTATATGAATTATATGTTATTTAATCATTTATGTACGGGTTGTAGGCTACCAAAAATTTATATTTTATTCAATTTTTTTAACAAATATAATTAAATTATAATTTATTATATTTTTTATTTATTGAATTAAATAAGAGTTAATAAATAATTTAATTTAATTGTTATGAAACATATTTTAGTAAATTTAATGAAAATTTTAAAACTGGTTAAATTAATATTTATTAAAAGAAAAATTAATAATAGTAAATAAAATTATGTTTTCAAATGTAATTTTATTTTTCATTTTAAAAAAAATGACAATAGAAAATAAAAACTTAAAACATACATAAGAAAAATGACAACATTATTAAATGGGTTCTTAATATTAAAATTTTTATTTTTATTTTTGTTAGGTATGATTTTATTAAAAAATTTCAGCACCTTTTTTTTGGGAAAAATAATAAATATTTTAGTATATAATCTAATAATTAATTTATTTAGCATTAAATAAATTTTATGAAATTATTTTTAATAAATATCATAATTAAATTATATGAAATTTATTTTATTTTATAATTTTTAATAATTTTTTATTCATTTAAATAAGGGTTCTAGGCTACAAAAAAATTATATTTTATTCAGCCATTTTTAACATTTTTACAGTAATAGGGCTATTATTATAAAAAAATCTCAACCGGTTACATTTTTACGGTGATTTCAAATCCACCATTTTAAAACTCCTTAAATCTATGATCAAGTCCCTATTGAAATTAAGAAAGATATATTGAAGCAATTCATTTTATATAATTACCTACGGAAATATGGTTTTGTATTTCATATGGAAATATGTTTTTATTTACATACTGAAGATGAGAAATCTAATAAGAGTAAAAAGGAAAATGGAAGAGGTGTGGTCGATCACTCCGTGCCACAGCGAGTCCTCTTTCGTACACGGCGTGGTCGGCCTGCTAACATCATGGGTGCCTCCTCCATATGTGGCTCCCATCCTGGTGCATCGTCAACATGTGCCTCCCCCATCGGTGCATCGTCATCAATGTGCGGCTCGTCCCATTCTGCTGTAGGCATGACCATGGGAATATGCGTAGATGATGACGTGCCTATCTGCTGTGCTTTGGGTCGACGTGTGTAAGCCTTAACTAATGCCTGTGGGGCAGTCACGGACATCCCTGTCTCGAACGCTTCAGCAGGTGATCTAAATACTGGAGAGGTAGAAAATGGCTCTATGTGCAGAATCCCCGACCATAGGTCATCCATATCTAAGGAATGCGAAGCACATGGCTCTGTAGCCGATGGTGGGGCTGAACGTCGACACTCGGATCTACAAGTGGTGTGGCTACTGGGGCTGTAGAACTACTCGGGAAGTCCGGCTGAGGCATAGGTGAAGGAGATACATAATCCCGGGGCTCGGGGCCATATATAGTAGGATGCCGCTGTGATCGTCTCCTGGCAGGCCGTAGTCTACTGTATCGCGATGATCCAGCCTGCAAGTATGAGCCTGGCTGTGTAGTGGGAAAGGGTGCCCGCAGTCTCACCTCATGATCAATCTCCGTGATAACCGGTGCTGCCTGGCCAATAATATCCTGTAGTGCTTGAGTATGCCCATACTGGTCCGGACCCTCGATGGCTGTAACTGCCAATCGGTGCATACGCACAATCGTGTCAACTTGTATTCCACAACGAATATGTAATTCAGTTAATTTTGAAACAAACAAGTAAAATTAGTATATTTAAACATGGATACATAGAATACCGTACCAAGATCGACATATCAGCTGCCACCGACTGAGATCCAATAGGTGGGACATGCGAGGGTGGCGCGATATGACTCCGGGTGATCTGACGATACCAGTCCATGTATGGGTCGTCGTACGGTAGACGCGCGATACAGGCATGACCCTGGACGATCGTCTCGTGTCGTCTGGCCCACTCCTCCACGTACCTCTGGTGGTACGCCATCCAATCCACCTCCCCCCGTCCGCGTCTCGTGAGCTCGTGAAGATGTGCATTTGTGTCAAAGTCTGGTGGGATCACTTGTCGGAGGCAGAACTGTCTCATGACACGGCATGGCAGGTGGTACTCGACAACCTTGTAACATATGAGGGGACATATCGAGCGCCACACTGCCCCCCAGCTCGACAGTATGCAGGCAGTGTGTCAAGAATAGACTGGGGGTATGGACACCAGGTCATCTGGTCTCTGCAGTCCCTCAGTGGCCTTGCAAAGCTCACTGCTAGCACTCCCTTCCATCTGCAGCCCCATGGATCCGCTGGAAGCCCAAAGTCAGCTAGTGTCAGGTCTGGGGGGGGATGTGGTCGTGTAATAACTGGCTGAAACTGTGCCAGTCTCTCCCATGCCCACACCTATAAAAAGAAATAACAAATAAATTTAAATTTTAATATTTCTACCAATATAATCACACATAAAATCAAACAACTCGTCTCGGTTATGTATTGTACCTGAAGGATGGCAATCGGTCCTGTCATCTCCGCTGTGCGTGTGGTGGCAGCTGAGCACATCTCCCTGTATAACCACGCCAGCCCAGCAGCTCCCCAAGCCAATATGCCGCACGTATCCAAGTCGCGGAGTAGTGACAAGTAATGCAACTTCACCAGGTTACCAGAGTGATCTGGTAGTAACTAGCATCCAATGATGATAAGTATGAGTGCCCGAGCATGACACTTTGTATCTTCAACTGTGGCACCCTCTGGCAACACAAGAAAATGCTCCGTGAGCCACGAAATCCTCAGGCGACCCCTCCTGAAGTCTGTAGGATCAGGGGTCCTATCTAGCAGCTCCTGGCATAATGACTGGCGCCCCTGCAATCCCAGCTGCCGATATGTCCCCGTGACCGGCTCTCCATCAACTCGTAGCCCTGAGATGACCTCTATGTCCTGCAATGTGATGGTCGCCTCGCCAACCGGAAGATGGAAGGTATGTGTCTCCTGTCTCCACCGCTCAACCAACGATGTGATCAGCGGCCAATAGAGGTGGATGGCTCCTAAGCGGTATATCCTGTAGAATCCAGCTCTGTGTAACTGCTGTAGGACACGAGGATCCTGAGGTGGATCCAGTATCTGTCTGAGGGGATGCTGTGTCGCACGACAGCGAATAACCTCCTCAAACTGCATACACCCCAAGATAACGATGATAAGTGTTACCGAGTAAATAATACTTGAAATGATGACATAAGAATGGCATTTGAATTACTGAATGTTATATATGTACTCGAACTGGAGACTCCCAAATATCAGTCGATCGATGCTCACTTTGGGAGTGGAGTACACGGGCATCTAATGGCCCAGGATCCAACATCTGCCGTCGACGAGACATCTTGCTGTACGAAATCAACGTAAACATTCACAATTTATAAGTTAACGTGAGTAATTTCTAATGATATCATTCAACAGTTAAATGAGTTTATTTCAATAGGTGCATGCAAACACAGTCACTAATTATAGATAAACAAATACATTTCATCCGAAACCGAAAAAGTTACTTGTCGATATAAAACTATTTCATTAAACAGCTGATATATAATACTGTTACACTACGTAAAGAGAATTACAATTTCAAGTTTTCAAATCTACTAGGTCAAGAACCCTGTGGCTGACGAGGATGACGCCCGTGCGGGACACTTGCGCCGGTCATGACCTTGTTGTTTACATATGCCGCAATGTAGGGTGGAGCCACGGTCTGACCTATCCATCTCGTTCCTCAACCTGGTCGATAGAGGACGACCATGCCCACGGAGAAGATTGGGGTTAGGGATAAACATTGGAGTTTGAATGCTGGGCCAGTAGTCTTCATGTTCCAGAAGATGAAATTCCGGCATATAAGTGTCCACGTACGACTTCATTGAGTATACACTCGGCACGAATTGCATCCAATCCATGTGTATTCGTTCACACGCTGCTATCACATGTGAGCAAGGTAGTCTGAGGACCTCCCACTTCCCACAGCTGCACGTTCTATTCCTTAGTCCCACAACCTGGGTGTTGCTACCCCTACCAAGATGGGAACCAGTCACCACTTGGCACTCCCCAGTAACATGATTGAACTCCACAACCTGATGAGCCAGTGCATCCCTTTGGAAATCAGCTAGAAGTTTCTGGACCCGGGGACCCACTCTCGCGCCATTGTTCATTGCATTCATAGCAATTTGCCGACGCTGATGAAAATATGATACCAGTTTGTAGAATGTTAGCTGAACAGCGGCAGTAATTGGTAGGCTCCTAGCACCGCGTAGTACGTTATTAAAACACTCAGATAGGTTAGTTGTCATGATGCCATATCTGTGAGCCCCACCGTAACAGAAAGTCCATTTTTCTTTTGGGAGTTCCTCTAAGTACTTCCATGCCTCAAAGTTGAGGGACTTTAGTAACTCCATTGCCTCGTTGAACTTACGGACTTGAGTCGCCCTACCTGTTTGCTTCAGTAGATCAGTCATTTGCTTGGCTGGCCATTTCTTCTTGAAGTTAGACTCAATATGCCTCAAGCAGAAGCAATGGTGTGCGGTGGCCCATCCAGAACGAGGGGAGGCAACTGCAGCTTTTATGGCGTTATGCCTGTCAGAGATAATGCACAATTGTCGATCTCCGCAGACGTGCCTTCGAAGCATCCTCAAGAAATACATCCAACTATCATAATCTTCATCGTCCACCCATGCAAATGCGAGGGGAAACACCTGCAGGTTTGCATCTTGAGCCGTTGCAATAAGTAGTTTGCCAGTGTACTTTCCATATAGGTGGGTTCCGTCGATTGACACAACGGGGATGCAGTGAACGAATCCGTCAATGCAAGGCTTGAAACTCCAGAACACATACTGAAGAACCCTTTGGGCCCCGCCCATATAAGGCTGATGCTGATAGCGAACAATCGTCCCTGGATTGTACGTTTGAACGGCACTCAAGAACTTTGGGAGTAACAAATATGACTGCTCCTAATCTCCAAATATCTTTGCCATTGCCTTCTGTTTGCCGAGCCATACTTTTCGGTAAGAGACGTTATACTTGAACCGGTCCTTTACTTCGGATTGCAACCAGACGATGGAGCAAGCGGGGTTGGACTTAACCAAATGGAGGATATTACTGCAAATAAAGTTTGAGTCAATCTGTGCATGGTCTTCGCTGAGTCGTGCGAAAATGCAAGTATGGGGCCCTTCATACTTAGTAATTTCAAATAGACCATGTGAGCGTAACTTGCTTGCTCGCACCCGCCAGTTGCACTCCCCGTCAGTTCGCCTCGGGCATTGGGCGACCCAACAATTCCTGTTTGACTGCACAATTTCATAGGGCTGGTTCGATCTAACAGCGTATAGTTTCATAGATTGGACTAGGTGGTCCTTATCTTTGAAAAGTTGCCCAATGCATGGCTCTTCATTATCCGGGTTCCAAGTTCGACAGCGGAACGAGGGGGCCCAAGAAGGTGAACTATCATCCAGCTCAACGTCGTTGAACATTTCAGACATCGGTTGATGCATATGTGGAACAACACTTTCATCTTGTTGAGCAATAGTTGGAACCTCACTTCTGGGTACGACGTCAATATCTATCAGGTCTGTATGATCTACTTCAATGTCGTCATCGTCAATAGGGGCTCCAGTTGCATTGCAATCTTCAGCCTGGTCGGCCATATAATCCCAATACATATCTTGTTGCTGAACAAATGTACGGACTGGATCACAAATAGGCTCGGAAGTTGGGACCTGCAGGTTGCCTGGATCATTGTAGGGGGAGGAGGGCATGACTTCATTGTAACTGGGAACGAAATTATCCGCCGGTTCATCTAATGGTGAGCTGCTTTGTCCAGCAACTGTCGCAGGGTTAGAAGGCTCATATTCCAGAAAGAGGTCACAATGATCGCGGTGTAAATTCTGAACTATAGCAAACATTGCCTCCACTGTGTCATCATCCACTACATATAGAGGTCTATGAACTATTTGGCCTGCACTCCCAACAATTGGATATCTACACACCACTCGCAATTCCACTTCAGCCGGGTCCATACCAATGACCTCATACAGTTTAACCATTAACATCGCATGTGTTGACTGAGTGCTAACCCTAATACAACGCTTGAATGGCTTGTCGTATCCCACGTCGTTGTCTACATTGATAATGTTTCCTCCCCAAAAACAGAATAATGAAATTCGACCTTGCGACATCACGAGCAGTCAATGAACAATGAATATTGGCCCTGAACAACATCACTATTAGGGACCATACCATTTTACAAGAAATTTAAACTAAGGAAATAAAGTTTAACTTAAGTTTAATCTAAGAATGTTGCATATAACTGTCATCAAATTTATCTAAGGGTCATAGATAATACCTTAGCTAGCTTCTTACAAGAAAATTTATTTCTTAAAATTTATTCTTAAAAAAAAAAAAATTAGTATTTGAAAATTACAAATGGATATTTCCTACATTATCTTAAATTTCAAAATAACTAAAATCAAAATATTTTTTATTTGATTAAATTAGAAAATAAATTATAAACATAATTTTCATATTTCTTTTAAAATATAGGTACAAAAAAAAAAGTTGTTGAAATTAATTCTATATAACTCTTAAATTTTTTCGAATTTAGCTGTCAAAAAGTTTAATTGTTAAGAAAATTGCTTCTTAAAAAAATAGTTTACTATTTCGATTTAGAAATAGGTATTTTTATAAATTATCTTAAATTTCAAACTAAATAAAAACAAATATAAGTATTTTTCTAAATTATCTTAAATTTCAAACTAAATAAAAACAAATATCATTTATTTGATTAAATTAGAAAATAAAATATAAGAACTATTCTATTTTATTCTTAAAATATAAGTATAAAGAATAATTTAGTTGCTAAAAATGTTTTTACGTTGCTCCTCCATTTTTCCAACTTTAGTTGTTAACAGATTTAGTATTTGAAAATTACAAATGGATATTTTCCTACATTATCTTAAATTTCAAAATAACTAAAATCAAAATATTTTTTATTTGATTAAATTAGAAAATAAATTATAAACATAATTTTCATATTACTTTTAAAATATAGATACAAAAAAAAAAAGTTGTTAAAATTAATTCTATATTACTCTTAAATTTTTTCGAATTTAGCTGTCAAAAAGTTTAATTGTTAAGAAAATTGCTTCTTAAAAAAAATAGTTTACTATTTCGATTTAGAAATAGGTATTTTTATAAATTATCTTAAATTTCAATCCAAATAAAAACAAATATAAGTATTTTTCTAAATTATCTTAAATTTCAAACTAAATAAAAACAAAGCTCATTTATTTGATTAAATTAGAAAATAAAATATAAGAACTATTCTATTTTATTCTTAAAATATAAGTATAAAGAATAATTTAGTTGCTAAAAATATTTTTACGTTGCTCCTCCATTTTTCCAACTTTAGTTGTTAACAAATTTAGTATTTGAAAATTACAAATGGATATTTTCCTACATTATCTTAAATTTCAAAATAACTAAAATCAAAATATTTTTTATTTGATTAAATTAGAAAATAAATTATAAACATAATTTTCATATTACTTTTAAAATATAAGTACAAAAAAAAGGTTGTTAAAATTAATTCTATATTGCTCTTAAATTTTTTCAAATTTAGCTGTCAAAAAGTTTAATTGTTAAAAGATGTGCTTCTTAAAAAAATAGTTTACTCTTTCGATTTAAAAATAGGTATTTTTATAAATTATCTTAAATTTTAAACTAAATAAAAACAAATATAAGTATTTTTCTAAATTATCTTAAATTTCAAACTAAATAAAAACAAAGCTCATTTATTTGATTAAATTAGAAAATAAAATATAAGAACTATTCTATTTTATTCTTAAAATATAAGTATAAAGAATAATTTAGTTGCTAAAAATATTTTTACGTTGCTCTTCCATTTTTTCAACTTTAGTTGTTAACAAATTTAGTATTTGAAAATTACAAATGGATATTTTCCTACATTATCTTGAATTTCAAAATAACTAAAATTAAAATATTTTTTATTTGATTAAATTAGAAAATAAATTATAAACATAATTTTCATATTACTTTTAAAATATAAGTACAAAAAAAAGGTTGTTAAAATTAATTCTATATTGCTCTTAAATTTTTTCAAATTTAGCTGTCAAAAAGTTTAATTGTTAAAAAATGTGCTTCTTAAAAAAATAGTTTACTCTTTCGATTTAAAAATAGGTATTTTTATAAATTATCTTAAATTTTAAACTAAATAAAAACAAATATAAGTATTTTTCTAAATTATCTTAAATTTCAAACTAAATAAAAAGAAAGCTCATTTATTTGATTAAATTAGAAAATAAAATATAAGAACTATTCTATTTTATTCTTAAAATATAAGTATAAAGAATAATTTAGCTGCTAAAAATATTTTTACGTTGCTCTTCCATTTTTTCAACTTTAGTTGTTAACAAATTTAGTATTTGAAAATTACAAATGGATATTTTCCTACATTATCTTGAATTTCAAAATAACTAAAATCAAAATATTTTTTATTTGATTAAATTAGAAAATAAATTATAAACATAATTTTCATATTACTTTTAAAATATAAGTACAAAAAAAAGGTTGTTAAAATTAATTCTATATTGCTCTTAAATTTTTTCAAATTTAGCTGTCAAAAAGTTTAATTGTTAAAAAATGTGCTTCTTAAAAAAATAGTTTACTCTTTTGATTTAAAAATAGGTATTTTTATAAATTATCTTAAATTTCAATCCAAATAAAAACAAATATAAGTATTTTTCTAAATTATCTTAAATTTCAAACTAAATAAAAACAAAGCTCATTTATTTGATTAAATTAGAAAATAAAATATAAGAACTATTCTATTTTATTCTTAAAATATAAGTATAAAGAATAATTTAGTTGCTAAAAATATTTTTACATTGCTCCTCCATTTTTCCAACTTTAGTTGTTAACAAATTTAGTATTTGAAAATTACAAATGGATATTTTCCTACATTATCTTGAATTTCAAAATAACTAAAATCAAAATATTTTTTATTTGATTAAATTAGAAAATAAATTATAAACATAATTTTCATATTACTTTTAAAATATAAGTACAAAAAAAAGGTTGTTAAAATTAATTCTATATTGCGCTTAAATTTTTTCAAATTTAGCTGTCAAAAAGTTTAATTGTTAAAAAATGTGCTTCTTAAAAAAATAGTTTACTCTTTCGATTTAAAAATAGGTATTTTTATAAATTATCTTAAATTTCAATCCAAATAAAAACAAATATAAGTATTTTTCTAAATTATCTTAAATTTCAAACTAAATAAAAACAAAGCTCATTTATTTGATTAAATTAGAAAATAAAATATAAGAACTATTCTATTTTATTCTTAAAATATAAGTATAAAGAATAATTTAGTTGCTAAAAATATTTTTACGTTGCTCCTCCATTTTTTCAACTTTAGTTGTTAACAAATTTAGTATTTGAAAATTACAAATGGATATTTTCCTACATTATCTTAAATTTCAAAATAACTAAAATCAAAATATTTTTTATTTGATTAAATTAGAAAATAAATTATAAACATAATTTTCATATTACTTTTAAAATATAAGTACAAAAAAAAAGGTTGTTAAAATTAATTCTATATTGCTCTTAAATTTTTTCAAATTTAGCTGTCAAAAAGTTTAATTGTTAAAAAATGTGCTTCTTAAAAAAATAGTTTACTCTTTCGATTTAAAAATAGGTATTTTTCTAAATTATCTTAAATTTCAAACTAAATAAAAACAAATATCATTTATCTGATTAAATTAGAAAATAAAATATAACAACTATTTTATTTTACTCTTAAAATATAAGTATAAAAAATAATTTACTTGCTAAAAATATTTTTGCGTTGCTCTTCGATTTTTCCAAATTTAGTTGTTAACAAATTTAATATTTGAAAAATACAAATGGATTTTTTCCTACATTATCTTAAACTTCAAAATAACTAAAATCGAGAAAATAAATTATAAACATAATTTTTATATTACTCTTAAAATATAGGTACAAAAAAAAAGTTATTACAATTAATTCTATAATGCTCTTAAAATTTTCCAAATTTTGCTGTCAAAAAGTTTAATTTTTAAAAAATGTGCTTCTTAAAAAAATAGTTTACTATTTCAATTTAAAAATAGATACAACGTCTTAATTATCTTTAATTTCAAACTAAATAGAAATAAATATCTTTTACCTGATTAAAGTAGAAAATAAAATATAAGAATTATTTTATATTACTCTAAAACTATAAGTACAAAAAAAAAACAATAGTTGTTAAAAATATTTTTTCAATCACTTGCGGAAATACAATTATTAAAAAAATAAATACTATATTCAAATATTTTACTAAACTAAAATTAGTTTTAAAAGTTAATATAATTAAATCAATTTAATTTAATTGTCTAAATTAATAAGAAAAATATTTTATTAATTTATTTTTAATACTTAATACAATTAGTTTAATTAAGTTAATTTAAATTAGTAAAATTAATTATTTCATATAATTTAATCTAATAATTAATTTAATTAGCATTAAATTAATTTTATTCAATTATTTTTCATGAATATCATAATTCAATTATATAAAATATATTTTATTTAACCATTTTTAATAATTATTTAAATATATTGTTAATTTGTCTACAAAGAACAGAAAAAATTACAACGAACAGAAAAAATAACAAATTTACAACACCAAAAAAAGAACAGATATACAAGGAATAGAAGGAACAGAAAAAAAAACAAGCCAAACAACTCTTCAACCATATCAATGAACAGAACAATTAAAAGAACAGCAACAGTTAGAACACCAAACAATATCCAATTCGAAACTCATCAAAAAAGTTAAAACCCACTCACATATAATCAAAAATTAAATTAACAAAATCAATATATGAATATCAAAAAATTAACCGAATAAAATACACAAAAAAGAGAGAGAGAATGCTGACATCTATTATATGTGAATATATTTTTTGAGGCTCATAAATCAGCAATGTGTGTGTATGTGAATGTATACATATATATATATATATATATATATATATATATATATATATACGCGGATGAGAGGGAAGCCTGGAAAACATACATTTTTTTGATCCTTGGAGATATTGGCTAGTCGAGAGGGAAGGCTGTCACTGAAATGACGCTTTGCAGGTGACTTTGGACCGTTGGAGAGCGTTGGAGAGCAGTAGCAGAACAGCAGAACGGATGAAAATCGGAGAGGAAGGGCGAGCTGCGATTTACAGACTGAGGGATATGGCCGGAGATATGAAAGCCAGGGTGTCGTCACTTCTAGTGACGACACGGTAGTCTCCTCAAATCGCAGAGCCTACTGTTCCTGCTGTTGTCTGCTGCTGGCTGCCGTTTTTTGCTTCAGTGCTGCTGTTGTCTGCTGCTGGCTGCCGTTTTTTGCTTCAGTGTGTCGTCAGTGCTACTGCTGACATGGTGTCATCGGTAGCACTGCCGACACCAGATCGATTTTTGTAATAACTTTCTCCGTGAACGATTTTGGTACAATCTTAATTTTTTAATTACATTGATGTAAATTTCTCCAAAGACAGTGGGACACATGGCGAATGGGGGAAGGAATTTAGATTTCTTCTCTCCTGTTTCCAAATCACGATCGAGAGGTAATAATCATGTCCGACGTGGGTCGAAATAACAAGAATGGCGACGCGCAAGGTGAGTTCTACTAAAGGTTAAGTGTACTTTCACAAGGGTGGATTCAACATTAGACTATTGCGCATTTGTCGGCATAATTTTTAATGATTTTTGGTATTTTTTTATTAAAAATTATTAATTGTAATTTTTGACATATTTAGTAAAATAAATAGTAATTTTTATCACATTTTTATAATTTTTTAGTGTTTAATAAAATTTTTAATAACTTTAGATAATTTTTAACAATTTTTAGTAATTTTTGTTAACTTTTATGTATTTTGTAAAAATTTTAATAATTTTTGAATAGAATAAACTGCTGTAATAAAGTAGAAAATAATAAAAATTAATATTTTATCAAATATTAACTTTATAACTTTTGGCTGATTGTTGCACAAAATTGTGCTTCCAACCAGGGTCTACCTTAACACATATTTTGTACTCTATCCGTCACACAAATGAAATATTAATTTGGTTGTCAGATAAGTTTTGTAAACATGTTTAAAACTCCACAAAACTTTAAAAACTTTTATAAATTTATATAAAATTAAAATTTTTTATTTACTCTATATATTACGAGATTATTATTATTATAAATTTATACTAATTTTTACGACTACAAACACCCCTTCAATCGAACCCGTCTTTTTAGTTTCTTTCAAGTATCTAAAAGAGGGCAAGAAAGCATAAACCCTTTCTTATGACAGCGGTATTTCAAAGGACGTCCAAATTTAAGTCCCAAAATCACGTGATGAATTAGTTGATCCTATCAGTCAATTGGTCAATCGATTTTCGGTACTTCAACCATCGTAACCATAAGTTTTAGTATGATATGTATATTTGTAAATTGATGTCGGATTTACTATAAATGCTAAAGTTATAAAAACGGTCACACCATTAATGATTATTTAGAATATTTTTTTTCTTCTTTTTTTAATTAAATTTAATTTTTTTTTTTTTTTTTTACTTTGGATGAATTTCATTAGGCTGAGAAATTTTAATGAATGAATAATATCATAAAATAATGTATGGATTTTTTTTTTAGGTATATGAAATTATTTTTTTTTTATATTTGAATGATAGAATATGAAATGCAATAAGATGTGATTTGATCCTAAATAATTTTAGACTTTTAAATTTTGACAAAAGGTAATTTAATTCATGAAAGCCTCCTTTCATATATTTCCAAATTTAGTTGATAGCACATTCATTGCCAAATTTAGTAGATAACACATTTATAAAGGGAAATTTTTTTTTATCAAACATAAGAAAAAATAGAGCTCACGAATTGACAATCCAAACATCAACCACCACCTCACAAGGGCTAAGTGTAACAAAAAAAAAAAAAATGTACCAAAAATTTTTCCGAAATAACACGACTAAGTTTGAGTTTATTATTTTAAAATAGAGGTTCATAGAATTAAAATTTATTCATAAAATTATCATTATCACATTAATAGGATTTTCTTACTATATTTTCTAGTAGAATAGCATTACACATTTCACAAATAAACATAATCTTTAAGATTTTATACAAATTTAAGAAAAAGGAAAGTTGCACATTCAGTTTTTCAATTACAATTGAAGTTTCATGCAAAAACTTAGAAAACGATATTCTGGCAAAAGAATTTTGTCAAAAAAAAAAAAAAAAAAAAAAAAGAATAGAATAGTATGAAAACTTTTGAGTGTACCACTAAGTGTTAAAGAGATGAAATATTACAAAATAAGTCTGAACCTTATTTACTTTATTAATCAAAGGCATTATTTACTCTCAAATAAGAATTAGTCCTAAAGGGGGAGGATAAGAAAAGCAATTAATAAATACTACATTTTTCTTACTCTTCCATTACACTCCATACCCTTTTGTTATCTCATTATAAGGATGTCAAAATATATCTGTACCTGGTGGGTACCCACTTTATCCGCTCCGTTCAGGAAGAGTATGGGGATATTAATTGTAGAGACGGAGACAGGTATGGAGATTTGAAATATTACCCGAGCGAGTATGGAGACAGGTATGATAGTCCCCACCCCTACCTCGTATTCGTTTAAATATTTATTTGTTAATTTTGTTGGCGTGGTGGCTTCTTTAGAAGTTCCACATCGGTTTCTCACAAAGAAGTGGAGGTCTTGTGAGGTTCTAAATAAAGGTCTCTTCCTTTTTAGTACACCAGTCAAAATCAAAGATTTATATATATATTTTTTAATTTTATAATAATTTTAAATATTTATTTTATACATATAATATATAATTTGTAATAGTTAGTATATTTAGGGGTAAACGGGAATGAACGGAAACGGAGAATTTATTACCTTGTGGGGATGGGTATGGAGAAAATTTTTTTCCCAAAACGGGAATAGAGATGGAAACGGGTAAGGATATTGCTAAATGGGGACGGAGACAAGGAATGTTATACCCGCTCCATTGACATCCCTATCTCATTATTACTTTTTCATTAAAAATTTAAGGAGTTTAAAGAAAGATTTAAAAATTTTGTTTTTTTTTGGTGGGGGGGGGGGGGGGACGAATTGTCAAAAAAGCCTTTCGCATATATTGATCGATTTTGTTTGGAGGGAACTTAATTGGGTCATAAGTCAATTGTGACTTTTATTTATACATTTCAGTTTTTTTTTTTTTTTAAAAAAACAACTATTCTACATAAACTAGTAACTTATTTTAAAGTTTATTTATAACTCAAATAAGTTATCTCTCTCTCACATTACCTACCAAAAATATTTGTTCTCATACGTACCAAGTACAAAAATTTATACAGATAAATTGTTACTTTTATACCAAATATAGTTAAATCATGTAAATAAATTATTACACTCGCTTCAAATATAATATAAATAAAATAATTTTTTTATTATTTAAATATAATTAGAAATATATATTACACCAATAAAATTCACTTTCATATATAATTTTTTACAATCACTTTTTTACACTCAATCTAAACGCACTCACCCTATAGAAAAATAATATTGTTCTAACAACTTATTCTTTATTTTCTACTGTAGCATCACACAAAACTTATTCTAGGTCCAAGTCACACAAAATTCATTGTAAGGGCGTTTGGTGTAGCAAAAAAATTAAAAAGAAAAAAATTAAAAGGTAGTATTAATATAATATAAAAATGACACATGACAAAATTTAATTGAAAAAATTTAAAAACATTTGAAATTTTTTAGAATATTTTGAAAAATGTTGGAGATCCAAACGAATCAGAAGAATCTTATTCGACCACACAAGTTCAAACAATTTATTATTTGCCATCAAAATTACAAGCAAATTTCATAAAGATGAATATTTTAAATATTCATCAACTAATGTAATACATGGGATCAGGGAGCTTGAAGGTCCTATTGCCAGTAGGGTCTCCCAGAATATCACTCCACTGATCACCAATGTTGCCAATGATTCTGTATCCTTCCTCCACCAGCTTCTTTCTTTCACTTGATTTGTACGTAACTGCTGTAGTCCCTGAATATTCAGATCCTCTGCAACCACATTTGTCAATTAAAAATATGATTAATGAGAGAGAGAGAGAGAGAGAATTTAAAAAATGTTACATTTGACATCAATTTAACCGTTGTTTGATTTGGAGAGAGAGGAAAATGAAGAAGGATAAAAAAAAAATTCTCATTTTCATGTTTGGTTTTTGGATTTAGGGAAGAAATGAAAGAGAAACGATATTTTTTCTGAATTTTTCCTCTACTTTATCTCTATTTTCACTTTCTTTTTCTCGTTTCTTTCTCCTCTAAACCAAACAGAGCAACTTGTAAAACAGAGAAGATTTATTTCAATTTTTTTGCTTCCTAGTTTCATAGTGTATTTTGATAATGAATTTATTGAGAAAAAGAAAAAAAAAACAGAAAAAAGGAATAATAATAATAGAAAAAATAGAGAAGAGGAAGAAAAAAGTGAAAATTCAAAATATATGCTCATTTAATTGCGTTAGAAAATAACATACATTTATTAATAATTATTTTTTTAATTTTCAAATTCTATATTTTTCTTCTCCATTTTATATTCCAAACAAATATTAAATTATTTTTCCTTACATTTCCTTCTCTCTAAAGTTGTCGAAAAGAACCGCAGCACTCATATTATAGCATTCATGTGAATATCATTTTTCTTTTTTTGATAATTTACAAAGATGCAGTAAATTTATGAAATTTACCCTTATGAAATTTACCCCCCCTTTTTTGGTGTGCGTGTTTTAAAAGATAGTGTATATATATATATATATATTTACATACTTCAATATGAGCTTCACCCAAGTGTGGTAGCCAACGTTCTTGAGGTTAGTTTCAGTGACACTTCTTTGGTCTTCTGATCTTCCCGTGAGGAAGACAGGCTTAATCCCAAGACTTAGAAGCCTTTTGTATAGTTTAAGACTTTCGGGCAATGCCGGTTGAGTGCCTTCCATGACCCAAGCGTTGAATAGCGTCGAATTATATGGCTCCGCCCTGAAATTTCAATCTCATATTAATATTTGTCATCACAAGCAATTAAGAACAAACTTAATTAAATGAGGACTGTTAATTTAAACAAATCAAGAATTGATATGCAAAAATCAATGCAGCAATCAACATTCTAACACGGCAAGCAGGGAATTAATGTGAAATTCACTCACCCAAATCCATGTTTAGCATAGTAAGGTAGATTAGAGAGACTGGTCTCATCAATGTCGAAGACCCATGCGTCCTTGCCGTCTCTGGTGAGGTTGAGGCTCTGTGCATAGATCCAAGCCTCGCCGGTGACCACTTTCGAGTCCTTCCGGTACTGTTTTCCGAGCATGTAGTGACCCACGTAGGCTTCGCAAGCTTTTGGCACTGTTTTCCAATCTATAACGTTGTGAGCTTCCACCCCCAGCCGCCAGCTCAGGCAGGACAGCCCCGCGGGAGGTTTGCCGCCGGAACCGGACTTCGGCCGGAGAGGGTGGATTTGGAATTGGGGGAGGACTTCCAGTTCCGGCGACCCATTGGCGGCCGCTGTGAGGGTGAAAATGGAGAATAGCACTGAAAGCAACCCCATGTTACAATTTTGTGATTTAGATTAACGGCGAGATCTCAATGAGAAGTAGGCCCCTTAAATAGGCTCTATCGTGCGTGGGCCATGTAACTTATCTTCTCGCATTTTAATGCTTGTTAGATGACCGTCAGAATTTCTTATTAAAATTTATTATCATGACAATGATATTTATATATATATATATATATATATTAGAAATTGTCGGTCACATTGGCACAAACTCCGAGTGACAAAAATAAATTCTAAAAAATAATAAAAAAATTTAAATGTTATTCAGTTTTCACAACTTATTCTACTTTATCTCATTTTATTTTATACTTTGTCACTCCAAATACAGCCACAATTTGGCTTAATGTAAGAAAAATTCAAATGTAAATTTATAAAAACAAATCTATATAAAAAATTATAAAAATAACTTATAAAAATAAAAATTATTAATAAAAAATACTAATTTATTTGTAAGACGATCAATAAATGTGTAAAATTTTATTATTTATTACAAATGTTACCATATTTATAAAAATATTAATTTAAAATATTTATAAAAAATATTTAAAATATGTAAAAAGAGAAATAACGTGTTTCTATGTGAAATAAATTAAAAAAACTATTAAAAGTAAAAAGAAAAATAAATAATCTTAGTCATTAAACAAATCTAACTACTGAAAATATCTTAAATTTAAGTTTTTAAACTTTCTTATTATATAAATATGTATTACTGACTAATTATTTTTAAAATAATATCAACATTATTCTCACGATAATCTGATACAAAATAATGATAAAATACCACTGGTTGTATGTATAATAAACGTAATTAATTTATGAAGTGTTTAGATAAAAAAATATAAAAAATTAATATAAAAATATATGTAATAAAATTTAATTAATTTTTAAAATTTTAATAAAATTTTGATAAATCAAACACCTATTACATATCACGAGATGCATGATCCCAAGCAAAAAAATAATATATATATATATATATAATGCATTAGGCGGAGTTGTTCGGCTGTATCTTTTTGGTTCGCATAGAAAAAGATGGGACATGTTACTAGTAAACGTGGTCGTGCTGTGCGTTCCAGTGTACCACGTTCACGTGCTAAATGATAATAATTTTTTTTTTTTTAACTTTTGACAACTGACGTAACATTATTTCTTTTTCTATTTTTTTTTTTATCAAATGAAGCCTTTAAAGAATACTTACTTTTTAAAAGTCACACGGGCAATTATTTTTTTTACTAAATTTAATTTTTCCCTCTTAGTTTAGGAGTTTTTAAGTTTGTTCTTTGTATATTCTATAAAAAAATTATATAAAAATACTTTAAAATATATTAAAAACTATTAACAAACTACTCATATATATATATATATATATATATGGCCCATTTAGTACGAAAAAAATCTCTGAAAATTTTTAAAATTTTCTAATATATTTTATACTTTTCATACTTTATATATATGAATGAATCTCAAAAACTTTTTACAAACTCCGATAAATTTTTTACAAACTCTAATAATATTACACAAACTTCAATAATTTTTCTATAAATTTCAAAAACTTTTTACATCTTTTAATAAATTTTGACATAAAACTGTTTCGATAGACTAAAAAAATCATTCTGACGATTTTTCTCTCTAAAAAAATTGATGCAAAGGCTAAAAAATTTCACTATTTATCTCTAAAAATGTGATTTGGTAGCTGCACGTCAAACGTAAAAAAATTATTCAAATCGTATTTTTTATTATTTTTCGTCGCACCAAACGCCCCCATAACATGTAAAAAAGTTAGTTTGACTAGGTTTTTAATAGGAAAATTATAAATCAAATATTTTTTATTTATATTATAAACTTTATTATTTTTAATGATTTTTCTTATTAGATTGGTAGAAATTTTAGCATTCAAAAAAAAAAAAAAAAAAAGACGCGTGGGATTAGTGAACTTGTCCTGTCGAGTTACACGTAGATGCAATCATTTATTTTTTTTTCTCCATTTTTTTTAGAAAAAATGAATAACATAATTAAAAAATTTCAAAATAAAATTTCATTAAAGAAGGTAAAAAAGGCGAAAGAAAAAAGCTATTCGAAAAGTTAAAAAAAGAAAATTATGTTCCAATCAAGTGTGTGCAAAATGAACCAAAATCAAATAATTAAATTGATATTTCGGTTTTTAGTTAATTCAATTTTGATAATTTTTTAAGACTCAAATTATATTTCGGTATAATTCTAATTATTGTTTTAGTAGAGCTAAAATAACAAAAAATTGAATGAAATGTTTATATATAATTAATAATAAATTTGTTACAAAATAAGAATTAAAAACATCAACAAAATTAAAATTAAATATATATATAATATATATAGATTTTGATTTGAATTAATTTAACTCTAATCAAACAGAACCATGTTTTTACTATCTTTTATTTAGATAGAAATTATCTTTTTATTAAAAATTTAAAATAATTTACATAATATATATAGAGAGAGAGAGAGAATCTTAACATGGGCCACCTGGCAGGGAAGCGGGGTAACCCGCTGGCAGCGTTCGCAGACCGCACGTTTTGATGCTTTATTTATTTATTTTAAACGTGATTTTAACCGGAAACTTAGCAAAGTTTGGGAAGAAAATAAAGATATTTTTTTAATAATTAGCTACTAACTAACTACTAAAAAAATTAATTTTTTTATTTAAAAAAAGTTAAATTTTTAGTAATCAAATTTTTAATTTTTGGTTAGTTTGATATTTTTACCCTAAGTTTAAAATGTAAAATATAAAATGTAAAATAGTAAATTTCATCATTTTAAAAAAATTAAAAAGTTAGTAGTTAATAGCTGAATTACTAACTTTTTTACCCAAACACAGCCCCTAATGTGAATCAACCCAATAATTTTATTTTTTATTTTTTTGTTATTGGATAATATATTAAATATTAAAATATTTAATAATAAAATATATTAATATAAATTAAAATACTATAATAAAAATTCAGTTATCAATATAATTTTAAAATATTTTTAAATGAATATTTTTAAAATATTTAAAACTAAAATTTATTAATATAATTTAAAATATTATACTAAAAATTCAACTATTGTAAAAATTAGAGTATTTACATATATCTTATTAAACTTAGATAAAAAATATTTTCTATTATAAAAATAAATTATACTGTTAAATTAATTTTCTAAATTTATTAACAATTATTGCTTGAATTATTATAAAAAAATTTAATATTTTTGAGTTATTAGATTATATATTAATTATATTAAATATTGAAATATATAAAAATAAAAAGTATCAATATAATTTAAAATATTATAATAAAAACTCAGTTATCAATATCATTTAAAAATTCAATTTGCAGTACCCTATGTTTATCTAGGCCACGTGCCGTCCTGTGGTTGGCTAAGAGTTTATAGGGGATAAACACACATGGGATAAGGGTTCGACCACGTGGCAGCACGTGTTAGAACAGTTTCCTTTTCAGTCAGGCAGCACAAAGTTTCTTCTTCGCTTCCGTTTCAATTTGACTCCTTGGGACAAGCAAAGCGATTCCCTCAATTCTCAATTGGTTACATCTCCTAAACGTTCAATTAACTAATCACACTGTACAGTAATAAGGATTAATGTATTGAAAACTTTCAGATTCGGTTTGACAACCATAATCTTCAATTTTTGTTCCTTTTAGTTATATATATATATATGATTTTTTACTAAAATTTATTTTTTTAATTGATATCTATTGGTATGTTATTTATATTCATAATCAATAAAAAATTCTTGTCGGTATTTAAAAAAATAATTTTTATTTACCTATACATGAATTTTCATATTCTTAATTTTTTTTTTTTTTTTGGTGATGAACATAAATAACATGCCTAATAGTTATTAAATAAAAAAATAAGTTTTAGTGGACAAAAAATCATATAAGACAAGAGAAAGATAAAAAAAAATAATTTGGAATTAATAGTTACCAAACCAAGTCTATGTAAGGGTTATAATTCTAAATTTCCTAACCCCAAGGGTTAGATGGATTGGTCTTGAGTTAGGACTTAGGGCTTACCACTCCAAGATCTCAAATTCAAGTATCCTCTTTAGCAACAACTTGAGACCAGCCTCCCGAGCGCAAAGCGTAGTAAAAGTTAGTAGGACAGATCTCTTTGGCTGGACAAATTGTACCCAGTTCTTGGGTGTGGATCCGACTTCCCGTTATGCGAGTCCGTGATTTATCGCTGCACATGTTGAGGGACCGGTATGTGTAGCACAAACTAAAAGAGATTCACTCTTTAGGGATTTAGCCTAAGAAGTGAATCTCTCAAGGTCAAATTCTTTTTTTTTTTTATAATTCTAAATTCCCTGCTATTTGTAAAATGTTTGATAGCAATCTTCATTTATGTTTTGTTGTTCAAAAATTAAATAGATAGTGAAAGTAAATAGTTTGAGACCATTTAAACATAATTTTAATAAAGATACAAATTTCTAATAATTTAAGAAAATTTCATTAAAATAATATTTAGTGTCACTGCCATAACAAAAGTTTATCTTGGTAAGGTTTTTTTAATTTTAAATAAGTGGTCATCATTCTGATTTATCTTTTTTTTTACAAAAATTTATGATCACAAATTTTTATTTTTATTTTTATATTTTGGTATGCCACTTATATATTTATATTTTTCTTTACATTTACATTTTTTATCATCCTATTTCAAAAACTAATTTCCTAATAATATCATTTACATATATTTTTTAATTATAAAATTTAATTTTTAAATTACTTAGACCCTAAAAACTCTCCTTCAAGTCTTCAAGGATGGGCGTGTAGCCTTGCTCATCAACCAAAATTCTTTTTGTTTTATGTGATTATTTTATTATTCCACGTGATCCATATGGATCTTACTTTAATTCAAAAGATAACGTAGAATTTTAGGAAGATATTCTCAAATAAAAATCGGATTTTCCCCGGAATAATTTTTAGGGAACGGGCCCCACATATTGATGTCGTCGTCGATCGGTACAAAAAGTCGAATTCCGTGGTCATAATCACACATAAAATAATAATATATAATTGATTTGTCTTTCACGAACAGCGTTATTCAGTCCCCGTCCCGGTTTCAGCCTCCTCCCGAAAATAATATATTTGCATTTGAATTTCAAATATTAAATTTGAGAACAAATTTTTATATCTTTCATTTAAAATAATTAATTAAAAATATTTTCAACTAATTTAATAATTTTTTTATTTTTTCATCACCACTTTGTCTCAGTTTGGAGTAATAAAAAAACTTTGAGAAATAATAAAAATTCTAAAAAATTTTAAAAGTTATTCACTTTTAATCTTACTGTACGAATTACGAATCTACAACTTATCTTACTTTATCTAACTTTTTGTCCTTCTAAACACACCTTTTATTTCTATTTTTATTGTTTAAGAGGGCATTTGGAAGCACATTTTTTAGTAATTTTTAACATTTCTGACCAAAAGTTACTAGTTAAAATTTTTTGTGCATTTAATAAAATAAGTAACAATTTTTAGTAATTTTCAATAACTTTTTGCAACTTTTTGATATTTGGTAAAATTTTTGATAACTTTTAATAATTTTTAGTAACTTTTGGTAATTTTTAGTAACTTTTGAGTTGAGATGTTACTCTAATAGGGTAGAAAAGTAATAAAAGTTGATAGTTTGTCAAACGATTAAAGATTAAAAGTTGATAATTTTTTGCTAAAAATTTCGTTACCAAACGCCTCCTAAGTTTATAATAACAAATGTCTTATATACATTTAGGATACATTTAGCATGTTAAAAAAGGTTAAAAATTTCTTAAAATCACTGAAAACTTCTAAAAATAATTATTTATTTTTTATCTCACAGCAGGAATTATAAATACACAAATTATCTTATTTTATCTTAATTTTTTTTTGCTCCAAACGTCCCTTTATTTTATTTTATTACAGAATTTAACTTCAAATTATTCATTTGAAATTCGTTGATATTGTTGAATATTTTAATTATTCACTGTGAAAACATAAAACGTAACAAATTAAACTTTCTTTCTATCTCACGTTTTATCTCAGATAAACTTTAATGATATTTTAAAAACTTTAATTTGTGTACTTCTCTACACATAACACGTGCAAATTATTTTCGCATCTCATACAATATGCATGATACCTACCTTCAAATATTGAATGATGTGACGCAATGAACCCACCACCTTGAAAGTTGAATAGTTAATCGTTTTGGGTTTTTGGGGGGGGGGGGGGGGGGATCCGGGGAGGTCGGGTAAATGGCACCGTCCGGTGCATAGATACGTGAGGTTCAACTGATCATGATTAATATAAATTTTTATTATCATCATAATTGTTGAATAATTTGTTATTATTTCAAAATCAACGATGCGTAAGTGTACAGAACGTACACCGGTGTGTAGGAGCACCAGACCTATCCCTTCCCAAGTTAGGGAGTAAATTCGATCAAAGGGACGAATCCAACTTGGGACGCTGAAGTTGCATTTAGGCCTTTAGATGTCCATAATTATAGAAGCTCCTCTAACCATTGGGTTTAGGGATGCTTTAATTAGTAAAATTTTAAATTTAATTTTTTAAAATTATTAATTTAAATTTTTTTAGAGTCACTGAAACACTTATTTAGTCATTAATTTTAAAGCCCTAGAAATTGATAGAATTTTAAATTTATTTTTTATAAGTTACTATTTTGAATTTTCTTTAAGACCAGTGAAAAAATTACCCATCCGATAAAAAATCGACTCCAATTTAATGAGTGAAAACGCAACTTTAGAGCTTAGAGTAGAATTCCAACTTCACAACCCCAATCCAAATAAATCACACTCCATTGATCTGTCATTCTTCCAAGGGATTCCCTGTCCATTCACACTCCATTGATCTGTCATTATTTCAAGGGATTCCCTGTCCATTCCTGCTTCAACATTTTGCTTGGACTCTGTAACAATGCTGCAGTTCAGGGATTTTGAGATATTTAAAATGATAAAAAATAAAATAAAATAAAATAATTTGATAAAAATTATAAGTTTGTGATTCATATAATAAAATAAAAAAATAAATAAGTTGCTCTACTATTCGAGAGATTTAATAATTCATAATAATATGAAACTTGCTTCATTTTGCTTGTGAAAAAAAAAATTAATCATGTTCGAAAACTTCACTTCAATATAATCATCTTCCATGGTATTTCGTTAAAATTTAATGAACCAAATAAAGATATATACAGTTGAGTATACATAAGATTATGAGAGATGTAATTGAAAAAAATAAAAAGTAGAGGATGTTAGTTTTATAATAATAAATGAAAAGATAGGGTAATTATGATATTTAAAGTGTTTTGTATTATTTGTCATCCATTAATTACAAGGCTAATTTTGTAATTTTGTAGAGAGAAAATTATAAGGAAAAAAGGATTTGACCTCGAGAGATTCACTCCCTAGGCCAAACCCCTAGAGAGTGAATCTCTTTTGGTTTGTGCCACACATACCGGCCCCTCAACATGTATAGCGGTAAATCGCGAACTCGCGTAGCGGCGGGGAGTCGGACCCACACCCAAAAACTAGATACGGTTCGTCCAGCC
Organism: Vitellaria paradoxa; assembly: GCA_019916065.1. Taxonomy (NCBI): domain Eukaryota; kingdom Viridiplantae; phylum Streptophyta; class Magnoliopsida; order Ericales; family Sapotaceae; genus Vitellaria; species Vitellaria paradoxa. The sequence continues at coordinate 48,737,687 of CM034240.1, forward strand.
AAGGAGGCCCGTCTTACCAACTTTTACTACGCTTTACGCCCGGAAGGCTGGCCCTAAGTTTTGCTAGAGAGGAGACTTGAACTTGAGACCTTGGGGTGGTAAGCCCCTAAGTCTCAGTCCAAGACCATCCCATCTAACCCCTTGGGGTTGAGAAAATTATAAAGAGTAGGGGAAATATTTGAAGGAGTGCTAAAATCTCCATGCTTTGAATAATTTTTAAAGTTTTAAAATTAATGACTAATGTAAGTCTTTAATAACGCTAAAAAGACTGAAACGGATGACCGTTGAAGAACAAAACCAAGTATTGGCCATTCGAAGCATTTGGCCTGCCTTATTAATAAAATTAGAAGTAGGCATTTGAGTGCCATTTTTAAAGGTTATCGTGCAGCAGCAAAAACTTTCCAAACGGGCCGAGCTCAAAATCCCAACAAGTTAGAGAAGAACAGGCAATTCAAAGTGCTGCTGAATGGTCAGTTTTGGTGAAACTTGCTGCCGACAGAGAGCCCGTTTGGAGGCTAAAAAAAAAAGATAAAAAAATATTAAAAGTTACATTTTATAATTTTTGGTGTGTTTAGTGAAATTACAATTTTTTTTACTTTTTTGTTCTACTATAGTAATTTATTTCACAAAAAGTTTACCAAACACACATTACTATTTTTCTACTTTGTTACAGTAAAAAACTTATCAAATACACAAAAAGTTACTATTTTTCTACTCTGTTACAATAAAAATTTACCAAACACTTAAAAGTTATAAAAAATGGTTAAAAATTACACTTTATTCCATAAAACACATTAAAATTATAACTTAAAAAAAAAACACAAAAAATTACTAAAAATTTTATATTTTTATTTTTTTTAAACCTCCAAACGGGCTTAGTTGGGTATATTAACAGCTGCTAAACCAGGGGGGATTTGTCACACTTCCTGTTTTAGCGAAAATACAAAATAAAATATCCTTTGGAGGGGTTTGATCCGCCGCCTTCAAGAAATGCTCCGCTGGTTTCCTGTGGAGTGGGGAAAATCATATTCAAGACTAGACCTAGATTATACAGTGATTAGTAATTATCTATGCCTATATAATTTGACGTGAAAATAATTTAAATTTAAATTTATAAAATAAATTTATATAAAAAATTATAAAAATAATTTATAAAATAAAAAATTAGTAATCAAAAAAAGGTAACATATACATACAGTATTTAACAAAAGTATAAAATTTTATTATTTATTATAAATATTATCAAAATTTTGAAAATATCAATTTAAAACTTCCACATAAAAATATTTAAAAAAATCTGAGAAGAGTAAGAGAGTGTTTTCATATGAAATGGCTGAAAAACAACTAAAATGGAGAGAAAAAGAAAAATAATTATGATCATTGAGTAAATCTAACGGTTAAAAATATTTTAAATTCAAAATTATAAGTTTCTTTATTATATAAATTACACAGAGTGTAAAAGTGTATATTTAATATTTAAATTTTTATTTTTTAATAAATTTTGAAAGAAAATTAAATTTTTTGCAGTAATATTCTTAACACCACGTCTGCATCTAAATTGTGGACCCACAACCTGTCGAATTTGCGTTTGAATCTTGGTGACATGGAATTATCGATAGTTAAATTTAAAAAGCTCTTAAATACAAAAAATTAGAAAGATAGAATTATGTTATTTTTAATGACGTAATAAATTAATGATTTTATTATAATTAAGATACAAAGAGAATATGTACATTATTAATTAAAACTTTCATAACTATAAAGCCATAAAAGGATAAAAAAAAAAAACATATTTATTATATTTTATGCTCGGTTACGAAATTTTTAGTAAATAAAATGTTAAAAGTTAATAAAAAAGTACTGAATGTTATTAAAAATTAATAAAAATTACTAAAAATTATCAAAAGTTACTAAAAATTTTTCCATACCTAATGAGCCCATTTGCATCTAAAACTAATTTTTAATCTATTTTGTAAATTAGAATTTATTATTATTATTATTATTTTGGTCGATTGAGAAAACCATCAAAATAAACTGCATTTAAACCCAAACAATTACCAAAACAGATACAGCATCTTTAGCAAGAATATGGGCTTTTGCCCACAACCAACCTATTTCCTTTTATTTATTGTTATTATTATTTTTTTTTGGGAGTTACTGTTAACAACCATGACTTCTGCCTCGCAAATATGCTGGGAAACTCCACCTTACACAGATCCTTCAAAGATTGTACCAGCTTGTCAAAATGCGAACAGAACCGAACTACACTGACAAGAGAGCTAGCTAGACCCAGAAAGCCGAAGCTAGTATGATAGCTAGATGAAGACCCAGCAAGCAGAAGGCCACATAAAAAACAAAATCCGCAGTATCAGCCTTCTCCAGAGGCACATAGTAATGTAAATAAGAGCTTTGATGCAAATAAGAAAATGATCCAAACTCATTATCAGAAGGAAGGGGAACCCATCCACCCACCCACCCCTGAATAACAGAGACCACAGCCTATCCGCCAGAAAGTGTCAGCCCAAACACAATATTATATGGAGAAACAAGGGAACAATTGAGGACGAAAGTGCCAAAGCTAATAGAAGTTTAATCTTTCCTCAAATAAAATGACAAAAATTAACTGCTTGGACAAAGCAGAGCATAAAAATTCTTGAGAGAATTGATAAAAATCAATGTAAATATTACTCCTAATTAAGCAATAGGAAGCTGGCATAAACATAGAAGGCAGAGAAACTGCTTTAACTAAAATACAACAGCCACCAAGAACTAACCAGAAGACCAACCAAGTGCCCAGACTATCACTTCTGTGATGATCCTGCGGGTTCAGAGTGCTGCTGATACTGCTGGGCCATAGGTGGGGGTGGCATTGTAGGGTGATAAGGGGGTGGCGGTGGGTATTGCTGGTAAGGTGCAGGCGGCGGCGGTCGCATATAGCCATATGGAGGGTAAAATGGCTGGTGAAACTGACCTTGTGGTGGCAGAGGTGGCGGCAAGGCTTGGTAAGGATAATGCTGCCCTTGTTGCTGCTTTTCTGAATCAGTTCTATTATCAACAGACCCTGTGGGCCCATTAGGAGCCCCTTCTTGAGATGGAACAAGGGCACCCATTCTTTGAGGATCCATTGATGGATAGAATGCCCTTTCCTGCTGAGGTGGTGGAGGGATATTGAAGTAATGCATTGATGGGGGTTGGTCCTGAGTCCCAGGTGGTTGTAGTTGGTTCTGTTGCTGGGATATGACTGCCCTAGGCAACATCCCACTATGAGCCATTGCTGCCTGCTGTCTTGATCCATCAGAGCTTTCACCCTCTGGTTTTGGTGCCTGAGGTCTACCCCACATCAGCTTCAACCTCAGACCCTTTATGACGAGCTTGTTCGACAGTTCTTCAGCTGCTTTCTCCGCACCTTCTCTGGTGGTGTAGGTTACAAAGGCACACGCACGTTGGAGCACCATCCTCACAGACTCAATTTCACCATGGGCATAGAAGTGATCCCTTAAGTCCTGCTCAGTCACTCTTGCATCAAGCCCACCAACGTATAGAGTTTTGATGCTTTCATCTTCTGGGGCTTCCAATGAAGGCATTTCGCCTGCCTTATTTAGCAACTTCATTGCCACAGGATCATTCACCCTGCAAACATTTTTACGAGAAACAAAAGATGAAAAAATCATAAACCTAAAAGATTTGCAGATCATATGTGCATGAGCATAAAAAAATGTGGCTGCAGGCATGCCTCCTTTGGGCACAATTGTACTGCAATGAAGAACAGGGGAAATTCAATGTCATTGCTCACTACATGAATTGGTTGAAATCATTTCTGTAGTAAACAAATTCAGCCCAAAAAAAAAAAAAAAGAAAGAAAGAAAAAAGTAGTAGCATGAATGATGGGTGTAACATCAATATCATTATATCAGTATTCATATATACATGTATACGACAGAGAAAAAAGAGAGGACAAAAGAACCTATACATGTCCAATTGCAATGAGGAAAAGAAAAACAGGCTTTTAACCATAGCACGTACCCATAGTAGCGATCTTTAATATTTTGCTGTGACAACTCTCCTGTTTCAGGCATCTCATGCCTGTAAGGGCACTCAGCGCCTCTTGTGCATTCACCCCTTATGTAGAAACTGCAAATATGTGCTCTATTTCTCTTGTAATATGGTGTGGTTCTCTGAAGCTTTAAAATGGTATCATTTGCCCGCACTTTTCCATATGAAGATTCATAATCTATACCAGCTCTAGCCTGCAGATAACCAGAATCATTTTGATTTGCACAGAGAAATGGCAGAATGGGAGAAAGAACTGAACTGAGGACATAAAACAGATAGAAAACACAAGGAAAAAGGAAATTTTTCCTCGACACACCAAAGTCCACTGATTTGCCGAAAGTTTAATGTCAATAGTTCGGAATGTACATGCATCAATTTCAAATTTAAAAGTTAAAAAATAAAAAATAAATAAGAAAGGAAGAAAGAAAGAAAGTTAGGAGAAGATTCCTAAAATAACATCAATACTAACAACAAAAACACATCCCACCCCCCACCACTTGTGCAACGAGTTTGAGGGGAAAACAATTTATGATCCTTCAGCTAGGATGGCAAGCAAAGAGGATGAAGGTGAAACAAGAGAACCAAAAAAAAAAGGAAAGAGAAGGCCGAGAAATTTAAATTTTAAAAAAGCATGGAAATAACCATAATCATTTTGATCTGCACAGAGATGTAGCAGAATGGGAGAATTAACTAAACTGAGGACATGAAACGGATTTAAGGGGGGGAAAAAAGAGAGAGAAAGGAAAATTTTCCTTGAGACACGCCAAAGTCCATTGATTTGCAAAAAGTTTAATGTCAATAGTTCGGAATGCACGTGCATCAATTTCAAGTTTAAAAGCCAAAAAAAAGAAAAAGTCAGGAGAAGGTTCCTAAATAACATCAATGCTAAGTTAACAGCCTTCTGTGCAATGAGTTTGAATGGAAAACAATTTATGGTCCCTGAGCTAGGACGGTAAGCAAAGATGATGAGGGTGAAACAAAAGTACCCAAAACAAAATAGAAAATGAAATAGGAGAAGGCTGAGGAATTTAAATTTTCAATAAGCATAGAATAAAAAAACGCAATAAAAATACCAAGTCATAGAGTTTCAAGGAGGTGCTTGTAAAAGGATGCTTCGGTATGTAAGCATATTTTACTTAGAAGTGATGCCACTTGTTTCTAAATATGCTATGTGTTTTATTAAAAGTTAAGCTATATGATATGACGTATACAGTGGAAGACAATCACATAGCATCACTTTGGGAAAATCTAAATCCATGGCATTTCAATATCAAACATCAACAAGATTGAGAGAGATTGAAAAGAAAAGAGAACAAAACAAAAATTGAAAACTCTGGCACGACAGCAAATGTGATGCATGAAAACAATGAACAGAAAATTTAATACAAATCCAAGGTCCCTTACTGAGTTTTTAAGATACACAAATTTAGTAAAAAGATAAACCAGACCTAATAAACATACCCTGCGGTCATGCTCCTCTGCAAAGTATTCCCTGTTCACATCGCTCTTGGGAATGGCATCATTGGAATTGATACTGAGAGCAGTATCTCGAACCTGAACTGGCAATCCATACTCGAGATCCAAAAGGCAAACTTGACAAACATTTTTCAATTTACTGCAGGTCTGGCAAATTTCACTTTTTTTATACCTTGCATCACGACCTGGCCTCCACCTAAAGACTGTGAAGGGCCTTGTGCAAATCTTACACTCCTTATCATAATCTGCTTTTGTCTGCATTCAGAAAACATATAGAAAAATTAATTCTATCAAGGTTTTACCCTCACTGAAGTGTACTAGAGTTGAAAACAAGTGAAAATCACTTTGCTCCAAAGATAAACGTTATAAAAGGCACCAAGGAGAGAATAACACTATAACTACAAACATAAATGAGGTAATCATTTGTGGAAGCCACACACCAACTATATTCTGAAAAATAAATGCATCACTAAAAGTAAAACCAACTGTGTAAACAATAAACATGAAAGTGCTCTCCCATGATGCTAGTATACTCCAAAAAGAGTGTTGTGTCAATGTTTGAGACATATCAGAGATGCAAAGATGCATATCACACTTCATGTCAATGCCCAATTTTTTATTATATATTTTTTGTTGGATATGAACAGATTGAAAAGTGGCTCTCTTTATTATTTCATCTCAACATATTTTCACATCAAATCTTTAGTTGCTATTCATATTGCATAATATGTGAATTGTAGATTATTATGTTGAATTAGTATTATTTTTTCAACATTTGGGTAATTTGTGAATCTCATATCCTACATTTTTTTCGTAAATAAATGTCATATCATACATATTGACAATAAAAGTAATTTGTTTTTGCAATATCATCATGTGTTCATGATCAATGTGTCCTGTGTCTATACTTGTATCAAGCTTGTATACTTTGCTCATGACTGCCTCCATGCTTCTTATGGATTCCAAATTTATGCAAATTCCTATTCAAAAAACATTAGGCCGATTCATAGGATGCAAGTTATACTCTCTTTTGAACCAAATAAGCTTACACAAACATTTGCATGCACACAGTAGTACAAAATGATAACATGGCAATCAGAATAAGATAAATTGAATTAACCAGAGATTAAACACAAGTTCTGTGGTTGAAAGTGTATTTGGTAATTCAAAGATTTCCTCAATTAATCATTTTTTCACTATCCTTGAACTAATCGGTGCCTTTCCAATGGTATCATCACAATTTTTTTCCCACTGCACAAACCAGCACCCTAATAATTAACAGAAGTTTACAACCATATAAAACCCCATTGTAGTTATACAATCCAAAACTTCTAAAATCAGGCTGACTCGCTGCTAATAGTTAGTAGAAGTTTCATCAGATATTTTCTGTTTCTTCAGGCTTCCTATTTATCAATCAACCATTAAAACACCAATAACCAAACCTCTCCATTCCAAAATCCTTACGGACCTCGCCTCACGTACCAACCACGAGAATTCCTTCCTCTACAACCCAATTAAAGTTACAATTTCACGCAAAACATGTCCTCAAACCAGAACTCAAGCTTAGGGTTCGGAGACTAACAAATGATTTCGACTTTCAGAAGATTATTCAAGCAACTTCAATTTGTTGTTGAAATTAAAAATAAATCAAAGGACCTGTGAAGGTAGAAGATTGGTGGTTGAAAGATTACCATTCGAACGTATGGATTATCACCAAGACACGACTCGCAAATGATTGGGAAGTCCGAGCGTTCCCAACCATCGGCTTCAACGTTTCTCAACAACCTATGCGCCATCGCTTACTCTGCTCCGAGCCGATTAGCTGTTCCACTGTCCTCAATCCGTCCAGCTTTTATCGCTTTGAATCGTCGCTTGGTTCACGCTGTCGCCGAAATCGCCAGTGAACCAAATCAAAACCCTAGCTGCGAACAATAAACAACTGACAAGGAAACGTTGAGCGATTGGAGTGCTGAATGAATAGGAAGATAGAAGATCTTCGACTTCGATTGATTGCTGAAGGTTCGCCGATTTCAATTGATGAACTTTTGCCCACACGAGGCAGAGACGGCTAGAGATTGGGGGGGGGGGGGAGGAAGAGACGCACGATGGTGTTTGGATGGAGAAAAAAAATTAGTGTAAAAATAATACGTGGTAAATTTTAATTAGGTAAAGTTGAAAAAAAATTTATAATTTTTATAAGTTTTGGTGAATTTAATTTTGATTAATTTTTTAAATTCAAACTAAAATTCGATTCACACTTGGTGAATCAATCTGATCCTTACGCATAAAAAATTGAAATAACTAAAAATTAAATCAAATAGAATTTTAGTCAATACAAACTTATTTATATATAATAAGTATATAAAAATATTACAAATTAAATATAATTATACAATGAATTTGTATAATACAATAATTATTATTTATAATAAAAAATATAAAATAAAATTTAATGTTTGTATATATAAATAAAATTTAATGTCTATCTGAATAAAAATTCTGTCAAAAAACTATTAAGGGTGTGTTTAGAGTGATATAAGATGAGATAATTTATAAGTTCGTAATTCGTGTAATGAGATAAAAGTAAATAACTTTTAAAGGTTTTTAGATATTTTTAGAATTTTTCACTTTTTTTTATCACACTAAACACACCCTACGAGAGCATTTGGAGACACAATTTTTAGTAATTTTTTGTATTTTTATTAAAAGTTAATGTGTTTGGTGAAACAAATAGTAATTCTTAACAATTTTTAGTAATTTTTTGCAAGTTTTGGTAATTTGGTAAAATTTTAGTAATTTTTGATAATTTTTACTAACTTTCTATAATTTTAAGTAATTTTTGATAATTTTTAGTAATTTTTAAATTGAGAAGTTATTGTAGTAAAAGAAAAAATTAGTAAAAGTTTAGTAGTTTACCAAACATTGAAAAATTAGTAATTTTTAGTAATTTTTTGTAGGTTTTGGTAGTTTGATAAAATTTTGATAATTTTTAATAATTTTTAATAATTTTTTAGTGGATAAGGTATTGTAGTAAAAAAAAATTGGTAAAAGTTAAGTAGTTTGCTAAACATTCAAAAATAAAAAATTAATAGTTCTTTTTCGACAAAAATTTCGTTGCCGAACCAACCCGGGGGAAAAAGTCAAATCAAACACTACCTTAGGTGCGCACACACCGTGGCCTGTTGTAAATTTATTTATTTATTTTTATGGGCGCCTGGTGTAAAATGCCAAATCACTTTTTTCTTTTAATTTCTTAATTTACTGTGGCTCGATGCCGGTTCAACGGCTCCCCCTACGCGGGTCTGGGTTTTTCACCGCCAATGGAGAATAAAGTCGATTCGATTTTTTGAATATTTTGTACATCCTAAGATTGTCTTTTTTTTTTTTGCGTGAAATCACATTTTCGAACAATTCATCAGTTGAGACAGAGAATCTCTTCCTATATACTTTAATATTTTTTAAATATTCTAAACAAGTCATTACCGCTTGGTTTTGGGCCATCGGTGCTTTCACGCTTCCTCTGCTGATGCACTTTGGCAATTTTTTATTGAGTAGCCTAAGATTAGCTCAAGCTCACGTGTTTTTCACGAGCTCTCTTTGGATTGGTTCAGGTTGTCTGAGACTCTATTTACACACACATCAATATTTAAAATTGATTAATTACAATTTTCTTTAATAAAAATATAAAAAACATATACAGAGAGTGTTTGGCTAATAAATTTTTATAAAAAATTGGTGATACATGTTGAAATTTTATTAAAACAAATCAAAAAGTTAATAACAATTAAAGCCTTTTTTATAACCAAATACTTCCATAATTAAAGAGTATTTTTACTAAAAATGTTAACTAATATTATTCTAAAATTATCTAATTAAAATCACAAATAATTGGTCTCCACTGTCATATACTAGAACTAGGACGCAAATTGTGTGTGTGTGTGTGTGTTTTAATTATTTTTTATTATTTAAGTAATGCAAAATTTTTAAAAATTGTTTTAAACAATAAACAATAAATGATTATTAATTAAAAATATTTAATTAAACAATAAATAATTAAAGGACATTTAAATAACAAAAAAATTATAAAACTAGTCATAGTTAAAGAAAAATAAAAGCATAAAATTACTTAAATAATGTATAAAATTTTAAAAATTATTTGTACATATTTTTAAATAATAAATAATTACTAATGATTATAAATATAAATAAAAAAATAAAAACTCACTAATAATTAGTTTTATGTCATTAAGGTACGTTTGATTTGTTGAAAATCGTTAAAAATTATTAAAAAATATTAAAAATCTTTAAAACTTTATTAAATTTTACTATTTTTTGCGATCTCAAATGCCTAATTATGTTGTCAAAGGTTGTGTGTGGTTAATATTTTATATTATTTTTTAAATTAAAAATATAACCGCGACCCAAACGCGAAGCTCGCGGCTATGCTTGGGCCATTGTTGATGCCAGTGTCTCAGTTCCGTCAAGCCCGATTCCTCTTATCGATCGACCAAAAACGACCGCATTGTAGCGATTAAAATAAAATTTGTATTTACGAATCGTATTCGGGCAAGAGTGATTACAAACATCGACTCCTTGTCCATCAGAATCTTCATTCGTCGGAATCGATTTCAAGCTTTTTTTTTTCTGTTCCCCGCTTCGCTTCAACTTTCCGCTTCGAATTCGAGTTAGCAACAATCTCTATGGGAAGTTCAACCGATTATCAGCCTAAGATCGTCGACGGAGATGCCGGTTACGTCTTCGAAGACGTTCCTCACTTGTCCGATTACCTCCCGGATCTCCCTGTATCTCCCCCACTCTCTCTTTCTGTATATATATTAGTTGCTCTTGCTAGTTATGCTTTGATTTCTGGTGGTTAATCGTTATAATGAATTTCTATAAGCAAGGAGCGTTCGTTGATTGATTGCTTTGGTGATCTGATCTGAAGTGATGAGTCCTTTGAACAATGTCACTAACTGCATTGCTTGTCATTTAATTCTTCTGTAATATTTCAGTCCAATTAATTTTGTTCCGTTTCATATTACATTTATACATCAATATATACCGGATGCTTTTGTGATTTTGTTTTGCATTTTCTCTTTTCCACGGCCCTACGTGAGCTCACAATAATTAAACCGATGCAAGTAATTCTTACTAACATCAAATTTCATTTCCTTTATCTTTCCTCCTTTTATTTTTAAGGGATTCTTTTTATTTTTTGTTGTGTGGAATACCGGATCATCTTTGTACAACATACACAAACGAATATAGGTAAAACGAATAAGCAAGACGGCAACCACAATGCAGAATGCAAGACATCCGTAGTCAGTATATAGGCTTATATCCACGGGTACGGTAAGATCTTATTTTTATTATAAGAACTCTAATAATACAAGGAGACGAAATAACCTTAAAGAAACCCTTAGAAAACTCTCTCACTATGTTCTTTGCTTTTTACTCAACTCTAACATTTGAAAAACCCTAATTTGAACGTCTAATGGATGTGTAGTATGTCTCAAATATATAGGCCAGGAAACTCTAGACAAATTGGACTTTTGAAACAGTTCAAAAGACTATTAGGTCGATGCTCGTGGGAGCAGTCTTCCTATTTTCAGTGAGTTCCTGTGCCCTTCGAGCACTCTTCCTATTTTCAACGAGTTTCCGTGCCCTTCAAGCGTTCTTCCCACACGACCAAAATCCTGAGAACAACACCTCTGTATTTTCTCATGACTTAGACTGGCCTTCCTGTGAGTTCCAGCGATCTTCCTGCTCTCTTCTTGCAAAGTGACGAAACAGTGCACTCCAGTCACTTTGCTCAGGCATTTGCCTCTTTACAAGTGTCTGGGTGTAACGAACATGAGCCACAACTCTAACAGTTTTTCACTCAATTTTTTATTTAGTTCTTCTCTATATGTAAATTGTAATTGGTAAGATACTAGGAGTGCTGCTTGTGTAGGAATTAAAAGGAAAGATGAAAAAAGAGAAAATAAAATGTAACACTTTCAGCAAAGGACAGTTTGTACTGTATCACATTCAGAGGTTTAATCCTTCTTTGCTGGTGGAGGTGATCTCACTCTAGATTAGTGGATAAGGTGATTATTTCCTTTGAAATGACTTTGGACTATACCACCCTTCCAAAAATTTGGGCATGGCGTTAGGAGAGAGAAATAGCAGACCTGGACCTGCATAGGGAAAAATTATGTTCAGTGTTATGCTTTGCTGGCACATAATATACAGTGCCTTTTGTTCCTTATCGAGTGTTGGATAGTTCAACTGTGGAACAAATGTACTTAATTGATTTGAAAATTTTCTGAGTACTTTATGTGCTTTGAATATTTTGCTACTAATTGATATTAGCCCTTTTATGTCAAAATGTTAGTTGTCACCTTACTCATGTCAGGCATGTACAAGAGGAAAACAACTTAAATATTTTTTTACCAAAGCACCTTGGATAGAACTGGAATGTGCTTATTTTATTTGACATCTTAGCATTACTTCTTTTCCTTGCGTATGAGAACAAGTTTACTTATGTTACACAAGTACCTATTGGCACCATTATGTGATTTTTAACGGTTTTCTGCAGACCTATACCAATCCATTGCAAGACAATCCAGCCTATTCAGCTGTTAAGTAAGTTTGTTTTCTTGGATTTGACTTCTATTGCTATTGGTTAAAACTTAAAACTGCATGTCTTTCTCATCAAATGCACAGAACTTTCGTATTCATTTTCTTTTCTTCTATGTTTCACCAGGCAGTATTTTGTCAACATGGATGATACTGTTGCTCAAAAGGTTAATACATTTATTATGCTAATTTTCACTATTCTTTCCTATTCTTCTAGTGATGTTAAATCATTTGGGTTTATCAGATCAACTGGATTTAAAATGGAAATTCTTGAGGCCAATAACTATCACAAAAAAAAAAAAAAAAAGAGAGAGCTAATAGATGTGTTGGATTGATAGAATTTTACTACTTTTACCAATTGGTCACAACATTCTTACCTATGTCCTTTTCTCTGCACCAGATTGTTGTCCACAAGGATGGTACAAGAGGGAAACATCTTCGCCGTGCAGGACCTCGACAAAGGGTTTTTTTTACTTCTCTCTTTCGTATACTTTTTTTCCCTGATTATATGCGATTCCAAATGATGATCAATGCTCTTGGATTTCCTCAGGTGTATTTTGAATCTGACGATGTGCATGCATGTATAGTTACATGTGGTGGTTTATGCCCTGGTCTAAATACTGTGATTAGGGAGATAGTATGTGGCCTGTACTACATGTATGGTGTAAACAAAGTTCTTGGAATAGAGGTAAGAGAATTCATTTATCACTTGCTTCACTCTCTGTTTTTCCCAAAGGGTAAATGGTTCAGACTCAATTCTTCCATCCATTTTTTGTATAATTATACGTGTTACCGAATTTCCGTATATACCGATTGCATTGGTAGCCAATAGCCGCAGGTTTGGCTATGAATTAGTCTAGCTGTTTCTAGCTGTTAGATATGTGTTGGATGTTGAATTAAGCAATTCTAACCGAGTTGTTGTTATGCATTTAAATGGTCTTCTGCTGTGCCACAACAGTTATCCATTGGAACAATCTTTAGTTTGATATTTGTGGGCAGCTTCCTAAGTGTTTGGGATGTTTAGGTCAAATTCCAGTTGGATCAAAATGCTGAAATTGTTGCATGTGTAAATATGCCTACTGTGTCCTCCTTGCTAGTGCATTCTTATAGTATCACATTGCTAAATTTGTATGTTGAGGCAATTTTACCATGACAGCTTCTTTAAAAACTATGCGAAACATGGATTCTAACAAAGAAGTGCTAGCATTAATGTTTCAATTTCATATATGGATATTTCATTGAGGCAAATGGCTCTGTCCAATTTCTTATGTATTTGGACCAAAAAATTTGGTTTCAATATATACCATGATGGGCCATTGTAGTCATCATATATTTCTAAAAATTGGTAGTTCCACCTGAAGAAAACCCTAGTGTCAATCTTGTGGCATTATTCTGAATAATTACGGCCACTTTTCATGTTTTTTCCATTATTCATTAAAAAATTATTCTGGTTTGGGCAAACTGTAGATTAACTAACTGATTGATATGTGCCTCCAAGTAACACTTTCATGTTTTGTATTTAGGGGGGATACAGGGGTTTCTATTCCCGAAATACCATTACTTTAACACCAAGAGTTGTGAATGACATTCATAAACGTGGGGGTACCATCATTGGGACATCACGAGGAGGCCATGATACGTTGAAAATAGTTGACAGCATTCAGGACCGGGGCATTAATCAGGTATACGGAAGGAATTTACTTATTTGTTGTTTCTGCATATTTTAGGTAATGGAAGGTCGCCACGTATAGCCAAACACTTTAAACACATGCATACATACATAAATTGATACATATATGGATAGATATGATTAAGTTCATAGTGCATGGGTCATGTTAATATTTCCATTGCAAAAAATTTGGATTTACGGGTTGCGACATTCTTTATTGCAGGTTTATATAATTGGAGGAGATGGAACTCAGAAAGGGGCTTCGGTGATTTTTGAGGTAGTGCAATTTGATTGGCTATAGCACTAGACTGCATTTCAGACTTGTGGATTCAAATCTCAACCTTTGAAATTTTTGGAAACTGATGTTTACAATCTTATGTTGCATTTGGATTGATGGATTCCACATGAAGGGATCTGTGGTTCATATTCATGATATGTAATTGGATTTGTTATTGAACTCACGTTGGAAAATAAAGATTAAGGATAAAATAGTAGTGGGAAAGACATTCAATCACGGTACTTGTGCAACTAAAATCCTTAATAGCACTGTGGCAATGCTCTCAAATCCTTCTGTGTCTTGCCGAGCTGTAACCTTTTAGCTTTTAAAGACAAATCCATTCATCGCAAATCCATTAATTCAAAAGCAACTTTGAATGCCACAGCATTGGTTGGAGATCTAATTCGTGGTCATTTTACTTTACAATCTGCTACACAGGAAATAAAAAGACGTGGTCTAAAAGTTGCAGTGGCTGGAATACCAAAGACAATTGACAATGACATTCCGGTACATCTCATCCTCGCACAATCTCTTCATTGTAACAAATGCAGCCAATAGTTGGATGTGAAATGATAGATTAGACATGAAATGCTCTCAACTTGAAACTGATGCACCTGATTCAGGTTATAGACAAATCATTTGGTTTTGACACTGCTGTGGAGGAGGCTCAGCGGGCTATTAATGCAGCTCATGTTGAAGCTCAAAGCATGGAGAATGGTGTTGGTGTTGTCAAGTTAATGGGCCGCTACAGTGGTAAGCCTTCTGCTTCTAGTTTAACCTTGTTCACTGTATTTTCATCTTAACAATAGACACCAAAAGACCCAACTTTACATTTTTCTTTCAAACGTTGTGAATGAGATGCATGAAATCATAAGTTGCTTACTTTAAAGTCGGTATTTTAATGATGTATGTTCTTAAAAGTTACTTCCTCTTGATACAGTTCTTATTTAACCTCCTTATGCAGGATTCATAGCAATGTATGCCACTCTTGCCAGCCGAGATGTAGATTGTTGTTTAATTCCAGAATCACCCTTTTATCTGAAAGGACCAGGTGGACTTTTTGAATATATGGAGAAAACACTCCATGAAAATGGGCACATGGTTATTGTAATAGCTGAAGGTGCTGGGCAGGAGCTTCTTTCAGAATCCATGCTCAGCATGGACTACAAGGATGCTTCAGGAAACAAGCTACTCCAAGATGTTGGATTGTGGATATCGCAGAATATCAAGGTATCTGTACATTGTTTTACACGGGTGCTGTATCATTTTCCATGTGTCATATGGTTGTATGTCTGCTTGGTGAACAGTTACATGTTTGGTATCAGTTTGCATGTATTTATGATCCAAACTGTTTCCTGAGTTTATTTGAAGCGTTCATGCATAATTTTTACTCATTGAGAGATATTTTGGCATATATTTGCTTCTCTTTAATCACCCAGTAAGAGCAAGCACTGGGGCTACCTTTGTGGCATAGCAACATACTTGGTTTGGCTCTATTAAATTTGGTGCCACTCGAATATTACAGGCTAAAACAGTTTTGTCTGGAGGGCTACACTTGAGAAATTGATTTTTTTTTTTTTTTGGGTGGTATGATTGGATGTTTTTATGCACACAAAACGTTCTGATAAAGTTATTTTTTCATTTTCTTCACAAAATTAGTGTCTAAAACAGTATAATGAAAAACTTCAAAAGGGTCTGAACTCCATACATCATTGCAATGTTAAGTTTCTCAAATATTCAGTTGAAAAAATTAATTTTTTTTTGTGGCTGATATATTTGAGAAATATTAATGGTTTCACTTTGTTTCATCCAACGAGAGTGCATTTATGAGGGAATTTATAAATCTAAAGCCTTCACATTATCAAAACTATAGTCTGCATGGGTATACTGTATGGCTTCCCTTCGCTGACAA
Organism: Vitellaria paradoxa; assembly: GCA_019916065.1. Lineage (NCBI taxonomy): Eukaryota > Viridiplantae > Streptophyta > Magnoliopsida > Ericales > Sapotaceae > Vitellaria > Vitellaria paradoxa. The sequence goes on from CM034240.1 coordinate 48,753,695, forward strand.
CTTACCCATTGTATCAGACCATATATTTTAGGAAGTCAGGTGCATTATTCTTTTACGTCTTCTATGACCTCTAGTTTGCACAGGAGAATAATCACAGGTTGAATCTTTGATGTTGCAGGAACATTTCTCAAAACAGAAGAAAATGACAATAAATCTTAAATATATAGGTTACTTTACTGAACGTAGCTTATTTTCTTTTACATTTATTCAAAAGAAGTACATAAACGTATAAGCTGACAATTCTCTCCATCATCTGGCAGATCCCACTTACATGATCCGGGCCATCCCAGCCAACGCATCTGATAATGTGTACTGCACACTCCTGGCTCACAGTGCAATCCATGGTGCAATGGCAGGATACACGGGCTTCACAGTTGGCCCTGTTAATGGAAGACATGCTTACATCCCGTTCCATGTGAGTCAGTGATAGAAAAATTGACATATTATTTTAATATTTTGAACAAGTTAAACTGACCTATTGCTTTAGTTTGCTGATTATTGATTGTACGGTGTTATAATATGGTAGGAGTGAGTAGGTACATCCTACATGCCAGACGTTTTATATTGAGATGCATGCCATGCTTTCATTCTTGGACAATTTAACTCAGCCAATTAGTAAACTATGCGTGACAATTGAATTCATTTACTTCTAAAATATGCACGCTAACATTTTTGGTGGATGATTGCAGTGGGTGACAGAGAGACAGAATAAGGTTGTAATAACTGACCGAATGTGGGCCAGGGTGCTTGCTTCAACTGGTCAGCCAAGTTTCTTGAGCCCTGAAGATGCTATGTTGGAAGCCAAGAAAGAGGAACAGCTCAGGGAGAATCGTGTTCATGAGTCAACAAGCAAATAGATTGGCAAAACAAGCAGTATAGAACGAGTACTGATCTAGACAAGGTTGTGCAGTTTGGGTGCATTAGAAGTAGGGATGTAGAACTCGTGACCTTTCCAAGTTTACGGTTGTGCTTCGGATTCCTTTTTTTTTGGTGGGTTTTTTTGTCTGTAGTTGCATTAAAACTAGGGATGGATTTTGTTGCTTGTTCTGGCAGAGTATTTTGGGCTTCGGATTCCTTTGTTGTTTTTTTTTTTTTGGAGGAGGGGGGGGGGGTTCTGTAGTTGCGTTAAAAGTAGGGATGGATTTAGTTGCCTGTCCTGGCGGAGTAGCGTTGATGAATAGCACTCCTTCTTATCCCACATTCTGAACAGTAGAGATCGGATGAGGCGAGGATACAAAACAGCAAAGTGACTAGATTAATACCAGTCGCCTCCTAGGAGTCTAAGGCTTCATGGACTAGTTTTTAGTTGAGTGCCCTAGGCATTCGGTGAGTAATGGCCAGTGCAGCACAATTTTTAGCCTGCCGTTTTTATTACCTCTGCACTGTGCTTATCAAGGGAAGAGGGAGTATGGGAAAAAATAGCATTACCTAAATAAAAAAAAGATAATCTAAACAAGCGCAACTGTGTGATCTGAATTATCCATTTAACTGTCTTACTGTGGGCCCACCCAGATGCAGGGCTCAAATTGCAGGCTGCGCTTGGAGCTCTCCTCAAGAAAAAAAAAAAATAATAATAAGAATAATAATAAATTTTGTAAGCAGTCGCCCTTGAATATGGTTGGAAATTCAAAACTCTCTCATCAGTCCCCACCCATTCTCTTTCCTCATGCTCATATATATAATTTTATGGTTCTCAAAATATATATATATATATATATATAATTTTACGATTTTATTTTACTATTATTATGTACAGTTTGCAACAGAAAAACATAAGAACCTTTTTTTCTTGATTATGTTTGGTCGTCTAGGGCAAAACCTAACTACAGCCACGCATGACAATGGAGGGCTGTGTGTTCAAGTTCGTAGACCTGCGCACAGACAGACAAACATCCATTTACGATGATGTTAAACGGTCATGACAATTAGGGGAGAGAGCGGAGTGGCTTAGGAACAAAAACCATAACAATTAATTAGGGCTATAAATGGCAACTTCAAGAAGTGACATACGAGCTATATTATCATATTTACACCCAACATACGTAGATCCGAACAACATTCATATAAACACAGCATTGATCATCTCTTTCAAATTCCTGCAGCCCACGATTGTCGTCCCTGTAACACCTAGATCTGCAAGATGTTTCTCCGCTGATTTGGGGACAATGCACTGTTTGTACCCCAGCTTTGCCACTGTGTTCACCCTCTTCTCCATTCTTGGTACCTACAAATATTGGTGGAAAGAAATTTTAAAAAAGGGAAGAAAATAAAAAATCATGGGAAAGGAGAGGAAATTCAAACAGCTTCACTGTAAAGATATATGGCAAGTGCACAGCTAACAAATTTCCCATGTGACGGACCACAATTAAGAGTGCTTCATAGGCTGAATGATAGCAAAAGCCTTGTCAATACACTATCTATGCGTAAATTTGATGGATGAAAACATTTTACACAGCATTTAATACTATCTTTTTCTTAGTCAACCGATGCTCTTATATATATATATATATATATATATATATCATTTGAAGATATAATTTTAGTAAAATGCTAAATGCAATCCACTTTTAGCTTCTCGCACTCCATAAAATACTATTCATGTGCAATGAGATGCAGTAGCTAAGAGTTGAGTATTTTTAACACGAACACCAATATCAACTGCAAATAACAACAATATTCTGAATGCTATTGATGGGTACTGCAGAAATTGGGCATTTGAAACTAAATGCTAAATTAAATACAATAACAGGGGAAGTATAGACTTACTGTGCGAAGCTCGCCACCAAGGCCAATTTCTCCAATGAATGCTATGTTATTGGGAATAGAAAATCCGAGGAAACTGGAAAACACAAGAACAGATATAAGTAGCAGGTGGATGAAACCTCACCATCTACAACAAAAGAAGCAATAAAAAGATTCATTGCAATGACGTGCCAAAATTTGGGCAAGTTGAACCTATTCTAATACAAAAACGCAGGCAGGCTCTTGCCTCTTTGCTTGAGTTTGCTACAGTAGGGCTTAGGTTTGCAAATACATGGCTTGCAGTTTGAGAGGTAAGACAACCAACTAAACCCAAAGCAAAACCAATGTAGCCCAGTTTGATCACACCTGATTGTACAAATGACTGTAAGTGGTATAACATTCTTATTTATGGGCTACATAAAAATCAAAACTGCAAAGTATAATTTCCAACCGTCCATACACACTTTTCTAAGTCATTAGATAGAATTGCAAATACATCCCCAGACCCTGCTTCATAGTTGGCAAAACATTACCTTTTCACCATCACGATTGTTGGTAATACTTGACATGAAAACTATTCTGTATTTCTCTCTGCTGATAGATTATCTAGTGAAAATACACCAAGATCGATAGCACCAACCCTGGTAATTAGAGATTCTACAAATATCATAAAATACTCTATGTCTGGTTCTATACCCCCAACCAACCACCTATAGAAAGAAGACAAAAGGAACTTTTCAGTTAAGTAGGGGTGGGTTATAGCAGCCCCTATAGCCATTAAGGTTTGGCTTGAGACACTAACAATCCAACCCCACTAACCAACCAAGTCACAAACCCCGGAAACATCAAAATGGAATAAGAAGCCTGGACATTACTCTTGGCAACATGCCATTGTATTGTTTCTATCAGGTGAGAAAAAATTGAAGCAAAACCAAGAGTAATAAACAGAAGAAATTTAATGCTTGTTTTGGAGGGCCTTCAGATGTAGTAAATAGTAGAACACATGCCTACTACAAATAGCAGCTGCTATAGCAAGATCACCAGCAGGCTCTGTCAGTGTCACCCCACTAACAACATTTAAAAAGATGCCCTGCGATTGGAACAATAAAAAATAGTTAAAACATGTCATCAAAATAATAAACATAGCATCTTGACGGTAATTTGATCAACCAAATGAACAAAATGAAAATAGCATCATCCACTAAAGATATTGTGTTTTTGCTGAAGTTAAATAAGATAACATACAAGGAGGAAGGGGTAAGAAAAGTGGATATTAACAGGACCAACAAAGGCAGAACAGGGATTTCCAATATCAGCGGGGGCAAAAGTTACCCATAGGACAGTTTGTAATAAAATTAGTTTAAGATGAGTGAACATTAAGCAAGACCCACAAACAGAGACAAACCCATTATTTGGGGCGAAAGTTACCTACAATTGTTTGATCAAGATAAAATAGGATATTTTTAAAATTAGTTTTTTAAAGGTAATTATGCTAATGTAATAAAATTTGTGGGGTATAATTTTGGAAATCCAAAATTTGCCCCCCACCAACTACGTGGGTCTGCCCTTGACCAAAGCCAGTCCATCCAGGAATTCATGGAGCCTAATGTAACAACTCCCCACTTTACTCCTTGGCAATGTGGGATAAAGCCCACGGAGGGACCTCCTTCACTGGAGATTTTCAACTAAAGTCAAAAAATACAAGTTACAAAAACATGATCTGTTGCCATGTTTTAAGGCTCTAAAATCAGAGTTGATGGGAGAGAGATGGAGGATGCTGAAGGAATTAGGCAGGGCATAGTCGGGTTCTACTGTAATTTATTCACTGAGAATAAAGCGTGGAGACCGAAATCGAATGACTTGGATTTTGACTCTATCGCGGGGGAGAAGGATGCCCTAGAGGCTACTTCTTTGAAGAACAAGTTCTTGCAATGTTGAAATAGCTAAATGAGGACAAAGCTCTGGCTGCAATGGCCTTCAACTTGAGTTGTTGGGATGTTGTGAAAGTGGATCGGCCTCTTTAGAGAATTCCGCAAAACAGCAGAATTTGTGAAGTGCCTAAATGCCACATTTATAACCTTGATCCCGAAGAAGAGAGGAGCTGTAGATATCAGAGACTTTAGGCTTATTAGCTTTGTAGGGAGACTCTACAAGTTGATAGCAAAGATTTGTCCACTCGCTTAAAGACAACGCTTGGGAGATTCATGTCCAACACTCAAAATGCATTTATCGAAGGCCATAAGATTATTGACGATTCATTAATAGCAAACTTGCTTATGGATGCTAGATTGTAGAGCAACCACCAGGGTTGATTTGCAAGTTAAAGATTGGAAAAGTTTATAATCATGTATACTGAGATTTCTTGTTGTATTCGTGGGCTTGCATGAGTTTCAACAGCAAATGGAAAAAATGTATCAGATGGTATTTTGACTGTTAAAACAGTCAATGATAATCAATGGCACCCTGAAAGGTTTCTTTTGGTCCTCTAGTGGGCTAAGGCAAAGGAATCCATTATCCCTGCTTTTATTCTTGCTGAGAATGTGTGACAGGGCCTTAGAGGACAATAAGCCAGAGGGGTTCAAGGTTGGAGCAGGGAGTGCAAGTTTGGAGATAGCACACCTACTTTTTGTTGATGATTCAATAATCTTTTGTGGAGTATACTTTTTGCAATTGGGTCATTTAAGGTGTAGCTTGTGGTCCTTTGAAATGGTCCCTGACTTAAAAGTCAATTTAGGCAAATCAAAATGGATTCCAATGAGGGAGGTGCAGGAAGTAGGGGGTCTTGCCGCTATTATAGTAAAGTTGGAACTCTGCCAACTACATACCTTGGCCTCCCCTTGGATTCAACTCAAAGGGCGTTTTTAGTATGGGATATGATGCTAGATAATTTTCAGAAAATAACTACTAGGGTGGAAGAGGGGGCATTTGTCCAAAGAGGGGATAGTCACTTTGCTGAAGAGCACTTTCTCTAACTTGCCCAATTAACCTACTATGACTCTTCAAGATACCAGTACCGCTTACGAAAAGATTGGAGAGAATTCAATGGAAGTTAGGGCTAGGTGAAGAATTCAAATTCCACTTGGTGAAGTGGGATAAGGTGTACATGTCTCTCAAGAAGGTAAGTTTGGGCCTGAGGAAGTTCTCTGGGGCAAATAATGCTTTACTAGGGAAGTGATTGTGGAAATTTGTGAATGCCAGCAAGCATTTATGGAGAATTCTTATAACCTCCAAGTATGAAGTGGTGGAAAGAGGCTGGGCCACCAAGGATCACAAAGACCATATGCGATGATTCTAATGAAATGAATACATAAACTATGGCCCAAGTTCAGGAACCTTATGTCCTTTGTAGCAGGAAGAACCAAGAAGGGATGGTATAAATTTTTGGCATGACCGATGGTGAGGAGACAACTGTTTAAAAGTCCTATATCCTGACATTTTTGCCATTGCAAAAGAGAAGGATGGTATAGTTGTGGACTTCTTCCGCGTATCAAATGGAACCATCATCTAGGATGTGGAGCTGGGAAGGAATGTTTCTTATTACGAAATGGAGAGCCCAACAAGGTCAATTTCATGCCTATATTAGATCAAAAGCTTGAAGGGTGAGGGTAGAGTAGCATAGAAGGGTTCAAACTTGGGTAGGTTCACAGTGAAGTCATTTTACCAAAGGTTGGAAGATAGAAGGAAAGCTGATTTCCCATGACTCAATATTTGGAAATATGGTGCTCCACAGATGATTGCTTTCTTCATTTGGTGTTTGCTTCGTGGGAGGATACTCACAACAGATAACCAAATTAAAAGTGGAATGATATTGATCAACATATGCAGTTTGTGCAAAGGGGGAAAGTCAATCAATCATCTGTTTATCCAGTGTGCCTGGACAAGAGAAATTTGGCAGTTGATTCTCAATTGCTTTAGGATGCAGTGGGTGTTTCCATAAAATGCTAAAAGCACCCGCAGGTCGTGGTGGGGATGGAGGATGGACAAGATGAGAAGGAAAACATAGGGATCAGTGCCTCTCCGTCTATCACGGGTGGTATTTTTTTTTTTGGGGGGGGGGGGGGAATCCCCTTGATGCTATTTAACACAAATCATCTTTATTTATATATTTCTTGGATAACATAAGGAAATTTTAAAGGATAAATAACAAAGAAAGATTAATACATTTTCTTGAAGCTTTAGACCAGCCTGCTTCTTAAGAACCTACACATGAAGATAATACAATAGTCAGTTCAAAATTGCAGAGATTGCAAGCAGCACACTTGACAAAAATTTTATCACTACAAACAGTCTGGAAATAAGAATATAACAAGTGAAACATTTGAATTTTTTTGTTAGGTAGAAGTCATATGCCATCAAAAACTCAGTCCAGGACTCCAGGCAAACCAAAGATTAGATCCAGCTGACCGAATATCTTAGTAGCTACTCAAATGAACATCTTATTGATTTAATACCTATACAAATAAATGCCAATCATTCAACTTGACTACATATTATTAAATTGGAGATTGGATTTAAGAAAATACAAATGAAAGAAAAAAAGTTTCATTCAATACTTAATAATGTTGAAAATGTAACCTTCAAAATGTTCTCTGTTGAATTGGACACTCAAACCTCTTTGCAAATAAATGTTAGTGAAAAATAGATTTGATTTAGGGCCAAAGTGGTTTTATAATGAGATCATGGCATTTTCCGTTAGTATTTTGGTTTCATGCATTGTGTCAGCATGTTAAACTGAATCTGTTCCAATTCATCTTCAATATCTTGATTAGAAAGAGTAGCTTGGGCCCAATACTCCAGGAATCTCAACAAGAAGACTCACCCAAATTTCGTCAAGCATTTAATACAAACCGCAGAACAAACACTTAACTGAAATAATCATGTCTGCTCGGCTCCCTTGAACCCCATTTACCTGCCTTGAAACTGATGAGCTAGAGTCACATAATGCCTGCACAGAAACTTTGCAAGTCATTCAAACACTTTTTTTTCCTCGGTTTTTTTTTTTTTTTTTGGGGGGGGGGGGGGGGGGGGGTTAAATGAATACTTGGATGTTAACACAGCCATGCACAATATTTGTCCTCAGAACTATAGAGATGTGATGACACTGTCCAGAGAAGCTCTAAACATGCGTCAACCAACATTTCTAATCAACAAAACCAAAAAGGTTGACCTAAGATCTGGCTTGGAGAAGTAATCATGTCAGAACATTATAAAAATCTTGATCACACAAGTAAAATTAATCATTTATTAATTGAAAATGGAACAATCATGCCCCGCCTGGACCAACAAGTAAAACTACAAGTCTTCAACTCCAGTAGTATATGAAACTTACCAAATAGTAGACAACATAATTATTAAAATTGTATGGTTTACGATTTGAGTCAATATACCATGTAATTGATTAATTTGAACCTCATCTCCGAATCGAATGGAGTGATGAATCGAGATGAATCTATCCGGTTTGTAAAGAATCTTCTTATTCTTACAATTTAGTAAGCAAAGAAGTGGACCCAATCCAGGTCATGCTATTTGAACATGATTGGAAAAAAAAAATTATTAAATAAAATTTGGAGAGGCTCATAAGGGTGGACCTATGAATCCTGCCCGACTGCACATAATCTTTACGCAAGTCAGTTTGAAATTTTGCTATCCCATGTTTATTTTATTTTTTTTAAGATTTCATAGTTCATAAATGACTAAAACACTACCGCTAAAATATCCAAAGCAAGTGAAGTCACCAATTACCCAAAAGCTTAAGCTGTTAAAAATTGTCCCAACAATGTATATCATCAGGCTAATTTAACACTTGTAACTCAAGGCTGCAGATGTTGTTGTACTAACTTGCAAGTAAGGTAACTCCAAGGTAAGGAGAAAGCATTTGATTCGGGAAGCTAACTACACCCGAAGAGAGAAATGGTGTGAGGGGTTGTGAAATAACATATGGACGAATACAGAAAAAGTGCAATTCTGCTAAATTTGTTTATAAATTGCTATGCCTCTTTTAATTTACCTAAACATTCATAATCCAGAGTCAAGCAAAAGAGAGCAAAAGCCCCCAAATCAATTAAGTTCAATGAAACATCAAATTGTCCTGTCAGCTTTTAAATATATCAATCCTTAAATTTGCAACTGAAATTTAATTCCAATACAGAAAAACAGACATCAAAGAGAGAGATACACAAGAAAGACAATGACATTAGTACCTGAATTTCAATGAGGAAACTGCGAGATCCATCCATAATTACAGCAACAGCTAATCCTGCTAAAAACTCAGAATCTGATAGCTGCTCACTTAAAAACATCTCACTGGCATTTGAAACAGCTTGTAGTCCGGATTGTGACATTTCAAACACCCCAAGCTGACAGAACAAAGTGATTCTGCTGTTACTACATACTGACAGGAAATATGCCCCGCCAGGGGAGAGTAATAATCATTCAAGGAAAAACGCAAGTAAACCAGTTACGCAGGCCTTTGCATATTCTTAGATGGTGAAATCCTCAAATGATGATGAAAATATCTTTAGTATATTTTTAAAACCAAGAATGCTCACAGAAAAAAGTGTCCCACCATGAAGGCCATCTAGCTTTTTGTGTCACCTTGAACTTGAATGCATTCAAGCAAAGTCTATCCGTAATCATATGAATTTCTATGGATAATGGTGAGACATCCCACAGTTTTATGGTCCCACCCAGGAGGGTGCCTTTTCTACTTTCTACAATAGAGCATTAGGGGAATCAAGGTCCAAAGAAAACAGCCGCACCCTATTGCAAGTAGTAAAAAGTATGGACACGGACAGGAGACATAAAAGACAATATGGATACACAGACAAAGTATTCCAAATCGAGAATCAAGACAAAGCACAGCAAGAAAACATAATGCAAATAAATATAATTTTCATATATATATGTAAAGATAGTAACTATTTATTCATTTTTAACATTTTAATATGTAAAGTCTTGTGGCAAATCCAATCAAAATATTAGTTAAATTAGGAATGCTATTAAAGTTTCCTAAAGTGATGCAAATTGAAGATTTGAAGAATTCTGAACAATTAAGGAGATAAAATTAATCAAGTTGACCAAGATTTTGAAGAATTCTAATTGGTGTGAAGGATTACAAAACTTAATGGGATTCGGACGCAACTTTCTGGAACGTGAATGAAATTCCAGTGTACCTCGCAGGCACGGCGCGAGGAGCGCGCAGGTGCACTCCAAGCACGCAGGCAGCCCGCAGGGAGCGCGCGGGTGCGCCAAGGTGTCTCAGAAATTCCAGTGAGGTCAGCAGGCAAGAGGATGGGAGACCGAGGGTGCACCAGTATTATTTCCTAAAGCGTAAAAATTCCAGTGCAGGTCGCAGGCTGGAGGATGGGAGCGCGAGGGATCGAGCTATGAATATTTTGTTCGGATTCAATTTCCTATTTTGCCAAACTAGGGCAACTTTGTAATCCTATATATGTGAAACCAACTCTGTAATTGCAAGAGGTGGGAGAACATATGATAGGGACCTAGAGAAAGAGTCTTTGAGTATTGAGAGCTTTCATGTTCTTTCTCTAAATTCGTCTTGTATTTTCTTTTCACGTTCTGTGTGAGGCAGAAAGCTTACTTGTAGGGTTTATCGAGTGATTCGAGCAAGAGTGACGAAAGGATTCGTGCGAGTGATTCGTAGAGAGTCTGAGTAGAGTCTTGTAATCCATTGATAGTGGGATTGTAAATAGAGGTTTTTCTCCCTGTGATAGGGTTTCCTCGTTATTCTCTTGTGTGATTACTTTCATTGTGCGTGTGATTGTGTGGGTTTGGAATTTTCAATTGGTATCAGTGCAGGTCACTCTAAGTTCTTGAGTGAAGATCTTCGTCCAAACCAATGGATCCACCACGTGAAGGAGGTCCAAGCACCAGACCCCCTTGGTTTGACGGCTCAAACTATTCATACTGGAAGGTACGAATGCAAGCTTTTCTTTTGGGAATTAATTACAAAGTCTGGATGTCAATAGTTAAAGGATGGGAAGAACCGACCCATGAAGTTGACGGAAGAATCGAACAAAAGTCAATTCAGACGTGGACTAAAACTGAGCAAGAGAGTTTGGAGTGGAATTTCAAAGCCTTGAGTGCCATATTTTCTGCAGTTTACCCTAATGAATTCTGCCGCATCTCAAGTTGTACGAGTGCCCGAAAAGCGTGGTTAATTCTGCAAAGTACACATGAAGGGAACGAACAAGTCAAAACCAGCAAGCTTCAAAAACTCACTTCTGAGTTTGAGGGACTAAGGATGAATGAAGACGAAAGGTTTGATGACTTTTATGTCCGGCTCAGTCACATTGTTAATTCATGCCATAACCTTGGAGAACCTATTCCAGAATACAAAGTGGTACGTAAAATTTTACGTTCTCTTCCACGAGTGTTTGATTCTAAAGTCACAGCAATAGAAGAAGTCAGAGATGTGAACTCCATGAGAATAGAAGACCTTGTGGGATCCTTGCAAACGTTTGAAGCAAATATGGTGAAACATCGCAAAGCGTCAAAAGGTATTGCTCTAAAGACAGTGGAAGAAGAAAGTGATGAAGAGGAGTCGGATAAAGAAATGGCGCTTATGGCTAAACGATTCGTGAGATATATGAGGAAGAAGGGTTTATTTAATAAGAATAACAAAAATGAGTCACAATCTCAAGAAAAAGGAAAGAAGATCAAGAAGATTGAATCTGGGGAAGAAAACAAGAAGAACAAGATCAAGTGTTTTGAGTGTTATGAATATAGACACTTTGCTCAAGACTGTGCAAACAAAAAGATGAAAAAGAAGCAAGTCAAAGTCATGAACGCTACATTAGATGATGAATCCAGTTCAGATGAATCATCTTCATCAGCATCCTCAAACGATGAAGGTAATTTTGTTACTTTTATGGCGTCTCACTCTTCGTCTGCAGGAACAGGTTCTGGATCTCAAAGCGACACTGATATATCAAATCATGAAGATGATGGCTATGAGGATGAATTCAACAATGATTTGCAAGTAGTATATGATGCTTTAATTGTTGAATACAGTAAGGTGAAGAAACAAAGACAAGCCCAACATACCCGAAACTGTAAACTTCGAAGTGAACGAGATTCCTTGAAGACAGAGAATGAAAAGCTCACAGGTAAAATATCTATTTTGGAATCTGACAAAACTTCTCAGTCTCATAGTGCAGAAAAGTTCAAAGAAAAACTTGAAGAAAAGAATAAAAAGATTGATGAATTGGAGAAAGTTGTTGAAGAACTTCAGGATGAGGTCAGTAAACTGAAAGAGAAGATCAAGAGTGATGAGAAGATAATTGAAAGAATGAACTACAGTTCTCAAAAGCTAGAAGAAATTTGGAGCCAACAACGAACACATGGAGACAAAGCAGGCTTAGGCTACACTGGAGGAAAAAGTACAATTGTTTCATCATCATCAGCACCTTCAGTAGTAGCAAAGGTTGTTTCAAAACCTGTAGCCAATCCCAAGACCTTCCCTAAGTCTACTGCACCACCAAAGAAGAGTTTTGAAAAGAATAAACACTATCAGTATCCTCCTCACATAGTGAAAGGTACGCATTTTGCTAGATCCCAATCCCTTGTACCTGTTTGTCACCATTGTGGAATCAAAGGTCATATACGCCCAAACTGTCACAAACTCTATGGTCTTCCTTTAAACCATGTTAAAAATTTTTCAAAAAACCCGGAGCCTAGAGTCCCTGTGAAGAATGAATTTCAAGTGTTTTCAAAATTTTCAGAAGATTATTACAAAAACTCACGTCCTTTTCAAAAACAAAACAGTCCAATATTTCGAAGAGGTACAAATTTCAAGTTTGTTGAGAAAAAGAATTTTCATAAAAGTCAAAAACGTGAGGAAAAACCTGTCAAGACAACTGGTCTTAAAACTAGAGCTATTTGGATTAGAAAGTCAGATTTAAATTGTTTTGTTTCACAAAATGCCCTTTGCTTTGAGTCTCTAAGAAAATCTGTAGGCATTTGTACACACCATTGAAATCTAAAAGTTAAGTTAGAAGTTCATTGATTAAGTTGAAAATATTTTATGACTTCTATACTGTTATCTGTACATTAAATCTTCCAAATTCATCGATTTCAATGAGTTCATAATTTTCGCATTTCTTGTAAATTGATACGAAGTGTTTTGGTGAATTTTGTCATAATTTTGAAGTGCTTCCTATTACACTTGACTGTACATGCATATATCTCTCTCTTCTTTTCCACGAATCAAGGGTTATTGTTTGATGTGTTTAAAAAATGTTGAGGAGCCTGATATGTGCATATCAAAGTTATGCATATATTAAAAAAAAAAAAAAAACAAACTTGGAAAGGGCTACCGGTGGGACCAGTGAGAAGCCCCTTAATGACTCGTTGATTGTTAAGGAATAGCTACCTGTCCATAAGCGTGTGAAAGCCGCCAAGTGTTAAAAAAAAAAAAAAAAAAAAAAAAAAAAAAAAACAAAAGGAAGATTGGCTCTGAATTCATTTGGTACATCAAATTTAACTTTTTGAGTCTATGATTTGTTTGAGGGGGAGCCTATATGTATATTATAGTCAAAAACTCACGCGTGCACAAGAATTTGTTCAATTTTATGACTTATTTCACCTCCCGACACAGAATTGACAATTTTCTTGGAAAATCAAAATGTGAATCTTTGAATTTATGAAGGGTGAGAGATTGATGTACATGTATTGGTATAGTGGAATTAAAAGTTTTTTTGACATTTTTTAGTGAATTCTTCTATTGTCTCTTTTTAGTTTTGATTGTCTGTGTCCAAATCTGCACTTACACGTATTTTCCTGAGAGCCTCATAGGCAGGGCGCAGGAGATCCTCCCTCACATTATTCTGATGTCACACTTAGAAGAGGTCGTGTCATGTATGCCATACTCATGGGTCTTCGGTTTGATCTTGCCTTATTCCTCTTCCTTAATTTTGTGTGCTTGTCATTTCCATATCAAAAAGGGGCAGTCATTTCAAGTTATGTATGTAATATGTGAACTTGTTTCGGCTATGGCATGATATTTTATGTATTATGTGCTTTGGTGATGATATCATTGATCATTTCTATATTATTCCACATGGTGCCTTGATGTGTGTGTTCAGTACGTGCAGAATTGAGCAGATTTTAAAATTTAACTTAAGTTTTGATATGGAATTGCCAAGGGGGAGATTGTAAAGTCTTGTGGCAAATCCAATCAAAATATTAGTTAAATTAGGAATGCTATTAAAGTTTCCTAAAGTGATGCAAATTGAAGATTTGAAGAATTCTGAACAATTAAGGAGATAAAATTAATCAAGTTGACCAAGATTTTGAAGAATTCTAATTGGTGTGAAGGATTACAAAACCTAATGGGATTCGGACGCAGCTTTCTGGAACGTGAATGAAATTCCAGTGTACCTCGCAGGCACGGCGCGGGGAGCGCGCGGGTGCGCTCCAAGCACGCAGGCAGCCCGCAGGGAGCGCGCGGGTGCGCCAAGGTGTCTCAGAAATTCCAGTGAAGTCAGCAGGCAAGAGGATGAGAGACCGAGGGTGCGCCAGTATTATTTCCTAAAGCGTAAAAATTCCAGTGCAGGTCGCAGGCTGGAGGATGGGAGCGCGAGGGATCGAGCTATGAATATTTTGTTCGGATTCAATTTCCTATTTTGCCAAACTAGGGCAACTTTGTAATCCTATATATATGTGAAACCAACTCTGTAATTGTAAAAGGTGGGAGAACATATGATAGGGACCTAGAGAAAGAGTCTTTGAGTATTGAGAGCTTTCATGTTCTTTCTCTAAATTCGTCTTGTATTTTCTTTTCACGTTCTGTGTGAGGCAGAAAGCCTACTTGTAGGGTTTATCGAGTGATTCGAGCAAGAGTGACGAAAGGATTCGTGCGAGTGATTCGTAGAGAGTCTGAGTAGAGTCTTGTAACCTGTTGATAGTGGGATGTAAATAGAGGTTTTTCTCCCTGTGATAGGGTTTCCTCGTTATTCTCTTGTGTGATTACTTTCATTGTGTGTGTGATTGTGGGGGTTTGGAATTTTCATAATAAAAATAAGAAATTGATAAAATATCCAATTCAAAACTAATTGACAAAAAAATGAGAAGCCCAGTAGGATATCATATCGATTTGGGAGGCACTATTTTACTAATTTGCGATATCCCAATACACCTCCTCACATGCAACCCCCAATTGCATGTGAAATGGGAAATTGGTACACTATAGAAAAGAGATTTGAGAAAATATGCTACAATTACATGGAACATGAAAACAGCATTGCCTACAAGAAACCATGGTAATCAACTATGCTGGATATGAACTTTACCATGCTGGTAAAGCTAATCGAAAAAATGGAGTAGGCAAAATCATAGATAAAGATCTAAAAAATGACAATTTAAGTGTGAAAGAGTGAAGAGGATAGATATATTAGTACAGATATATTAGTACTAGTAAAATAGGAGAACCGTGCAACATGAAACATTGAACAGAGTTTAAAAAAAATAAAAATAAAAATAAACAGCATACTTTGCAAGGAACATGAATTCTTTAAAACATTTCAAAGCACCAAAGAAGCATTTTGGAAAGTGACTAAATAAGTGGACAATATATTGTACAAGAAAGCACCTTTAATAACATCACAAAATGCATTCTAGGTGCATTTTTAGAGCTCATTTCATATATTTTTGATGGTCTAAAGATTGATTTTGTGTGAAATCCCAACTTATATGCGCTAATCTCTTTTGTTGGTCAGACAACCTACCATCTGTACGGAAAAAACATATGGTTTGAACGACAGTGAGCACATCAATTACCATTCAGATGCTGGAACTATGATTCAGATGGAAGCTCACAAATCGAAATGAAGGACTATGGAAATTGATGTTCGTTGGAACAGTAGCCAGTTATGCTGCACTTAGGATCTAAATTTAAATTCAAACCTCTAGAATTATAAAAAAGGAACAGGCTCTGTATTTCTTATATCATATTATCCTCTTCATCATCTTCCCTCTGCTCTCTTGCATTGAAAGAATCTATTCCACGTCTTGCAACTAAAATCCTTGGTGAAAACCAAGGGTTTTGTATGGAATTTGTGTTTGCCAGTGAATAAGGTATATTTCATTTGTTCTTCAAGTTTTCATTGTTCTGAATTTTTTAAAGTGAGTGATTCTTGAGTTTCAATTGTTGAGTATTTCTATTATTATTCTTTGAACTTTCACCAACAAAAGAACACATTTGGTATAGAAGTTACTTAGAGCAGAACAAATAAAATCAAACTCTTAACACAATGGTATTTGAATGTTTATAAGAAATCATTCCAAATTCATGATACTTTATTGTCAAATCCTCCATTTCCAATACACTGTTGTTGAGATTGAAAATGTGCAGTTTACTAAATCCTTATTCAAGAATTGCAAAGTATTGGATGGAATATAATCTTTAGTTCAACCACGTTCCTTCATTGATTTCAAAACAAGAAATTCCCTTCTCAGTAATTTACAGCTTTGCTTCCTTTCATTTCAAAAGCCTATTTCTTCGTCACTGGGTAAATTATGACCATCACAAAATGCATTCTACGCATAAGGCCACAACTAGACACTAACAGTCAAGTTAGAAAGGAATTTGACTACAGCATACCACATTCCTAAAATATAAGATTGAGAATGGGACATATAGCTCCAAATATTTCAAAAAGAAAATAGATGAGAAAACTTATAGAAGGGGAATACTTGTCTGTCAAGTTCCAAATCACTACTCTCTCTCACTCTCTCTCAGGTTCTCGTTAAAACAGTAAATGAGGAAAAACATGGGAAGAAATTCTTTTTATTTCATATCAACTAATGGGTATTTACAATGCCATATATAGGAGAGACAGACTCCTCAATGGGTAATAATCCTACTACAAATTAGGAAACCTATTTATCTAAGGAAATAATTACAAGTGAAGAAATCAGCAACAATTATGGAGATATGATTTATAAATCAATCTCATAATTGCTAATATGATATCAAGAAACAAAATTCAAAATTCCACACTCCCTCTCAAGCTAGGCTATATATACTCAACATTCCCAGCTTGGACAGAAGAAAACTAAATTGGTCCCGGCTAAGAGTTTTAGTAAGAATGTCTGCAAGTTGTTGAGATGAGAGAGTATAGTCCAGCTAAATAACCTTCTGATCAATCTTCTCTTTGATGAAGTGTCAATCAATCTCAACATGTTTGGCTCTATCATGATGAACGGGATTCCTTGCAATCCTGACCGCAGCATGATTATCACACTACATTTTTATAAGACCATTAAAGGAAACCTGTAGTTCTTCAAGGAGTCTTTTTAGCCACATTCCTTCACAAATTCCGTGTGCCATAACTCTAAATTCTGCTTCTGCACTACTTCTAACTACAACAGATTACTTGTTACTCTTCCATATCACAAGATTCCCGCAAATGTAAGTACAATAGCCTGAAGTAAACCTCCTATCAATCAAAGATCCTGCCCAATCAACATCTGAGTGGACTTCTATCCCTCTGTCATTGCCCCTTTTAAAATATAATCCTTTTCTAGGATCTTTTTTGAGATATCTTAGCATTTCAAGGTGCTCAGTAGTTGGGTTATTCATAAACTGACTTACAGTAATGTCTGGTCTTGTCTGAGATAAATAAATTAATTTTCCCACCAATCGTTGATATCTTCCCTTGTCTATAGGTGTAGCTCCCCTGCTTCTATCCAGTTTATTTGAAGGATTCATAGGAGTATCTACAGGTTTGCAACCACGCATACCTATTTTTTTGAAGACATCAAGAGTGTATTTCCTTTGTGAAATGGAGATACCAATTCTTGATCTAGCTATTTCCATTCAAAGGAAGTACTTTAGAGCACCCAAATCTTTGATCTCAAATTCCTTTGCCAGAACATTCTTCAAGTATTTTAACTCCTCTTCGTGATCACCAGTTACTATAATATCATCTACGTAGATAATCAAAATAGTAATTTTACCTTCAACAGACTTCTTAATGAACAATATATGATCTGATTGTCCCTGAGTGAATCCAAACCTTTTGACTACAATGGCGAATCTCTCCAACCAGGCCCCGGAGACTATTTAAGGCCATAAAGAGGCTTCTTTAATTTGCACACACCATCAAAATTACTGGAATTTTCAAGTTCAAGAGGAATTTTCATATATACTTCATCTTCTAGGTTGCAATTGAGGAATGCATTCTTGACATCTAGTTGATGCAAAGGCCAATTCAAGTTGAAAGCCAAGGAAAGCAAGACTCCTACAATGTTGAGCTTTGCAATTAGAGCAAAGGTTTCTTGATAATCAATCCCATAAGTCTGAGCAAACCCTTTCGCCACTAACCTGACCTTCTATCTATCAATATTCCCATCTACTTCATATTTCACATTTAAGATCCATTTACACCCCACAGGTTGCTTTCCACTAGGCAGTTTAGTAAGACTCCAGGTGCCATTTTTCTCAAGTGCCTGAATCTCTTCTTGGACAGCTTTCTTCCATTCAGGATATTTTAGAGTTTCTTGTATATTTTGAGGGATGGAAATATCATTTAGGCTTGAGTAAAGGCTTGATAGGAAGGTGATAGCCTATTATCTGCTACAAAATTAGCAATTGGGTATTGGGAGCAAGTTCTAACCCCTTTCCTTTGGAAATAGGTAAATCAAGATCATTTTCAAAGAAAGGATTAGTTTTACCTTGAGAACTTGAATTTGACTTTGAGGATGACTCTTGGTTTTGCTAAGAAGTGAAGTATTCTATCTCTTTTGAGGGCCCATGTTTCCTTGTATACACAATTCCCTTAAATTTCCCTTCAGGTTCAATTTAAGGTTGGTTTGACTGCAGTTGGGTTCAGTATTGTCAATTTCTGGGGTCTCGGGTAGAACAGGTATAACAAGTTGGGAAATGTGCCAACTTTGATATTCGGCTTGAATAGGAGTCTCCCCCTGAATATCAAACTTAGTATAAAAAGGTCGATGTTTAAAGAATGTGACATTCATGGTGTGGTAGATCTTTCAGGTGAGAGGAGAAATAGCACTTGTAGCCCTTTTGATGGGAAGAATAGCCGAAGAAAATGCATTTGCGAGCCTTGGGGTCATGTTTACTTCTTTGATGAGAAGGTATGTGGACAAAAGAGGTACAACCAAACACCTTTAATGGTAACATTGCGATGAGTTTGGATTAAGGGAAAAGCTTATTCAAGATTTGGTGAGGTGTTTGAGAATTTAGGACTCTAGAAGGCATTCTATTTATAAGATATGCTGCAATAAGAACAGCCTCTCCCCAGGAGTGTTTGGAAACATTGCTAATGAACATTGTAGATTCGTATCAAAAACATTGTAGATCTGGCTACTTCAAGAAGGTGACAGTTTTTTCTCTCAGCAATACCATTTTGTTGAGGGTTATTTATGCAAGAAGTCTGATGTATAATCCCATTATCAAGAAAATACTGTCCAAGAATAGAGTGGAAATATTCTTTCCCATTATCAGTTCTAAGGATTTGAATGTTGGTCTGAAATTGATTTTGTATCATGGAATGAAAGTTTTTGAAAATGGGTCCAGCATCAGACTAATCTTTCATGAGAAAAATCCATTTTAATCTAGAATGATCATCAATAAATGAAATCAACCACCAGAGTCAACAATCCAGTCATATGATCTGAGGCCCCAGAGTCAACAATCCAAGGCTGAGATGCCTCAGTTTTGACTCTTAAAGCACTAGGATAGTTACCTTTATAGGCGATGGTTCTTGTGCTCACAGTAGTTGGATTGGATGAGGATTGTAGAGAGTTGAACATGTTCTGCAATATTTCAATCTGCTCTTTGCTAAAGGGTTTAGCTTCAAGCATGGGTTTGTCCTCTGATGCAACAGCAAGTCCTCAAGACTCTTTGTCTTGAGTTGATTTGTTCAACTTCCAATCTGTGGGTTTTTCATGAATCTTCCAGCAAGTGTCTTTAGAGTGACCAAGTTTGCGACAATGGTCACACCAAGGTCTCCCTTTCCGAGCCTTGTTCTCACCTGGAGGCATCCCTCAGGCAACAAAGGCAGAGCTCTCCACGTTGGTAGGGTTGTTGGTAGTACTTGATTCTCGCATCATTAGTTTCTTCCTACTTTCTTCTCTTCGACCTTCGGAGAATGCTTCTTGAATGGAAGGTAGGGGTCTCATTCCAAATATTTTGCCGCGAACATCATCTAAATTTTTGTTGAGGCCAAGTAAGACTTTTGACACTCAGTCCCCTTCCAGAATTTTTCTATACCTTGTGGCATCTCCAGAACAGTCCCAATCAACTTCTTCAAACACATCTAATTGTTGCCACAAACGAGTAAGAGTATCGTAGTATTGGGTAACCGAAGTATCACCTTGGCGCCAATCATGTAGCTGCACTTAATCTCTAACAACACAGCTGTGTTGTCAATATCTGAATAGGTCTTCTTAGCAGCATCCCATATCTCCTTTGCTGAATCAAAGAACATGAAGTTCTGCCCAATTTCATTCTTCGTAGTGTTGATCAGCCATGACATCATCATGTTATTTTCAGAGTTCCATTTTCGAAAGGAAGGATGTTCCCTCGCTGGTTGTTTGGAGGTACTAGTGATGTACTCTTCCTTGCCTTTTCCAAAGACGAACATCTATATAGACTTGGCCCATTGAATGCAGTTGGTGCCATTTAATTTGTGTCCAGTGATGGGAAGAGTCAGGTTGTCAGAGATATCATGGCCATTTGTTTTATCAGAGGTAGCATCTAAAACAGTGCTCTGATGTGAAGCCATCCTGTATTTTACCATGGATTGCAATGAGAGTTGGAATCGTCAATAGAGATCCCAACGATGGTGAGACACCAACTACGATGAATACAGAAGTAGTTGACAAGGATAGCAGTGGCTAACGACTACCGACACTCTGGTAACAGACACAATCAGTGCCAACAGATGAAGATCGATCAATCATTGAGAGAAGCGGATGAGGATCGATCAATCGTTGAGAGAATTAGATAACGACAGCTCTGATTTGTGAGCCCTAAGTTGTCGATCAAAGAGGCAACTCCGACTGGTGAGCCGTGAGTTGTCAATTAAAGAGGGTTAGTGATCGATGAGAAGAAGATCGACACCCAATGATTGCTGTGATCGGTGATTTCAGGACGGTCGACGATCACAGCGATGATCGGCGAAGATCAGCGACTATTGGCAAAGATCAGCCACAATGATGATACCACAACTTGGACGAGATCAACGGCTGGGAGGGACTGACAGCAAAGGTGATGTCTGATTGGTTGGACGGGTCGGACTAGACCGTTTGTTGAAACTGACTATAGGTTGGGACTGACTCAGTGAATTAGACAAGCCTGACTGAGTGAGTCATCTGTAAAGAGGCTGACTCGGTAAGTCAGTTGCTCTGATACCATGAGAAAAAACATAGGAAGAAATTCTTTTTATTTCACATCAACTAATGGGTATTTACAGCTCCATATATAGAAGAGACACACTCCTCAATAGGTAACAATCCTACTACAAATTAGGAAACCTATTTATCTAAGGAAATAATTATAAGGAAAGAAATCAACAGCAATTATGGAGATATGATTTGTAAATCAATCTCATAATTGCTAATATCAAGGAATAGAATTCAAATTCAAATTCAAAATTCAAAATTCCACAATAAAGATGCCTAGGTAGTTAAAACAAGAATTATTTAGGTTAAAAATAAGTAAATACTTCTGCAGAAAAGAATAGAAGAGAAGTTTAATGGGCAATAAATCTCTTATTGGTGGATAAATTGCACAAATAACTACCTGACACGAAATAAGGATATCGTGAAACAAGGATGACAATATTAATCTATTATAAAATTCAAAGGCATAAACGCTAGCACGCCCAACAAGGGTTGGCAACCAATGGACTCGAATTAAAAAATACCATATACTTAAGGTCCGAATTAAAGTTGACAATTGGATACGTAAAAAGAAACATAATATTACAGCAATATAAATTCTAAATACCTCATCAGTAGATCCAAATCGATTCTTCACAGATCGAAGTAAGCGATGAGATGAATGTTTCTCCCCCTGAAAGAATATTTTGTACGACAGTAAAGTTGTACTCAGATAAAGTTTTTACTGTCAAACACAAGTCTTAAGTACACAATCCACAGAAATATGATATATCAAGGATTAAGCACTATACCAAAGGGAAAAAATTTCAAGTTCTTATAAGCTCGGTTTTATTGAATAGAGAGATTCCATGGGTATTTACATACTTTTTGGCAATTCCTTCTCCGACTAGGATGAAGACCTCAAAGTACGGAACTTTGATATTTTGACACTATGTATATTAAAATTAATCAAACACTCTTTACCTTTGAAAGATAAATGGAAGTGAGGACTCTATTTAAAAAAAAATTGAAAAAAAAAAAAAAAGATAAATGGAAGTGCAGAACACTGCCAAGGTCCAAGAGTGCATGGAGGACTGATATGGTCAGACCAACAATGGTGCAAAGGGGAGGACCACATGGCCGAATTAAAGAAACCCATGCTGGTTGACAAGTGGAGGGATCTTGGTGATGGGAGATGATACGTGGAGAGATAGGATATCAACACAAAACTAAAATCAAACTATTCAAGTAAGAAAATGCAACAAGATACCAACTTCCATATATAAAACAACATCAACAATGTGCTCCAAGACACGAGGTCCTGCTATGTCTCCAGATTTAGTCACATGTCCAATCTGAAACACAAAAGAAGAGGTGATTCAGTTCAAATCCAAGTAGTACACTGGACAAAACAATTATTGATAATACTTAGAATATTTAGTGATTGGATCCATCAATTCATTGATTCCTCGTGGTTGACTTTCTAACAATAACTCTGGAAACCCCACATAGATTATAACATGGATCAGATCAATCCTTTTTTGGATCTCAAGCCTTCTTTATAATTAATCCATAAATGCCACTTGATTTTAAACATAACATCAATTTACAAATACAAAAAGAACATACAAGAGGAAGGAATGGTTGGAAGGCTGAAAAGAATAACTATTGTATCTTTACACAACAATAAAGGTGACATTTCAGAGAAACGTGCCAGTGCTGGAGCCACACAATTCTTTCTTTCACGCGTATATATATTTTGGGGGAATGAGCATTGAAACTGTATAATTACCTCAAACTTCTTTTTCTACCTACAAGGTACATACCGTGCAAAACTTACTAGCCCCACCACTAATATCCCATAGGGAACTATCAACTGAAACTAAAAAATGGAACAATATTATCAGCAATCAGCTGGACTTCTTGCTGGTCCTGTTAATCAATGCAGACTTTAGCCAAGGGAGATCAGCCATTGAAGACACTCACTTTATTGAATGACTTATACTTGGCTTGGCAACCAAGTTTTTTACGTTCTTAAGTGGCTTTTTTTAAACTGGTTTTTTGAGAGGTTAAAAAAGTAAGAAGAGGCAAAAGGCTTTTGATATGCGTTCAAATGTTGGACTCATCTTATTTTCATGTCAATGACACTATATTTCACATTTCTTAAATATTTCTTTTACGAGGGAAAATGATGTTTACAAAATAAAAAAAATTTAATTAAAATATAACTAAGAATGCTAATTTGGTTTTGGTGTCACCACCTTTTAATGTCGCGTCCCTTTTATGCCCATTTAGTGTTACCACCCCTTTTTTTTAGTGTTGCGTCATTTTTTGGCTTTGGGATTACCCCTTTTATCCTTAAACAAAAAGGGGCAAGTACACTTTACCTCAAGGGGATTTGACCTAAAAACAGATGATCCCTTCTAGTTTAAATGTCAACACAAACTCCCTCGTAATTTGGATAAAGTGGATTGATAAAATATGTTAAATTTAACTGAATTTGTGACTCAAGAGTCAAAACTAGATGAAGAAAAAAATGTTTTGCAAAACTTAATAGATAAAAGTATATTTTTACCCATTTTTATGTTAAAATGAAATATGTTTTTTCATTTTCTAAAGAGACTCAATACACAATTCATATACAAATTTGCTTATATTTTTCTCAACAATGTCTTTTGCACAATCATACATGAGCCCCCACAACACATGAAAAATAAATCTAATTAAATTTGACAAATTCCACCAATTTTACACTTTAGTTCAAATTACAAGGGAATGTGTCACATGTTTTTTTTTATCAGACCCCAATGAGGTAAAGTATAATTACTAAAAAAAGAAAAAAATGATAGGGTGAGCGGAGAAGATCTCGATGTGTGCCACCACGTCTAGTATAGTGAACTCTATTACTTGGACATATTTGTTATCCATGTCAAACATAGACACACGTTGTTATCCTTACCGAAGTTCTAAGGGACACAAAATTCCACAACTCAAAAAAGTGCATGTAATTCTCAATTATGCAAAACTACAATGGGGGTTTTATGCATATCAACATTCCAACAAAACAAAAACCACATGTTCAACTGGATATATGCAATAGAAAAATTAAAAAACCATTTCATTTTACCGAGTTCAGTATTAGCTACATAAGTAACACACACACACACACACACACATATATGTTGCAATGCATCAATGAATAACAGATAGTGTAGCCACAATAACAGCAATGAACTCAACCGCCTAGACATGCTTCATGGTCCACGTCTTACCAGACGTGTTAAACGCATCACACGCCATTGGCGTAGTGTTGGGTGACACAAGTGTTTCACAAACTTAGAATAGTCCATGCAACATAGACAAAAAAACCACCAATGAAACTTAAAATTTATTTTGTTATAACTAAAATAAAAATAAAATCTTTTTTTGAATGACCCAGGAACCAACCCCATCAAACGATCCACATTAGACCTGTGGCCATACCATAAACCTGAAGGAAATGCACCCCAGTTAAGTCAAAGCTGAAGCCAAAGCGTGCAGCTATCAGGGGGAAAAACTCACTGTGAAGGATCAAATTTGCGACCTCCCTAGTTTAAAGTTAGGTTTAGGCCACCCAAGCCACTTGAAAAATTAAAGACTCTCAACAAGTTTGGTATTTTATTGTTATTTTAAAAATTTATATCAAAGAAGGCAACATGTCAATGCGCACAGAAATACCATATTTTTAATTTTTTCACATCAGAAATTAAGAAAAATCAAAGTGAAACAAACTCAAATTAAGAGATCCAAAATACTGACAGAAGATAAGTGAACTGACCAGAAGAACTGGGATATTCGTCTTCTTGGCAAAACGCAGCAATGCTGATGTGCATTCTTTCACCTGTCACGAACAAGTCAGTCTTAGACATTCCTCAACTACCAGATCACATAACCTATAAATGTACAATTGACTCTACAGAATAAACTTTGAGAACAAATTGCATCATTTCAGATCATCAAGGAAGAGGAAAGAGGAAAAGTTGCCATTCTTACACACACACACAACACCAAAAAAAAAAAAAAACCTTTGATGCTGACAGTGTTGTTAACAAGCTAAAAATAGAGAATTAACATATATCTGAATCCAAAACAATCTACAAAGCCAATGTGCCTCAGTAGATCTTATTAGCTAAAGGATCAATTTTTTTTTTTTTTTTTTTTTTTTTTTTTTGGGATAAGTATTAGCCAAAGGATCCAAAAATGATGATAGCCCCAAGCTACAAATTGCTGCTTCAATTGGTAGAAGTGGCTAAAATATTTGTGGGAAAAAGAAAAAAATAAAACCTGTGAAAGTCCTCCAGCACTTCCAGTCACTCCTCTTAGATAAACCGTCTGAATGGAATCAACAATTAAAGCCCGAGGAGAGAAAGACTGAATTTTCCGCAGTATGTCCTGAAAGAAGGCATCAAACATTGTTTGAAAAGTAATTATTTTAAGGATCCATAAGCCAATGTATATCTGCCCAAAGTTGGCATGTTTTTTATCAATAAATATGGTTTGGTCTCAACTAAGTGAAGCCTTGTATCCATTAAATCAATAGAGCTAAAATTCCTAACGTAAGACATAACATCTATTTGCCTTAATTACACTAAACTTAAAAGTACACAACCATACAACACCAACAAATTCTAATTGTCCATAACAGCCCCTTGTGAGACAACAACTATTGATAAATAAAAATATATAGGCACACACATGTAGATGCGATTATATGTGCATCGGGGAACTACTAGATGAAGTTAGATAATTCGGTAATGCATGCAGATAAAAGTCAATATCTTGATGGTTCTTAGTGACATGTTCAACCATATTTAGCAGCTACATATATTAAAAGGAAAACGGAACTGATTTCCAAGGGGCATACCCAGGCTCCACAACTAAGTGGTATTGGAACACAAGCAGAGGAATCTCAAAATAGCTTACTTCAAGCCATTACGAAACTCAGTTAAGCAGACTGGTACCAAAAGGCAGAGACTAGGAAACCTTTAGCCTTAAATGCAAAATAAAACTTATAAATATACCATATGTCTATTAGTGTAATATTAGCATATTAGCATTAGGGTTAATATAGTCATTAGCATTGGGATGTTATCCTAATATATAAAGGGATTTGTCTTATTTTCTAATTAGGTTTATGTTCTTTTGCTATGAAGAATGGCACAATAATATCTCTCTACTTCATTCTCTCATTTTTATATCTTTTTATCAAAATTAACATCAAATTAGAGCAGGTTTTATGTTCGGTTATTGCTTATTGAACTGAACACCTGCACAGCAGCCATGAGTTTATAATCAATGTTGACTCAAATTAAAATGAATTTGAAGATGCAGACAAAAATAATCACAAACAAGGAATTCAATATGTGATTCAAATTCGTTAGAAGAAATCAAGTCTCAGCAAAAAATATTATTCTGATCAAATTCAAGTCACACATAAATCATAATAGGATTATAGAAGGCACATTGACATGATCATTAACCAAAGCAGATGTGTCCAAAAGCAAGCACCTCAATATCTGTACTCGAATATAAGAAAAGTTCATCTGTTGCAATCCTCATACGGTCAGCTCTGTTTCCAATTTGTTCAACACTCTGCCATAAGGACAATAAACAAATGAGGCTTTGATGTCCCTTTTTTTCTATTCTTCCCTCTAGTTAGAACAAAGTTGGACAAAGTTGCCATATTAAATAAAAGAACAACAAAAATGCAAGCTGAAAGCACCAGGGAGCCCCTTACTCTGTGTGTGTGTGTGTGTGTGTGTGTGTGTGAGTGAGAGAGAGAGAGAGAGAGAGGGGGGGGGAGAGAGAGATAACAAACAAACAAAAAAAAAAAAAAAAAGAGAGAGAATAAGAAATGGATAATGATCGAAAAAGAAATCGATACACGAATGGTACTCCAATTTTGGAGCTCCGAGTGAGCAATTACCCGTCAGTCGTCAAAAGGGGAAACAATTGCAACAATGGAAGGGGAAAAAACAATGAAAATGGCAAGAGAAGATAAGCATGAATTTAGTTCGTGGGAAAAGAAATAAGGATCTACGAAATTAAGTAGCTTTAATTGCAGGCTCAATAATTGTCTTGGACACAGCATAACAAGCACTAACCTCTTCACCAGAGACATAAACAACTGGAGCTGGTTTACCAAAATCAAGCCCTTCTGCTATTATTGCAGCAATCTCCCATATTCAAAAAGCAAGATATGATATCAGCATAGATTTGTCGCAAAAGTCAATACAACCAAGTCAGCTGAAGAATTAAAAATTCTACTTTGAAAGCAAGTTAATGGAACAAAATCGTACATATTCCCACATATACCTGCAACAACAATGTGCTTTTGCCAACTCCAGGATCACCACCAACCAAAACCAAAGAACCTACAGAACCCAGCAAACTTCACAATATTAAAATGTAAAATCAAACTTCACATGGAATAATAATCATAGGAAGTGAAAATATGAAAACATGAAATCAATTATGAAGGCCCCATTTGGTAACGTTAATGTTTATTTTTTTATGTTCATAAATATTTGAAAATTGACAACAAAAACATGTTTGGTAAACTTGTTTTTTATTTTTTGTTGTCAAAAAAAATGAAAATTTAAACAGAAAAACGTAAATAGGAAAATCATATTTTCACTCTTGTTTTTGTCTTTTATAAACATTTTATCAATTTTAAAACTTTGTCCATCTTCGTTACATCATATTAAAATGAATTATTTTATTCAAATGTTTTGTTAAAGTAAAATAATTTTAAATAAATAATATATTATTATAATGATTTATTTATTAAAATTAAAACAATAATTTATGATTAAAATTATTTATATTATTAAACTAAAATTATTTTTTAGAAAATAATAATTAAATATTAAAATATTTATTTTTATTTAAAATAAATCAATATATAATTAAAATAATAATTTATTATTGTAATTTATGATTAAAATAATTTATTTACCAAACTAAAATTATTTTAAGAAAATAACAATTACATATTAAAATATTTATTTTTATTGAAATTAAATTAATTATAATTGAAATAATAATCCATTATTGAAATAAACTATTTTATTAGATTGAAACTATTTTTCAATAAATAATAGTTATATATTAAAATAATTTATTTTAGCAAAATTAAAATTAATTATAATTACATAATAATTTATCTTATTAAAATTAAAATTGCTATTAAAATAATTATTTACTATTAAAAATAATTTATTTTATTAAGTTTTTTACTAAGTAATAATTACCCCTTAAAATTATTTATTTTATTAAATTAAATTATTTAATAAACAAAATAATAATTCATTACTAAATTACGTTATTTTTAATATATTTTATTAAAATTAATTATTATTAAAAACAAATAGTTTATAACAATAACAAACAAAAAGAGAGCATTATCATTTCTCTTCTTTTCTTTTCTCTCGTTACTATAAATTTTTCTTTGCTTTCATTCTCTCTCCTATACTCACAAACAAAGCACAAATGAACAAAACATAGTTCCCTTTTTATTCAAAATGACTGAAATTTATACAATAAAACAAGACAATTTTTAAAAATATCGCTCCCATAAACTAAGATCCAACAATTAAGAATTATTTTTTTTTTAATCCAACGATTGAGGTCATTTTTTATATTTTTAACTCTCTACTCAATTCTTATTTTAGTGGACCACACTACCATTTATCTTACAAAACAGTTTGACCATTTTAAATTTCACAATATTTCAAACATAAAAATAATATATAAATCAAAACTGCCAATTTAAATTCCGCCTAATTATAGTTTCTAGGAAGTTGAACCTTCCAAATTAAAGTACCATAATTTATGTTTTCTTTTATAGTGTTTATCAAAAATTAATTGAAGAGATAAAGATTAAAATACATGTATTAACTATTTGAGCCTAAAATTTTTTTTGGGGGGAGGGGAATTCAAACCCCATGGATTATTATAATTTTTTTGATTTGAACTTTTTGTTCAAAGTTTCAACTATATAAGAAACTTAATACTAATTTTGTTCAGAGTGACGTAGGCACGATTTATTACTAGTATTTCCATATCCTAATAGACTAAAAGTACTGTTGTAAAATAAAAATACACATTTCTTTGAAAAACAATGTAAAACATAAGAATATAACATAATATACCAAATTAACAAATTGTTTAATTAATTTGTTTGCTTTCATAGATTCACATAGATTTCAATTTATACATTGAATTTCAAAACCTATTTCATATTTTTACTTTTCAAAAATATTAATGAAATGTTTCCAAAATATTTCCATTTTTGTACTAGTTGAAACAACATACAGAAATGAAATTTTAATATTGGGTACATATAACTGCTTTAAATCCTCCATGTAATTGCCTTGACCTTTCTTCCTTTCTATTCATCTTATCTTCTTCAAACTTCAACTGCTTAAAATTCCTTGACCAAGTTAGTCACAACCATGCAAATTAACCCTCGACCTAACTTCTCGAAACTTCCTTAAAACACCAATGCCTTGATTCCCAAGTCATAGCCAAGACCCAGCCAACTACCTACTATAAAGATTTGATAGTGAATCAGTTAACTCCATAACAAGGCTACATCTTGAATTGTTGTCATCCAATACACATTCACAGGGTTGGGGCAAAGGTACAAAATATTAGACACCTCTAATAAAATAACGGGCAAGAAACAGGACATAGGAAGGGTTGACGCACAATTGAGTTGTCTAAATATGTTTATATATACACTGCAGGAAGCCTGTACATAATAGGTAAGGATTACAATCAGAAGGAAAAACACTAAATTAATTATCAAAATCCTACTCTATTTCCTATTCTCACTATAACTTTAAAACAAAGTGATATTTAAATACTTCAAAACTATTCAAAGATCATTCTGTAGCAATCCTCGTGTGAGAACTAGAATGATCAGACCACATGGATGGTCAATAAACACAGCTATCAAAATATGTTTCCAACAACTTTGAGGTCAAAAAGAATTATACCTGGAACGAGGCCCCCACCAAGCACCCTTGCAACTTCAATTCCAAAGAGTCCAGATCTAAACTTAAAAAATAACAAATATAAACAGTCTATGTAATATATATTTTAAAAAATAGTCATGTCTCTCCTAAGATACAAAACACATAAAATATATCAACCTCAAACCATACAATAAAGATTTCATTTCTCAATTCAAACAACTGAGCAATTACCCTATTTAGCGCCCCCCCCCCCCCCAAAAAAAAAAAGCAATTACCCCCACAGTTCATTTGACAGGTACGCAACAAATAAGCCAATATTCTCCTACACTCAATATGTGCAATATATATGTACAGTATTGAATGAACAACAGAAAATAATATAAACACCAAATTACAGAAGACGGCAAGAAGAATTTTATCACCCATTGAGATATGAATGCAACTTTAAAAATCCAGGTGACACAGCTATTTAAATTCAAACCACCTGACTTTAAAAATTACAACACTACTCCCTTTTTTTTTTTTTTTTTTTGAAAGGTACAATACTACTCCCTTACACCAAAGCTACCTGTATATACTAACTAGAGGGACGCCACACAATGTACATGGGCCTTGTCCCACTCAAATTAATTGTCACTAACTTAATTCAAGCTATGAATTAGTTTATTGAATATAAATTTTAATATATATATATATATAGATGAGAAGGGGAGCCTTGGCGCAACGGTAAGAGTTGCCGCCGTGTGACCTGAGGTCATGGGTTCGAGTCGTGGAAACAGTCTCTTGCAAATACAGGGTAAGACTGCGTACAGTAGACCCTTGTGGTCCAACCTTTCCTCGGACCCCGCACAAGGCGGGAGCTTCATGCACCGGACTGCCCTTTATATATATATATATATATATGAAAAATGCCTTGAAAACTTTCATGCAAGCCCATGGATTCAAATCTTGATTATCATTATAATGTTTCTTTGTTTTTGTTACAATTCCTACCTATAATCCTGTCAGCATCTGTTTTTTTCTTACTTCTATATGTATATTCTATTTGATACAAATTCTAATAGTTCTTAAATTTAAATTTTTAAAATTCTTATCATTAAATTTGTTTAAAATTAAGAGTGGACAACTTACCAAAATATTATTGATTTTTATTATAAAAGGTAACTCATATACAATGAGTGAAATTCTTAAAAAATTAAGGGGGCAAACATACCCTCAATTCACTTTGCAGTTATCTTTCTCCCTCAAGTTTTGAAATTTTTCCAAGTGGAAACCTCCCATCTCTAGACTGAACTTTGCAATTATCTCAGACATTTCGATTTTATCTGTATTAAACCAATGCAAAGCTTCATCATTTGATTGTGGAACAATATCTTCCACCAATCATGGTTTTATACAGATTTCTCCTAAACTTTCTGTGCTAACAAATACATCAATTTCCCTGATCGGCACTGCCTTCTATGATTTCAAAGACACAAGTTACAGCTGTTTGAATTGAGAGTGTCAAGAAGAAAGTGAAATACTCACAAGGGAATTCGCCAATCCAACTGATTGATTCCCCTATTCACATCAGTCAAACGCAAAGGAACAGACTCAGCCGGTTGCTGAGGCAACCACGAACTCAACACATTCTCTGAAACGTGAAACCCACTGGTCTTGCCCAAATCAGACTCGTCTTCGACGACGAAAGCACTAATAGTGCCCGAACGGTTACACTCCCGGCAAGACCCCCACCACTGCCCATACGTTTGCCCGCAATTCGAACAGACGTAAGAAGTCTTACTCTTCTTATTCTTCCGATTACCCACAAAGACCCCTTCAGACCGACCTACCGAATATTTACTCCAACTACTTCTTCCACCGCTTCGAACATCTTTCTGATGTAAGCTCGACGAAATAAGGGGATTCTCGTCTTCGCTGCTCGAATCGGGCCCTCGATCATCAGTTTCGCTTTGAGCTTGAGT
This sequence comes from Vitellaria paradoxa, assembly GCA_019916065.1. Taxonomy (NCBI): domain Eukaryota; kingdom Viridiplantae; phylum Streptophyta; class Magnoliopsida; order Ericales; family Sapotaceae; genus Vitellaria; species Vitellaria paradoxa. Next base: position 48,785,790 of record CM034240.1, read on the forward strand.
TGCAAAGCCAGAGGTGGGATTGAAACCAGAGACACAACGGTTTCTTATATTTCTTGAACTAATGTCAATGTCGTTAGCCCGCGAATTAGAACTATTCCAGCCATTGGAAGCTAATCGATTGCCGAGACCGAGAGGAGGGCTGGTCGAGGGAGTGAAGTAGTGAAAATGGCTAGAAATTTTAGGGTTTTGGGAGGGTTTACATGAGAGAACCGTGGGATCTGAGGGGAGTCTCTGCTTGGTCAAATTGTGAAGATACCCGCGGGCGTTGAGGACTCTTAGCGCTCGCATGTCTAAGACTGACATCAACCTCAGAGAGAGTAAGGGAGATGGAGAAAGAGAGAGATGTTGTGCCTGTTGTTACTTGCTTTCAGTTATACGAATCTGAAGACCGCGAAGCTCCAGTGACGACTCCAGTCCAAGGCCGTGTTTGGTGGACTTTGGGATTTACAACGGTCCAAAAAATGACACTAAGATGTGTTTGGGACGAAAAGAAGTGAAATAAAATGAAATAAAATAAGATAATTTATAATTTATAATTTGAGTGATAAAATAAAAAAATAAATAAATTTTAAAAATTTTTTAAATTTTTTAATAATTTTTAATAAATCAAACAAACTCTAATATGCTGAAGTGTTTATTCCACCTACACCTTGTAATTTCACTTTTGGATCTTTATACCCACAGATTTTATAAGTCTGCACTTAGATTCTTAAAATTTATTTTATGTTCACTTAAACCTTTTTTTTTTTGTTAGATTTTCTATTTAAAAGTAAAATTTTCATCTAAAATTACTTTTATACTGTTGATATTAATATAAAAAAATGTATGAAAATTTTTGAGAGTATGATTCATCCATCATTATTGTCAAATGCTAATGGAAATAAAATGAAAAAAAAATGAGAAATTAAAATTTTTTTCTTCCATGTTTAATTTATTAGATTATTGATAAAAAATAATGATAATTTATATATATTTATAATTACTAATATGTGTATAATATAAATATTAAATTATTAAAGTGAAACAAAATAATTTAAAATAATAGTATAGAAAGGTTCAAAAAACTTAATAAATTAATTATAGTGTAATTTCTATTTCATGTTTAATTTATTAGATTATTAATAGAAAAAAATAATGATAATTTATTTATGTATAATTATTTATTTATATATAACATATATTTAAAATATTAATGCAAAGTGTAATAATTTAAAGTATTAATATAAAATTGTTCACAAAAAATTTTAATAAATTAATTATAATGTAATTTGTATATAAAAAGAGATACATTGTATCATAATATAAATATTATTTTTTAATATTAAGAGTATAAATGTAATTTTATTTTATTTAATTGTTTAAAAATTAACTTTTATATTAAAATTTTAACAAAAGATGGTATGAGCAAATATAATACAAACTTTAGAGGTTTATGTGAAGTACTGTGAGTGACCTGTCTATGAAAAAGTGAAATAGGAGATGAAATAAAAAAATAATACTTTCTATTTCATATCGTATGAGTAAAAGAATAAAATAGCATACATGTAATATTTAACATTTATAAAATACAATGCATTTTAAAATTATAATGACACTGAATTCAATTTCAGGTTATATGTTTTCAGGATTTTTTATAGATAAATGAAATTAAAGTTCAATTATTACACTTAAATAACCACTTTGTTCAAAATTTTAAAATTATTAAAATTTTAACTTAAAATTATAAAAATATTAAAATCTTTCTAATGCCCATTTCAACTATTATTACTTATTTTTGCATTTGCGAAATTACCTCAACTTTTAAACCACAAGGGATTTATTTTATATCATTCTTGCCGTTTCATCTCCCTCCCTCTCTCTCTTTCTCTATCCACACTCTCCCCCTCTTATAACCTTTCCCGCCAGAAGAACTTGCGAATATATTCAACTCCTCGTCATTGAGAGATGTCGAAGGAATTAAAGTGGGACGGGAGAGAAGCATATGAATTCAATCATTTCTATTAATAGTAATGTTACACTTATATTCAATTTTTACATCTATGCTTACACTTTATCAATTTGTACTAGTCACTACTATAGTGATCAGTATATTTGATTCAAAATCATTACAGTCGTAAAAACAATATCATTTTAGTCATTAAAAAGAGAAAAACACAAAGTAAAAGCGATGTCGTTTTGCAGTTGTGATAACTTTGAAGCAAATGCACTAATGACCACTACAAATTAACGGAGTGTAAACACAAGGTGTAAGAGTTGAGTGTAAGCATAGTAATAATTTTCTACTAGTACAAAATTTCTCATACGTGGCAACGATGGGTTTAATTTTGTTATGGAAATCAAAGGTGAGTGAGTGTGAGAGAGAAAGAGATAAAAAAAAGTTATATAGGGTTTAAAAGTTAAAATAATTTGGTAAATACAAAAATAAATAAAAATGGCAGAATAAAATATTTAAAAAGTTTCATATTTTCGTAAATTTAAATTCAAAATTTTATGATTTCAGGATTTAGAAAAAAAAGTATCCATTTAATAGTAATTTATGAACTTTAAGTCCATTTATATGAAAAAGATCCCAATGGTTTAAGTATCATTAGTTAGCAACGACTAATTAAGACTGAACACAAATTATTATAATTGATCAATCATAATTACTCAATGTTTTTATGACTTATTTGGTATCGTAGCAAAACAATTTTTGAAATAAACTTATCAATTTTCTATTTATATTTATCAAATTTTAATAAAAAGTATCAAAAATTACGAAAAATTAAATTCCCAAACGCCCCAATTGTTTACATTTATATATAACAAGGTGTTGAATTATTTGGAATCTGTTTGCCTTTTTAATTTTCTTCTTTTCTGCAATCTCTTATTTATAGTAATCAAATAGTTTATTTTAATTATGAAAATATAATTTAGAATCCTTGCAATTTTTTATTTTTTTATTTTTTTCTCTAAATGTATGCTTAGAAACGTGTGTTTCACGTACTCGATGGAGATTAATTATTGTTTTTTTTCTGTATTTTTTTTATTTTTTTGTTTGGAGTTTATTTGTTATTTTGTGATTTGTTATTTTGTGCTTTTGAAAAAAAAAAAGTTCAAACATATTTGATTATTTATATTTTTAAATTTTGTTTTAAAACATAGAAAATAAGTTTACACATAGAATGTAAAGTAACAAAAAGTCGTTTTGAATATTTTTAATCTAAAATAAACAAATCTCAAAATAAAAAAATAGGGCATTTTTTGTTTCTTTATTTTGAAAATTTTAAAATATAAAACACATAAAATTGAAAATATAAAATAAAAAATAGAAAAGTAAACCAAATACTGTCTTGAAGGGACTTTAAAATAACCAATCCTAAAATTATAGACAATTCGAATAAATAATAAAAAATTAATGGTATCAAGATTTGAGCTTTTAGAATAATATTACAATTTTATAATTTTATTATAAAATATTAATTCCTAAAATTTGATCAATAAAAAATTGTTTAAACGTGAAAAAAAAGGTGAGGAAATATGCACGAATAAACATTAAGTTTTTTTTTCTTTATTTTTCGGTTATAAATTATTTATTCCTAACATTTGATTTGTCAAAAGTTATTTGGAACATGCTAAAACGAAATTGTCATGAATTTCTAAGGTAAAGATTTAAAATAATATTATCTTTCACGATGTGACGAAATCGGCCAAGATTAGGGTGTGTAATTAAAGCTCTAACAAAATAAAATCCTACAAATATTTACAAATACAAATTACGAGATAGTAAAATTTTAATTTTTCACTCACTGTACGAATTACGAGACATTTACTTTTACAATTTTATACTATATTATACAATTTTATACAACTCAAAACACCCCCTAAGTGTGGCCCAAAGCAACCAATGTGGCATGATAAAAAATTTTAGGTGGTATTTGATTATTTTTTTATTTTTCAGCTTTGTTTTTTATTTTTTATTTTGAGATTTTTTTCTTATTTTACACTTTTGAAAATAAAGAAAATAATTCAAAACGTATTTAGTTACTTGTATTTTTAAATTTTATTTAAAAAAATAAATTTATACATGAATAAAAAATAAAAAAATCATTTTAATTCAAAATAAAAAATATAAAATAAAAACAGAAAATATAAAAGCAAATCAAACCAAATGTCATCTTAGTTCAGGAAATAAATGGATCGGTTGGACTCAAACCATTGGCAAAAGGTGAAAAAAATACAAATATTTTTTAAACCAGATACACATTTGATCATTGAGATCAAAAAGTTTTAAAAATATATCTTAAAATTGAATTACTGTTTAAAGATAATAATAAAATACAACTATAAAATATAAAATACATTTTTAAATTTAATTATTTAAATAAATTTGAAAATAACAAAAAACATGTTAATCTGTTTAATTAATCCGACCAGTTACATGTTAATGTATTTGACCTCTTTAACCTATTTTTAGAAACAAGGTAAAGATAAGTCAAAAAAATTTTAAAAATTAATGAGTCAATGTATAACAATTAAGGTGGCGTTTGGAGTGGTAAAAAATAAGAAAAAACAAGAAAAAATATGATTTGGGTTAATTTTGGTGGAAAAATCTGTTAGACGGATTCAAAAAATAACACTCATTTTTTCAAAATCGTGGGAATGGTTTTCCAAATCCGTTCCCACGAATTCAAAAAAATTCATAAAAAATAGTAACAATGGTACTCGTTTGAAAGTTTTTAATTAGAAGAATATGATTGTCAAAAAAAAAATTTACGCAATCAGTTAACCTCTTTCCGAAATTTTAGTTTTTTTAAGCGAAATTAGTAAAGACAGAAATATATAAGTTAGTAATAACGGGGAACAAAATAGAGATTATTGAAGATTTTTTTTTTATTTTTTGAAACTTCAAACGGTGCGTAACTCATTGCACATCTCTATCCAAGACACGGCCGTTTGGACCCATAGTTGCGTTATAAATTGTCCACAAATGCTTCACCATACGTACAGTATATCATCCGTACGCCTAATAAGATTAATAAATTTCAAATCCCCACTTCATTATTCATCAAATTTTGGTATGGTATTCAAATTCAAAATCATGCCACATGTTGCAATCATATTATTTATGGGTGTCTTTGGTTTTGTTAAAAATTTCTGAAAACTTATTTACTTTTTATTTCGTTGTACAGATTATGAACGTACAAATTATCTTCTTTTTTATTATTCTAAAAATATCATATAAATACAAAGATTTAATAAAAAAATAAATACAAGATTAACAATTACTATAAAAATTCTACTCCAGACGATATTTTTAACCATACATTTTATCTTGAAGTTTTATAAGTATAGTTTCCTCTTATATGTAGATAAGTTTTGGTTAGAAAATAATAAAATTCAATCTATTTCTATATTTTTTTTTTCTAAAAATTAGTGTTTTCCTTTTCGTAGATCTTTTTTAGATTTATTTTTTAAAACTAGCAATTTATTTCCCAAATTAATCCTTTCTTTACTTAATTAAAAAGTACATACCGGGGAGGTAATCGGATCAGGTTGACCCTGACTTACAGTCACCTCATAAGATAGATGTGCGGAAAACAATTGGAGGGAAAATCGATAGGAAGGGCGCTCAAATAGGTAGGTTTGCGGAATAAAAAAGGCACCAACTTTCGTCAGTTTGGGAATGCCAAGTGCCAACTCGGAATCGGAAATTCAATCAATCAATGGCCCCCATTCATCAGATTTTTCATTCCTCGATCAATTAATTAAACATGGGATGTTCAAACGCAACAGTTTCTGCTCATACGAGAGAGACAGGCTCGGGAGCCACAATTTCAATTTGCGACAGAACATCAACATCAGCATCAAATTCATTTCTCTGTTCTGATTCGGGTTCAACGCAAGAAAAGATTGCTCTCGCAGATGGTATGTCCCTCGCGCCCTTGTCTCTATCTGCAGAATCGGCCAAAAATGGAGATGGGTTTTGCTTATTAATGGTTTTCCTCACGTGGGTCGTGATTTTATCTGTTTTTGGGTGTTTAGGTGGAGAGGATGATGAAAGAGAAGGCCAATGACTCACCTTTCTGCTTTCTACATCCACGTCTTTGTGTATGTATATCTACATGCGTGTATATATATCCATTTGGGTTTGTGGTTGAATCTAGATTAGTGGGCTTTTAATTATGGCAGCGGGAAAAAATAGAGATGTAAGTCCGGCGCTGTTGAAATTTGGGTTAGCTTTGGCTCTCTCTCTTGGTGGGATTCTCTATTCTATATTCAGAGCCAAACGGATCAAACCTTCTCAATCTCCACCTCCACCTCCTTCTTCAGGTTTGTTCATCTTCTTTGTATTGGTTTTGATCTGGGTTTTTGAGTTTTTTGGATTTTGATCTTCGTTCAATTGAATTCAGATTGTGGTAATCAATTTCGTGCAGGAGGGGGAAGAGTTGTGGTGAAAAAAGAATTTCAGGCATTGAGGGTGCCATCATTTTCTTCCAATTCTGCTTCAGTTTCGTCTGAAAAATATGTAAGATTATTTGAAGGATAATTCTCATTTAGACCCCCTCTGGTTTTCCCTTTTTACACCTAGTCTCCTGCACCAGCACCACCAATCGATAAATTTTTTCTTAATAAGTAACCGTTGATCATTTGAAAGAACTAGAATACCTTTAAAACAAAACCATAAAATTATATGCTTCTTTTAATAGATATAATAATTATGAATAAAATATTAAGATTTTATACTATAATCCGTTAAAGAAAACATCGCTAATGCATAAATTTTTTGAGTTAAATAACTTTTAACTTATTGACCAGTTTTCTTAAAATTTATTTTTTCTTAATTATTATATATATTAAATGAATCATATAACTTTTATTTGAGATTTTTGTTTGGTCAACAGTCAGGAAAACTAACAATAAGAAATGTTGGTGTACAAATCCCAGACTAGTGGAAGTGTTGGGACTATTTCTATTCTTAGTTGATCTGTTTTTTCTGTTACAGATGTTGATGCGTGCCAGCTTGCTGAGTTGCTTTAATAGGTGTGGAATGTTAATTTGATCCATGGAAAAATCATTAACGAGACTATGGTTTTCTTGTTTATGGAATTGCAAACTTTCATTCATGATCACTCTGTGTCTGCTAAAATATTATAGTTAAGAAACTTAGGCTATTAGTAAGTTTCCATGGGTTTTAGGAAGGGGAAAAAAAAAGGGATCGTGTCTAGAAGAAATATAGTGGAAAGGAAAAATTTCAAATCTTGTAAAAGTCTCCCTAGTCTCTGTGTTGTAAGACCTCACCTTATTTAATTATTCTTCTTTGGAGCTATTAAATGATCCATTTGGGTATCAAAGATTGCCATGTTCAATGTTTGTTTTGAATTTAAAATAAAAATGGTGTGTGGAATTGGAATTCTTCTGTTCACTAGTATTTCTTTAGACTATAAGTCCCCCTCCTCTCTCTCTCTCTTCAATGGGACCGTTTGCAGAGATATCCTTTTATAACTCCTTTTGTGGGTGCAGGAAGGTTCATGTCTCTCAAAGGTTTCCCCTGATAATTCTGTAGCTGCTTTCTCTCCAAGAAGTATATACAGCGGAGATAATGATGGCTACATCTTGCCAGAGTTCAATGAGCTTGCGAAGGATTTTGATTTGGCTGCCACCGAGGCTGGTTTTTCTCCAAAAAAAGATGCACCGACAATTCACTACAATGTTGAAGCACCAAGTGCACATAAACATGCTGATATTGAGGTGTACGAGCAAGAGATTAAGAACCTGAAGAACACGGTCAAAGTTCTCAGAGAGAGGGAGACGACCCTCGAGATTCAATTGCTCGAGTATTATGGTATTAAAGAGCAAGAAACTGCTGTTATGGAGCTTCAAAACCGGCTGAAGATAAATAATGTGGAGGCCAAATTTTTTACGCTTAAGATCGAGTCCTTGCAGGCAGATAATAGAAGATTGGAGGCACAAGTGGCTGATTATTTGAAACTCGTGGCAGAGCTTGAATCATCAAGAGCAAAAATAAAGCTGCTGAAGAAGAAACTCAAGTCTGAAACTGAACAGAACAGGGAACAAATTTTAGCCCTTCAACAAAGAGTCCAACAGCTACAGCATCAAGAACACGAGGCCGTTGCAAGGGGACAAAAAAGAATCGAATTGCAATTGGAACAACTGAAGAATTTGGAGAAGGAAGCAGAAGAATTGAGGAAGTCTAATCATAATTTGCAGGTTGAAAATTCAAGTTTGGCTAATAAGTTGGAATGCACTCAAATGCTTGCACATTCTGTTTTAGAATTTGAGGAGGTACTCACTTTCATTTCTGGTCCATTAATCTTGTTCTTGTTTCTCTTATCCCCAATATTTTTGTTAGAAGTTGTCACGCATCAATCTATAATAAAAACTAGTTATCCCATGTAGGAGATGTACTTCCTTCTCTTATGTGTAGTTGGGCTTTTAGTGTGGTATTATAATATATTTTTAATTGGGTCTTACCATAGTCCACGTTGTGCCTACGTCTATAAGAGACTATTAGAACTTACCAGTTGTCCCACTTCAGCTCTCTCACATAAGAGTTGGATTTTCCTCACCTTAACACCTAAATTTTAAGGTTGAGACCTCATTCCCTTATGTGTAGTCGGGTTTTTTAATAAATTTTTGAATTTAACTTGGAGACTCCCCTAAATATGTCTTGTTGCAGGCTGAAGCATTAAAAGGAGAGAGCCAACGGTTAAAAGAAAAAAATGGAGATTTATCCAAAGAAGTTGAGCGACTCCAGGCAGGTCGATGCGCCGATGTTGAAGAACTCGTTTACCTCCGATGGGTAAATGCTTGCTTACGTTTCGAGCTGAAAAATCACCAGCCTGGAGGTTCTGGAAAGACAATTGCCCACCTTAACAAAAGTTTAAGCTCAAAGGAGAAAGCCAAGGAGCTAATACTTGATTATGCAAACCAAGAAGGCTTGGCAGAAAAGGGTATAGATGTTACAGACTCTGATTTCGACCACTGGCCATCATCCCTTGGTGCTTCTGCTACAGACTCCTGCGAGTTCGATGATTCTTCATTGGAAAACTCATCCCAAAACAACAACAAAACGGACACTGCGAGCAAAACGAAAATTTTCAGCAAGCTGAGGAGACTACTGAAGGTAAAAGACAGTCGTCGTCACAGTCGCCATTTGTCATTGGAAAAAAGTGCATCGGTGGAAAATCTGACGGCGCATTCTAGTTATTCTCAGAGGTCCAGTTCTGGTTTAAGGCGTCCATCGCTGGGTTCGTCTAGATCTTCTTTGGATCTCCATTCTAGTTATTCTCAAAGGAGCAATTCTTTTGGGTTGCGGCGTCCATCACTGGGTTCGTCTAGATCTTCTGCGGATCTCCAAAGACTGAGTGGAAAAGAAGATGCAAAGGAATTGGATGGAGGTATATCTACAAATGGTGATGTTGGGCCCTCGAGTGCGTTTAAAGCCATTGTTTTGGGCAGAGGAAGTGTTGGTGATTCACCGCAGGGAAACCAGCTGGATCAGAAATCTGAATTGGCCAAATATGCTGAAGTTTTGAAGGTCTCTTCCGATGAAAGGTCACAGTTTCCCCTGAGATCAGTATCACATCATTCTTGTTAAATTTTTTTTTTTTTTTTTTTTTTGTACATAGTTTTAAAATTTTTGAAACCTAAATAATGCAATGTTTTAAAAATTGTACTTGACCCGCCCAGTTGAATTGATAAACTCCAGGCCTGGCCTAAAAAACGATTCAATTCATTGTTCAAATCCATTGTGACAAAACAAAGCCTAAATCGATGAAAACTGCGATTGAACCAGTAATCTGAACAAATGTTAGCTTTTAATGTAATTTTAATTATTTTAATATTTAATTTTATCAATATATTATATTTAATCAATTTATGACAGCATGGTTAAATTTTGCTTAATCCGACAGTTGAGGCATTGACCATAAACTAATCATTTTCTGGATTCGCTTTCTTTTGTTCAGGTTTCAAAATATTGTTACAATGGGCATTCAAACTCCATATCTCCCAAGTGTTTTTTCCCCATTTATCATTGGACTTATTAGACGTGAATTTAGAAACTAAGTGTGCATTAATAGTGACAAAAAGTGAGATAAAATGATATAAAGTGAGATAATTTATAGATTTGTAATTCGTGCAGTGAGATAAAGGTGTGTTTGGTTTGTTAAAAATCACTGAAAAGTTTTGAAAATCTTTGAAAATTTCTAAAAGTTATTTATTTTTTATCTCACTACATGAATTATGAATTCACAAATTATTTCACTTTATTTCATTTTATTTTATTTTTTGTCATTTTAAACGCACCCAAAAAAGTGAATAATTTTTAAAAATTTTTAGATATTTTCAGAAGTTTTAAGTGATTTTTAACAAATTAAACGAACCTTAAAGTGTGCATTTGAGTTAACAAAAAAAATTTTAACTTTTTGTAACTCTTGTTCTGACATTGGTACGTGTCACTTTTAATAAAAAATTGTGTTTCATAGAAGTCTGTAAAAGTTAATGAATAATTGAAAAAGTTAATAAAAAATTGGATTAATTTAAAAAAAGTAAGTGATTTTGTGTGCTCTAAGGGTTTGTGTGTGTGTGTGTGTGTGTTTTGCCAGGCTCTGAGAAAGCATGTGCACAAATATATTTACCAGTTTCGTTGTGGTTTTTTGGCATTCAGTTGACTAGATTTTCTAGATTGTTTCTCATTTCTTTCCATGTTTCATTAATTTTGGTACAAAAGAAATTGTTCATAGAATTATATTTGTCCATGTTTTCTCATTCCTTTCCATTTTTCACTTATCTTCGTATCAAAGAAATTGTTCATGGAATTATGTAGTAAGATTTTGTTTGGATAATTAGATATTGTAAATTAACAGATTTAAAATTAAATTATATTAAAATATAAGTGATAGAGTTAATTTTTGAATAGTATATTGATTCTTTTTTATAATTACTAATAATTATTACTAAAATAGTGGTGTCACTACTCTCTAAAATAGTAGAGTTACTAGAATTTTTAATAATAATAATAATTATTATTATTTTTTGTGATAATTATTATTACAAAAGTATTTTTTCTCTATTTACCATTAGACTTATTGGAGACTTAATTTAGAAACTAAGTGTGCATTTGACTTATAAAAAAACTTTAATTTTTTTTGTAACTTTTGTCCTGACATTGTTGTGTGTCACTTTTTTTGGGTAAAAATTATATGTTTAGTAAAAACTTGTAAAAATTAATAAATAGTTAAGAAAAATTAAAGAAAATTAGATAAATTTGAAAAAAAAAAGGTAATTTTGTGTGTGGTAAATTTTTTTCCCCCAAAAGGGCTCTGAGAAAGCATGTGACAAAAAAAATTTATCAATTTCATTGTGGTTCTTTGGTATTCAGTTGACTTGAGCTTATGGATTGTTCTTCATATTTTCTTGTTTCTTTCCATTTTTCATTAATCTTGGTATAAAAGAAATTATTCATAGAATTATGTGTTGTTGATGTTTTGTCATTCCTTTCCATTTTTCACTTATCTTAAAAAAAAAAAAAAGGATTTAACCTCGAGAGATTCACTCCCTAGGTCAAACCCCTAGAGAGTGAATCTCTTTTGGTTTGTGCCACACATACCGGCCCCTCAACATGTATAGCGGTCAATCGCGAACTCGCGTAGCAGCGGGGAGTCGGACCCACACCCAAGAACTGGATACCCGTCCTACCAACCATTACTACGCTTTGCGCCCGGGAGGCTGGCCCCAAGTTTTTGCTAGAGAGGAGACTTGAACTTGAGACCTTGGGGTGGTAAGTCCCTAAGTCCCAGTCCAAGACCATCCCATCTAACCCCTTGGGGTTTCACTTATCTTGGCATCAAAGAAATTGGTCATGGCATTTTGTTGTAAGATTTTGTTTGGATAATTAAGGATTTTAAATTAATAGACTTGAAATTAAATTATATTAAAACATAAGTGGCAGTGATAATGTTTGAATAAAATATCAAGTTTTTAATAATTACTGATTATTATTATTAAAGTAGTGTGCCATTATTTCTTAAAATGGTAAAGTCACTAGAATTTCTAATAATTATTTTTTGTGATGATTTCAAATTTATTATAAAACCATCATGTTAAATTACTCAAATCATGATGACGTAATTTTTCTTAAGTTTTAGTACTAAGGGGACGTTTAAAATGAGAAAAAGTGACATAATTTGAGATAATTTACAGATTCGTAATTTGTATAATGAAATAAAAAATAAAAAATTTTTAAAAATTTTTAACATTTTTTTAATGTGCCAAACGCAACTTAAATCTCTTAATTTCAACTTCATAAATACAAATACAATCTTAAATGGCTTAATTTCAAATTTATAAATACAAACTTGACCTAAGTGTTCTTTAGGACGTAGTCGAATATTAGAATCACATGAAAACATCCAAGTTTTTTTTTTTTTTTTTTTTTAATTTTAGAGAGGTTAAAAACATATATATTTTTTAAGTAATGTTCTATCAGTAAAGTACTCTACCAGAAGAAATGCACCAGGATGACATATTGACATATTAGTTTTATGGGCCTATTATTTTTAAAATAATAATTCATTAAAACATATCTTTATTAAAAGAGAAAATTTATTTTAGTAGAAGAAAAATGGGGCAAGAACTATGTGGCAGTAATATTATTATAATAAAAGTATATTATGATGACTAGTTTCTTTTAAAATGATAAGTATATTATGATAATAAATTAAATAATAATATTTTGGAATGAAATATTAAACATAATATGAGAACATAAGACAAATATGGAATTACAGAAAAATAAATACAAATATGTTAATTCGAAATTGAGAATACTTGATAAGTAAATTGATTATTAATATTTTATTTAGATTTTAAAATATTTAAATATAAACATAAAATGATACAATATTAAAAAAATAATTTCCTTATTCGCTATTCATCATTTATCATTATGATTTATGGTGGGTCTATATAAGTATTCCAATTACAGTTCATTTTATGTTTTTGTGAAATAATTTTTCAATAATTTTTCTTAACATTTTGTTTAGAATAATAGATTTGATTTAATTTGTGTTTAGAATTAAAATCAGATTTTATGAGTTAAATTTGATTTTATTTTATAACTTAAGTTTTAAAATTTTTATATCATTTGAAATCTAACAAAAAACAATAAAATTCAATAAGGATTCATTCTTTTCTTTAAGCCATCCAAGTAAGTGGATAAATTAGCCTTTATCTTATTTACTATATTTTCTATTTCATATTAACATAATTAAATTTAACAGTTCTCTTAAATTAATTTAATTTAATTCTTAAATTCAAATATATGTTATAAATATAAAATTTCATTTATCAATTCTTTTCAAATCAAATTAAATTAGTTATTTATTTCAATATCAAATCAATTCTTAACTCTCGGCTAATGACGAAGCCTTGTTTTTGTTTAGCATTAAGCAGGGAGGCTAACATCGATTGTGGATCTTAGCCCATTACTCGCAAATGCTGACTGCTGCACATTTAATTTTTTTTTTCCCCTAGATCGAGAAAGATGTGCATTTTTTTTTCGGCTTCGTTCAAACTCACAAATAAAATTGGGTTTGAGTAGAAAAAAAGGTTAACTATTATTTGTTGTAACTTGCTACTAATTAACTATTAAACAGTTATTTTTTTGTGTTTGAGAAGGAAAAAATTAAATTTTTAGCTTTTTGTTGATTGGACATTTTTGCCCTTCAATGTTTAAAATATCGAAGATAAATTTGATCATTTAAAAAAAAAAACAAAAAGATAGTACCTGGTAGCCGAGCTACCAATTTTTTCCCAAATACAGTTGCCAACATCAATCATTTTTTTTTTTTTTGTAAGAATGTGGTTCAAATAATAAAAATATTTTCAAGTTATTAAGTAATATATTAATTATATTGAATATTAAAATATTTAAAAATAAAATTTTGTAATAAAAATTAAAATATTATAAAAATTCAGTTATTAATATAATTTTAAAATATTTTTAAATAATATTACTAAAATATTTAAAAATAAAATTTGACAATATAATTTAAAAATTATAATAAAAATTCAACTATTATAAAAATTAAAGTATCTACATGCGTCTCATTGAACCTATATAAAAAAATATTTTTTTATTGTAAAAAATAAATTATATTGATAAATTATTCTTTTTAGTTTTTTAATAATTGTTACTTGAATTATTATAAAAATTGTAGATAATTAATATAATAAAAATAATTATTATAAAAATAATCATTAGTCTGCATGAATATTTGAATTAATTCTTAAATTTAAAAAAATTATGGAGACTATTTTCTTATGGTATAAATAAAAATATTTTAATAGGTTAATTGAACTAAATTTTTATTTAAAACATAGACAATTAAAAATCATATTTTTAGAAATAAATTCTACTTATAACACGTGAGTTATTTTCATATCATAAAGTTTAAGATTAAGTTTTTTTTTTTAAATCTTTTGAAAAATATTTTCTATTGTAAAAATTAAACTATAATGACAATTTATTTTTTTAAATATTTTAATAAACAAACAGATATTATTACCTGGATTAATTTTTATTATAATATTTTAAATTATTTTGATAAATTATTTTTATAATTGAGTTTTTATTATAATATTTTATATTATATTAATAAATTTTATTTTTATATATTTTAATATTTAATATAATTAATATATCCCTATTTTAATATTCAATATAATTAATATATCACCAATAGTTCAAATATATTTTTATTATATTAATTATCTAAGTTTTTTTATAATAGCTCAAGTAACAATTATTAAAAAATTTAGAAAAATAATTTATCAGTATAATTTATTTTCTATAGTAAGAAATATCTTTTATATGGGTTAAATAAAACATATGTAGACACTATGACAATAGTTAAAATTTTATTATAATAAAAAATATTCATTTAAGAATATCTTAAAATATATTGATAATTGAATTTTTATTATAGTATTTTAATTTATATTAAAAATTTTACTTTTAAATATTTTAATATTCCACATAATTGATATATTATCCAATAATTCAAAAATATTTTATTATTGGAACCATGTTCTACAAATAAAAATTGTTGGATTGATTGACGTTGGAGGTCGTGTTTGGAAAAAAAAAGTTAGTAGTTCAGTTACTAGCAATTACTTTTTTAACTTTTTTTAAAATGACCAAATTTACCTTCTTACATTTTCAACATTTTTTAAACATTGGAGGGCAAAATGTCGAATTAACAAAAAACTAAAAAGCTAGCTGTTAAAAAAGTTAAATTTTTTTCTTTTTTAAATAAAAAAATTAACTTTTTAGTAATTAGTTAGTAGTAAATTAAAAAAAAAACTTAATTTTTTCCCAAATCAAGCTTATCACAGGTTAGAACCAAGCAATATATATATATATATATATATACACATATATATAAAAATAAAAAAATAAACATGCGGTCTGCATTTGTTGTCACCAGGCTAACATCAACAATCGATGTCAGCCCCCTGCTGCCCAGTTTACTTGGGAAAAGAACTACATATGGTGTAATGGGAAATGCCATACCATGCATTCCGTTGGTACTCCCAGTGACGCGGGTTTGATCCCTGACTGTTATATCACATATCTCATAATTTACCTCCCTCACATGACTTGAGGGTAGGGGAGGTGGGGTGCTCACAAGGGAGTGTCATCCCAATAGCTACATAACTTGCTTACGTAAAAATTAGATATTACATTTTATTTTTTTATAAATAAACAAGTTTATCGTTAAATTAAAAAGCCAACTATGAAAATAGATTATTAAAATTCTATTTATGCATACATATATTTATTAAATAAAACAATGAATATAAGTTGAGAGGTAGCTTGAATTATATAAGATAAAACAAAAATATATCTGACTGTTATATCACACATCTCATAATTTACCTCCCTCACATGACTTGAGGGTAGGGGAGGTGGGGTGCTCACAAGGGAGTGTCATCCCAATAGCTACATAACTTGCTTACGTAAAAATTAGATATTACATTTTATTTTTTTATAAATAAACAAGTTTATCGTTAAATTAAAAAGCCAACTATGAAAATAGATTATTAAAATTCTATTTATGCATACATATATTTATTAAATAAAACAATGAATATAAGTTGAGAGGTAGCTTGAATTATATAAGATAAAACAAAAATATATAAAAAAAAGGACAAAAAGACATGGATCTCCCCAAAAAAAAAACCCTCAAGAATAAAAAAATAATAAATAATTATCAAAAAGTGAGCCAATAAATGCAAACTTTTAGTATTAACAACTCTTCTTTTCGCTATTTAAAAAAAAAAAAAAAAAAAAACTCTCTTTTTTATTTACAAATTTTCGACATAAAAAAATCTTAATTTAACTTTAATTGTTTAATAGTGTTATAGGTAAATAATTCTTTTTTTTTGGTTTTAAATAAGTAATTTTTTTTTTTTACTTTTCTATATGTTGAAATATCAACTTTAATTAAAATAAAATATAATTTTAATTAAATAAATCCTACATGACAAATAATTTTTATTTGAGAAAGCATATTATTGAAAATTATTTTCTAAAAGGATATTATTATAAAAATTCTTAAATTTTCTCTCATATTTTTCTCTTAATTTTCATTTCTCATCATCCTAATCTAAGGTTCTATTTGGAAACCTTTCAAAAAAAAAAAAAAAAAGGTTCTATTTGGAGTTACAAATTTTTTTCAAAACAATTTCGAAAAATCATAAAAAAATCTCGAAATTTTGGTTATAACTGTTTTGAACCCATTTTATATTTTATAATTTTGAAGTTAAGAAAAATAACTTAAAACGTATTTGCTCACTCAGGTTTTCAAATTTTATTTTAAAAATCAAAAAATAAGTCTACACATAAAATGTAAAATGATTAAAAGTCATTTTAGGCATTTTAAACTCAAAATAAGAAAAATAAAAAATGTTAAATCAAATATATTTTTAATATTCTTAAAATATGAGCCTCAAAATGAAACAAAAAATAAAAAATAAAAATACAAACCAAACGTCACATAACTTTCTCTAATTAAATTTTTATACTAAGACTGCGTTTGGTGTAGTAAAAAAAGATAAATTGAGATAAAATATGATTTGAGGTTAAATTTAGCTCATTTTTTTGAATAGTAGCAAACCGTGTGAACAGTTTTCTAAATCTGTTCCACAGATTCAAAAAATTTTCATAAAATAGTGATAATGATACTTGTTTGAAAGTTTTTGCCATGAAGAATGTGATTGTAAAACCAAATTACACATTCGGTTAACCTACTTGTAGATTTTTTATTTTTTTAGCGAAATATTGAAATTTTTTGAAATTAGTAATGGCAGAAATTTGAGTGATATAGAGGTTGTTGGAGATTTATAGTGATTTATTTTATTTGTTGGAGGTCCAAATGCAACCTAAGAGGCTGTTTAGCCAACAAAAAAAAAAAAACTAAAAGTTACCAAACTTTAACTACTTATTGTACTTTCTTCCAATTAAATTTTAACACCTATCACCTTTATGTCACATCTTTTTATTTTTGTTGTACTTTTGGCCAAAGTTGGCCAACCAAACAGCCCCTAAGTGTGCCTTTAATACACTGAAAAATGCTGAAAAATTTTAAAAATCTCTAAAAATTATTCATTTTTTATTTTACTACATAAATTAAGAAATAACAAATTATCTTATTTTATTTTATTATTATTTTTTTATTCCAAGCGCCCATTACTCTATTTATTATTATTATTTTTTAAAATTTGTTTGGAACTCCAAACGCTCTTTCAAGGGTATGCATTAATTCAAGTATAACGGCGTCGTTTTTGCGGCTAAACTTGTTGTGCTCCGCCTCAACACGACGCGTGTCTAGGGCCTACAGCGAGTATCCAAGTTTAGTCTACGCTAGAGGGTGCGTCCGTACAGAGACATTTGAGTGCCGTACAATAAAAAGCGCTCCCCACTTACAGTTATAACAAACGGGCACTCTCATCCTCGCTCACCTGCAGCTCTCTCTCTCTTGCTCTCTCACTCTCGCAGTTTTGGGTTTTGAACCTTGAAGGAAGAAAAATGGCGATACAAATGGTGGCTCCGCCCACATTACTGCCGCTACAAGCGCCAACGCCACCGCCTGATATCATTTCAAAAGTGTCCCTTTATGTGGGGGATCTGGATCCAAAAGTGAAGGAGGTGGACCTCGTGGAAACCTTCTGTCAGATGGGTCGATTGTTCTCCGTTCACCTCTGCAGAGATAAACGCTCTCGCCAATCCCTTCGATATGGTTACGTAAATTTCTTCTCTCCCTCTGATGGTATGTCTCTCTCTGTGTATACATATCTGCGGATGCTTATGCATTTGAAAATTGCTTTCTGGTTTCTTGAAGGGAAAGGGTTGTTTCTGGTTTCGTTTTTTTTTTTTTTGTTTTGTTTTGTTTTACTTATTGTTCCTCTGTTTTGATTAGCTTCCAAGGCTTTTGTTTGTCTGAACCACACGGAGTTGAAGGGAAAACCCATGAGAATAATGTGGTGTCAGAGAGACCCTATTGCAAGAAAGACTGGTATTGGGAATCTCTTCATCAAGAACCTTGATCCTTCTGTTACTAGTGCTAGCTTGCAGGAAATCTTCGGCAAATTTGGGAGTATACTTTCCTGCAAGGTGGCTGAGGAACATGGCAAGAGCAAGGGTTTTGGGTTTGTTCAGTTCAGTTCAGAGGAATCATCCATTGCCGCTCTCAATGCTCTCCATGATACCATGCTTGAAGGAAAGAAACTGTAATTACCCTGCAATCTGTTGTCCCTCCTTTCCTTTTGTAAATCGTATTCTTTTCTCTCAGTGCATAGTCCACGGTGTCATATTTGTTTCTGATAGGTCATTTTTTGAGGATTGTTGGCATTTTCATAGTTGCTCTGGTTCAATTTAAGGAAAGGGTTATAGTTTCTTTTATATTGGACGAGTTTCTTTTTTTTGTTCATTTTTGCTGAGTAAATTTTTTGTGCCGCCTATCCTATGTGTGTGTTTCCCTTCGATGCTTTCTCTTTCTTCTCTTTTAATGTTTACTTTTGTATTCTGCAAGTAATGACATGGGTTTCTTGCAGGTTCTACTTCTCATAAATTGGGCATGTCTTTCAGAAATCCAGTGTCATATTTCATGAGTGCCATGACTTGTGTTATGAGGCTTTTGTTACTTGCTAATTGCTTTTGTCTCAACTTTTCGTTTTCTCTTAGTTTTGTGCTTTTAAGACTACTTTGTTCTTAGTTAGGATTCATATTTGAATTCGCATTGTTTCCATGATATCATTTTGTTGTGACTTTGCTGGATGAATATGACAGAAGAAAAGAGTCTTAAGTGGTTCATTTTCTGAAGCATATCAATCATTTTGTTTGTGTTCCCTCTAATGATTTTCTGAAACTACTTAGCCATATTGCCAATTTATTAATTTGATTCTTTTATAATTGGTACAGAGTGCTGGTGCTCTCAACTATTTTCTTTTTATATTAGTTTTTAACAAAAATTGGCTGTCACGGTAGTTGATTGACTATAAATTCAGGCCATTGTTTTTGTTTTATGTTTTTGGAGTGGGAGTCTTAATTTGACAAGTTTATTATTTGATTTGACATCCTCTAGATATGTGACCAAATTTGTCAAAAAAAGTGAGAGGAAGGATGCTCATGAAGAACCAAAATTCACAAATCTTTATGTGAAAAATCTGGATGAAAATGTAACAGAGGATGTTGTTCGAGATAAATTTTCTGAATTTGGAAAGGTCTGCAATGTTCTGATCATGAAAGATGCTAAAGGCAAATCTAGGGGCTTTGGATTTGTCAACTTTGAGTTGCATGAGGCAGCTAAGAAGGCTGTGGAGGCCTTGAATGGTGCAGCACTACTTGGTAAACATGCCACGCGCTCATTTATTCTCCCTTGATTTTGACCTTAATGGTTTATGTAGTAGATTTGAAATGCATGTGTTATTTATGGATCAGGATCCAAGAAGTTGTTTGTTGGAAAGGCTCAGAAGAAAGCTGAAAGGGAAGAACTTCTAAAACGTGAATACAGGGAGAAAATCAATTTTTATACTGAGAAGCCAAAGGCTTCAAATCTGTATGTGAAGAATCTTGACACATCTATTGATGACATAAAACTAGAACAATGTTTCAGTGCTTTTGGAAAGGTGTCTTCTGCAAAAGTGATGCGCTTCGATAATGGGATTAGTAAAGGATTTGGCTTTGTGAGTTTCTCCACTCCTGAAGAAGCAGAAACGGCTTTGGATACTCTTCATGGTCGGCCATACTTCATGTGTCTCTTTTCCTATGTTTTATATATTATCTAACAATTTTCCTTTCGAAAAAAAAAAAAAAATCTAACAATTTCTTAGTTCACTAATTTGAGTCTTTTTTCAATAGGAAAAATCTTCCAAGGAAGGTCTCTATATGTAGCTGTAGCTCAAAGTAAAGAAGAACGCAGTAAAGCACTGCAGAGTTATTATGCACGGCACCCACAGCAGTCTTTCTTTACTCCTACTTTAGATATATCCACCCCTCAATTCCATCCAGCTTATTACAGTTTCTCTCCTTTTCCTACCCTAAATCCTGCCTCATGCATGAGTTCGTACCAACCACTAACATACCAACATTTTGGGAGAAGTGGGGGTTCACTGTATCCTTCAGTGTCAGAGAGTTACCAGAGAAACATTTCCACACATGTAAGAAAAATTCTATGGTTCCATTTGTAGTTTCTTTATCTTTTCCATGCTATTAGTTGCATCTGGTTTTCATTTCCATAGGTTGAGAAAATGCAATTGCAGGTTCCTGCAAGACAACCACAGCAAGAGGCCTTGATGGAATGGGTTTACCAACATGTATGCATCTCTTTTACTCTCTTACTTTTTGATTGCAAAAGATGAATTTCACTCTGGCTTCTGTAATAACACCTAGTCTTGACAAGCTAGCAAATGACATCTAATGACACATCACATACAGAAGTGGCCAATTGCTTTAGCATACATATCAACCCCTGTACTTTTAGTTTTTTTTTTTTAAGCTTAATAGGCATTATTATTTTGTACGCAACATTATTTATGTTATTTTGCTCGTATGCTGTGAAATTCAAATTGCAACAGTTGAAATGCATGCTACTTTGCTTCATTCACCACATGCTTTTTTTACTTTTTTGTTCTTTGCAGTCAGTGAGATATCCCAACTCTAATGTGGCTGCTGGAGCAATGAAGTATGAGACTTGCAAGGATCAAAAAATATCCTGGAACAAAAGAAGCAAAGCTGCTAAAGCTTTTTCCAAAGGATCATCCATTGGGAACCACAAGGAAAAGATGGGCAAACTTCTCTGCCCATTGATTGAGAATCTTCAGGTGTGTGACTGACCACCCAAATATCCCATCTAAAGGACACCACCATCTGTTAGTAAACTTTCCTTCCTCTAATTATCTCCATCTCTTTGCCATTTGTGTGACCACTAATATGGTTATTATCTCCCTCTCTCTCTTGCTAGCCTGTGCATGCGGCAAAGATTACAGGAATGCCGTTAGAAATGAACAATTCTGATATAAACAAGATCCTGAACTCGCCGAGGTCCTTAGAAATGCATGTTGAGAAAGCAGTCCAAGTGCTGAAGGATGCAAATTCTCAGACCAATGCAGATGGTTGTGTTGCTTCTCAGTCAGCCAAATCTGCTTGTTGCTACTGATCTACAGGATCACACACATCCAATGTGTCTCCCGCTTTCTTATCCAGTTCAATCAACATACTGTTTTTACCACTGCTAAATTTGGTAGATTCAGCTTTATAGGGGTCAATCAATACTGTTAAAAAATCTTTTAACTGATTTAGAGTATTGGAGACCTTATCCAATGCGGTGTTTGTTTCATTTTTTGCCAGTATGTACTCGATGCTCATTTGGATGTTGATATATGCCAAGGAAAGTGATTTTTGGTTTCTCAT
Source organism: Vitellaria paradoxa (assembly GCA_019916065.1). Classification (NCBI taxonomy): domain Eukaryota; kingdom Viridiplantae; phylum Streptophyta; class Magnoliopsida; order Ericales; family Sapotaceae; genus Vitellaria; species Vitellaria paradoxa. The sequence continues at coordinate 48,807,769 of CM034240.1, forward strand.
ATTCATGTGTCTTTGATTTGCATTCATGTCCAGCAAAAAAATGAGAAATGCAGTTTGGTTTCTAACTAAGATTGCGATATTGCAAGTTTGCTTTCCATTCCTCTCTTTTGTTGGGAAAGACAAGCTTTTGTGTCCTAAAATTTCATGGTTGGTTGCTTCTAGTTTTTGGAATTTGACCTCAACTTTCTCAGGCAGTGCATATTCTTCATTTACCAGGGTTATCCTACCCCACTAAAGAATAGCCTTCCTAATTCCTTCCAGACATCAAATTTTACTAGCTTTCCATATATAGATTTCTTATCCATTTCTCTATTTTGCAATTCTTACTATAGACGTACAACAATCTAGCAATACAGGACAACTTTTGAATAACATATAGCAACACAGGCAGGCTTCACACACTTGGCAGAGAATTAATAGAAAATGTAAGGGTTATTCATCCAATGAGGTCGATTCCTTTAAGTATAAGGGAATCAGCAAGGATCTGATTAGCAGCCTGAGACGGATGGACACTGTCCCAAAACACATACTGAGAGGCATTACTGCAGGTTCCTGGTGACTTGGGATTGCACAAAAAGATTGTTGTCTCCACTGTCCCTGTTCCACAACAACCTCTCCTTGCTTCTACAAACCCTGTACACACAATTATCAAATTATTATATTTTACATATTATTTGTATAATTTTTTTTAAATATTATATATTTTTATTGTAAATGAGATGAACGGATTTTACACAATTTGAGCTTAACCTTATTCAAGTTTGGCTCGTTTAAATTGAATGTGAGTTATTCATGAATGACTCAGTTCGTTTGTAGTTGCCGTAACAGTAGTTTATGACTAAAAAGCTTGTTGCATACCATTGGTTGAAGGACTTTTGACAAGGTCATAGAGGGGTTTGAAAATGTCGAAAACTGCGATTTTAAGGCCGGGAAGTTGCTTTTGGAGACTGGTTGCGGCAGAGTTGATCTTCTTGTTGAAGCCTTGAGCATCAGTGTTGATCCTAGAGACACATCCACGTTGGTGGAATCCAAACAAAGTGATGGCTGCTGGTAGACATCCCAGTGGTGGCAGTGAAGTCACCCCTATTCTCCTAGCTCCCAACCCGTATATGTCCTGTTAACACACATCAAATCAACTTCTTTGATTCTGAAGCCAAAAATGCCATCTTTGGGTATTCAATTATTCAAGAAATGGCAGAACCTGAAGGACTTCTTTGTTCAGCTGGCTGAAGAAAGTTTTTTTTTTTTTTCTTTTCCCCTCCCAAAAATGACAGGGATATATATATGTGTGTGTTATTTCTAAAAAAATTAGGGTTAGTTTCAGCTTATTTTCAAAACAAAGGTTGACAGAAATTGATTTTACACTTAAGGTAGATTCGAGAAAAAGAAAAATTGAAAAAAAATTATAGAAAAATAAAATAAAGTAAAAAATCAAATTTATTTAACTTTTTTTTGTTGAGTTAAAAAATAAGTATTTATTAAGAAATAATAATTATTAATTTTTACTTGATTAAGTGTAAAAAATTGCATGAAATAATAATTTTATTTTTCCTCTTTCTTCTTTATTTTTTTTCCTACAAATTCATATTCCCAACATGTTTTTTGTCCAAAAGGTTTGTTTCTCAAATATGACTGCTCAATTACCTGAAGTCATGTTCCCAAACAAGACTTCTAAGCTTGAAATCGTTTTCCAAAATTTTCCTTTCTCCACCCACTTGGGATTAGAAATTGAAGTTCAAAAATCGCTATCATAAGGAATAAATTCAAAATTTGAGATTTTTGTTTTCAATTGAGAAATTAATAACAGAGCTTTCTTGGGTACCTTAACGAAGCTGGAAAAGATTCCAACAAGGTAAGAAGAATACTGATCAGGAGTATAGACTTTGTTGATGAAGGGATTGACGTAGTAGTTCTGAAGGAAATCGCTACTTCCAGCACCCAATATGTATATCGAGTCCCTGAGAATGGTTGCTGCTTTCTTACTCCCCGCTACCTTTGCTAGCTTACCTTGATACTCCTTGTAATACTCTAACTGACGTGACAAGGGGATTGCATGCTGCAGAGGAAATAGTTTCCCAGTAAATTCATAAAATAGGAAAGAGAATTTGTGGAGAAAATTGAACTCTGTTTGGTTTGGCTCCTGAGAAAGAATTAAGACGTTTTGTCTAAAACTATAAGAATGTTTGCTTATATGTGTATAAATATAAAATTCTCTCACATTCAAGATAGCTGTTTTGTCATCATAGCCAGCAGCAGCTGAAGCAAAGTTGGCTCCAATTAGAAGGTTTTTCCCAGAGGCTTGAGGGCTAAGGTAGGCTGGTGGGTAAGTGGTGAACCCCAGTGTATCAGCTGAGCAAGAACAACTAAAATGATTATTCCAGACATTACACACACACACCCACACACACATAAAAGTAAATTACACTTAGCGTACTATATATATATATATATATTTGAACTTTATCACCAATTTTACTTCAAAATTTGTGCTTTAAGTTGTCCCACTTTCCCCCTTTTGTTAATTACAGTAAAAAAATAAATGACAGAAAAAGTCAAGTTTGATGATTTAAAAGTATATAGGACAATTTAAACTATATGGATTAGGGGTAAAATACAAAACTAGTGAGTGTAGTTTAACACCCCCCAAAAAAAAACATATGCATATATATAAATACAAAAAAGCCTTGACTTGAAAATCCAATTACAGATATGCCATCTAAAGGGAATAAAACTTGATCTCTGAGGTGGGTTTCTTGAACTTACCAGTGATATCAGTGGCCAGTTTCCCATTACAGAACCTTCCAGTTGGTTGATGGTTGATGAAATCTCTTCCATAAGGTGGGTAATTAGCCTTGAAAAGGGTGAGGATATAGTTATTGTTCCCAACATCAACTGCAGAGTCACCAAATGTCAAGATTCCTGGCACAAGAGCAGCTGATGAATTTTGAGCAGTATTCCCACTTATGGAGAAGGCCAATGCAAGGGTAAAAACCAATGCTCCTCTCAAGTAGGCACCCATCTTCTGCTACAAAAGGGTTGCTTTTGCGACTCTCTGAGCTGATCAGATGCCTCCGATCACCTTTTAAGGGGAGTGAACCCTATTGATGACCAGGTTGAAGAAGGAAGATGAAAGCTGAACAACCAGTGATGTACAATAGTAATGTGGGCAATCTTTATAGAAGTGGTTACGTAGCATTAAAAGCACCTCTAATATTCACAAACACACGCACACTGGCTTGTATGTTTGTACAGATCTATTATCTTTTCAATTGTCCCTCAAAACACATTAAATGGGGAAAGCAAACACAATTATGAGTGTGGTTCATCTAACTACAGACAGCTGAGAAAGTAGTTGGGAGAGGGCAATGAATGATGCCTGTGGTTGGATTTAATTTTGTTGGTTATGCATTTCAGTGACTAATATATAGTGTGTGTCAGTGTGCATGTTCAGCTAAGTATGTAGAGTACATGGGTGAGATGAAATTGACTTTTGCTTGAAGTAATACATTCACGAGAAAATCAACAAGGATATATGTGAGCATTGTTCGGTGGCTTTTCATTATTTTAATTTATTTTTAATTTTTTTTTGGGGAAAATTTTTGTAGCTAGAAACTGCTTATCGATGGGAAGTCGTAGAAAGAAATAAAAAAGTTGTTTTTTTTTTTTTTTAATTTGAAAAGTTGGTAGATTTCTTTAGCACCACAATTTTTGTTACGTGATCCAAACTACAAGTGCGTGAAGCTAAAGCATAGTTCAGAATGTGCCCTGTATTCCTGGACAATTTTGGACCGTTAATAATTAGGGATTTTAATTTGATGGGTTTGAGAATAAATTGTATTAAAATATAAGTGATAGAGTTAACTTAGATAATAATACATGTAACTTTTTTTTTTAATAATTATCAATGATTACTACTAAAGTAGTAGTGATGCCGCTACTTATTTGAAGTATTTCAAATAACTAATATTTTTATGAGAATTTTAAATTCTTCATAAAATCATCATATTAGATTATTGAAATTAATTAATGATGAAATCTCTATCCAAAGTAACTAAGTAATTAGTGCATAATTCCTTGATTTCGAATTTGCAAAAACAGACGCGACCTTATGGCATATTTGGAGTAAGTATTTGGTGAGAGAAAAGAAAATGAAAGGAGAAAATATAGGAAAAAGGGAAAGGAAAAGAAACGTATGGCATATTTGGAGTAAGTATTTGGTGAGAGAAAAGAAAATGAAAGGAGAAAATATAGGAAAAAGGGAAAGGAAAAGAAACGTAAAATTCTAAACAAACTAATGTCTTGAATGAATTAAAAAATATAATAAAATAAAAAATTCATTAATGTATTAAAATTTTAATTTAATTATTTTTATTCTTTTTTTAAATTTCACCTGCTAACTTTTTTTTTTTCCCTCTCAATAAATTCTTCATTCATACACACTCTTTTAATGAAAGTTGTTCAACAGTGGAATGGTAAATGCAGTTTTTGGGTTGTAGTCCTAACAGTTAGCTATTAAAATGTTGGGTGTATTTAGAGTTGTTTAAAATTGTATAAAATTGTAAAAGATAATGTCTTGTATTTTTGCGTACTAAGTAGAGAATTTAAATTTGTCAACCTCGTAATTTGTATTTGTAAATATTTATAAAATCTTATATTTTTTATAACTCCAAACGTTGTAATTATAACAGTTAGAATTATAATACGTTAAGAAAATAATATCCCCTTTTTGTTTCTATTTTGCAATCCAACCCGCTGTTGTCTCATCGTGTTCTCTCAAAAGTTTAGTTAATTTTTCAGTTTCTGATTATTTAATTTTTTAAATAATTAAATTTACTTTTTTACATTTTAATTTTTTCTAAATGATGAAAGGTAAAAATGTTAAATTAACTAAAAAAAGAAAATTAGAAAGCTAACTAGGTAAAAATTAACTTTTTTTTTCTTTTTCAAACACAAAAAATTATTTTTTATTAACTAGTTAGCATAAAAAAAAAAAAAGAAACTTTTCTCGTCCCAAACAAAGCCTAATCTCAACCCCAACCCTCTTCTTCTTCGAAGTCGGGAGGAGAGTTGAAGTTCAAACTTTTAAAAGTACAGGTCTGTGGGGGCTCATTGGGAGTATGGTTGGTTGGAAGTGTAATATTGGGCTCGTTTGATTTACTGAAAAATTCTAAAAAATTTTATAAATTTCTGTTAATTTTATATCACATTAACTTTTTTTCTCATTGCACGAATTATGAACTCTCTTCAAATCATAATTTATCTTAATTTATCTCACTTTTTCTTATTCCAAACGAACCCCATTATTGCAGATGCAGAACCTCTTTTCAGACTTCTCTTGTCCATGTTCTGGTCACAGCTGTTTTATTTTATTTTAATATCATCTTAATTAATTCACCGAAGTAATAATGCTGTCAACTGTCCAAACAGATTAAAAAGACCACTTTCAGAACAGCTACACGGATCCCCCACCCGCATTAAAAATAATTAATTTGTTATTGCAGATATTCGATCCAAGAACAGTATCAGTTGGATACAAATTGAAATAATAAAAAGTTAGGTGACATAACACACCGGCATTAATCATTTCCACTCCCAAATTAGACATGCACGCTCATTGCTTTAGTCTATGGATGATAACTGGGTTCCACGAAAAGGAGAAGGATTTTCGACATGTTTTAATCACGCAATCATGCAAGATATTTCAAAATTGTGGCTGGCTATTTGTTAGTTATTAATAATTATTTATTTTTATTTATTTATTTTGATGTTTGGAAAGAAAAAATTAATTTTTTTTAAGTAGCTAGATTTAATTTTTTTTTTTGTTAATTTGATATTTTTTTTCGTTATGAGTTAAAAGAAATTTAAAATAAAAAAGGATAAATTTGATTATTTTAAAAAAATCCAAAAATTAAGGTGGCAGTTGGTTTATTTTTTTATTTTTTGTTTTTATTTTTTATTTTCTATTCTGAGCTTATTTTTTATTTTGTACTTTTGAAAATAAGAGAAACAATTCAAAATATATTTGATTACTTGTATTTTTAAAATTTGTTTTAAAAAATAGAAAATGAATTTACGTATGAAATGAAAAATAACAAAAAGTCGTTCTGAACGTTTTTAGTTCAAAATAAAAAAATTTTTAAATGAAGAAAATAGAGTATTTTTTATTTTTTTTATTTTAAAAATTTTAAAGCATAAAATATAAAATAAAAATAAAAAATAAAAAAATAAACTAAATGGAACTTAAGTGGTTGGAACTAAGAAACTAGCTAAATAACAGAGGCGGAATCATTCGTTGAATGAATAGCTTTTTACAGCTCCGTGTTGGGCCTTATTTGGATTCGCATATAAGTTGACTACTTCCATTGTTCCTCAGAATGCATTGAATACGAGTTATGACTCATATGACCTCTAGTTCTTGTGCATAACCATTGCATATGCCCCTCTGGCTAGTTAGCTTGTCACCAAGTCGTGGTACTACCCCATCGCTGCACCACCTTAATTTTCTATTTTATTTATGCATTCAATGAACTATGCATACAGCAGCTTATATATATATATATATCCTTTACCAGTTGGCAATTCAATAACTGATTTGATTTTGACAACTTATTAGTTGAGAAAATTCAAAAGGCAGCAGCTCTAGTAAGCTTGCCAATCCTAGCTCTAAGCCCCTATTAATTAGTTCAACAAACGTATTCAATTTCCACGTACGTGACTTGGTCAATCAATCATTAATGTCTTGCCAGCTGCCATCGATGGAGTTCCCAGTAATTATCAGTAATTATAGGGGTGTTTGGTTGAGAAAAATAGGATAAAAAGTATAATAAAATTAAAAAAATGTGACATAAAAGTGAAATGTGAAAATTTTTGATTAAAAAAAATATAAAAAATAATTAAAATTGATGAATTTTAATAATTTTTGATGGTACCAAATAAGGCCATAATCTGAGCAATATTAACAAACTCTTTCAGTGTTTTACACTGTTCTTGAGCCTTAAAAAAAAAAATGCAATGTCATTAGCTTGGGCCCTTATTTGTTTCATTTCTCGTATTTCTTGAAAATATGTTGAAGAAACATAAATAAAATTATTTTCTGAAAAACATTTTACAGACGGATCGATCAGGTCAAACATAATTGCAATTAACCAAACATTTAATAAAAATCTCTGAAAAATTCTCAAAATCTCTATAAAATATTACACATTCTCGCATTCTTAAAATTTAAAAAATGTTTAATATCTTTTCAAAAAAACGTTAATAACTAGAATTCGGTTAATCAAATAGCAAAATTTTTTTCGCCATTCTCACTATAGACTCCTAAGCTACCAAATGACACCCATTTTGACTATTTTTAGTGGCATTTTTAAAATTGTTCAAACGGATTGTAGAAATCGTTCCGACGGAATCGCGCGGGTAACTTTCGTCCAAATAGTTTCTACAATCCGTTTAGACGGATTATAGTGTAAAGAAGTATGATTGCTTAAAATTTTGAATTCGTCGAAATAGAAATCCAATCTGTCAGAACGAAATTTCATTATTTATCTCCAAAAAAACGCAATTTGAGCGGCGTACACCAAACATAAAAAATTTTTTCAAACCACATTTCATCTCCTTTTTTTTTTGTCACTTTTTAGAGCTCCAAACCGAGCCTTCGTTTGTTTTAGGATGAAAATTAGATCATCGTGCGCTTGCACTTATTTGGCCGAAAGACACAACTTTGTTACAATAATACAGCGAAAACAATAAACACAAGTCCCTCGTAATTCTGTAGGATATATATATATATATAAATATTCATTTCACTTATAATTAGACCATTGTATACGATTGAAAACTGGCATCCCCGTCAGGGCGCTGCATTATCTGGTTGACTGGTGACGACGGGGCAGGCGCAATAGCAACATGGAGGCGGTGGCTTATCATTTTTACAACAATTGCAAGGAGGACAGTAAGGCCCCTTAATTGGTGCTGCATCGTTGGGAAAAAAAAAAAAAAAAAAACCATCAAACGTTAATTAGAATGAAACTTAAAAACTCCGAAGCTCAGCAGGCATAGGGGCGGTAGTAAATTTTCTTTTTTCAAAAAACTAATTAAAAAATATGACAGGGACTCAAACTATCATATTTATATTTTTTATCATATTCAGAGCGCATTCGAACTAGCAACTAATTGTGTGCGAGTAAGTCTATCAATCAGTGCGTCGAAATTGTGGAGTAGGTGATGGTAATTATAAGGAACAAAATATCGTTTTTTTTTTTTTTCAATATTTTCGTGCTATATATATACATATGTATGTATGCCGAAACGAAAATTTGACATTTAGTTGGTGATGAACTTTTACCTTTATGTGCCGATTTAGTTGCGTCGACGCAAAGCAAGGCAGGCGATAGAACCATGATGAAGATGAAACATGTGATGAGAATAGACCTTGGGCTTGGAGAGTAACTTGCCATTGCTTGTAGTTAATTGCACTAACGGAACAAGTGTTTCTGTTATCAGTACCTAAATTGTAACACACACATATATTTTTGTATCTGTACATATATATATTTTTTGGAGGATCATTAATTATTAGTCCAAAGTCAATAATACGCGTTGTTTGAATGGGTATTAGTCCATTGGTTACGGAAGAAGAATGACCTTTTAGGCTCATTTTTCTAACAATCAAAGTTGGAAATATATATATATTTACCTTTTAGGCTCATTTTTCTAATAATCTAAGTTGAATACACACACACACATATATATATATATATAGGATTCGTTTGGTTTAAGAAAAAACAACAAAAAATTTTATAAATCTCTGTTAACTTTATATCACATCAACTTTTTTTTTTCACTGCATGCATTACGAACTCTCAATTTATCTCAATTTTCTTACTCCAAACACACCCATATTTGGTAATATGAAATCTATTGATTTATTATAATTTTTTAAAAATTATGTAATTAATGAATAAATCGAATGATACGTGATGGGCCTCAACAATGCCTCCAATTTAAATTATGGGATTCAAATTTGTTTTGTTCATGTGAAGAGTAAAACCACTCACCAATATGATGCGGGGGAAAGTTGGATATTTGCTTGCTTGTGAATCTGTATTATTAAAACGTACCAACAAAAGGTAAGAGTATGTTACTTACATCAGCTTGTGGAATTCGCTTGATTCAATTCGTCTTCTACTGTTTGTTTCATTTTCATTGTTAGCGTTATCATAATTTGTTCATTGTCTACTTCAGATTAAGACACGATCCATGGGAGCCAATTGAATTTGACTTTAGTGGGGTTAACGGTAATTTTATTTTATATTTTAATAAGATCAATATATATATATTATATTATATTTATAGTTTGAAAAGACTATTATACATTATTTGACATTTAGAGTTCATTTGTTGCGATATAAAATGTTAAAAAATTTTAAAAATTATTTACTTTTAGTCTCACTGTACGAATTATGAATTTATAAATTATTTCACTTTATCTCTTTTTTTTTTTTAACTCTAAATGCTCCCTTCAAACACTTACAACGTAGAAAAAAGCATAATATAATTTTAAAAAATTAAAAATATGTTTGCGGAAGACCTCAGATTATGCTCACTGATCAAGTTTCCTGGCTACCTAGCTAGCCATAGGTTGGCAACTTCTGAGAACAAGCAATGGTTGACCCATTGACTTTTCATGGTCAGAGCAACTAATGGAAATGAAGGCTTTGTTTGGCTTGAGACAGTAGACAAAGGGAAAAGAGGAGGAGGGGAGAAAAGGGGGAAGACAATAGTTCTGATGGAGAAATATCTTTATATATCCACCTTCAATTCCCATATAACCGAATAATTAACATAATTAAATTCGAGGAAATCATACGAGGAATTACTCGCAAACATACGAGCGGCCTATCAAATTTTTTAGAGATTTAAAGGTGAAAAAAAAATTTAGACTTTGAAAATTTTTTATATATTTTTAAAATTTTCATGTACTAATATTTTAGACCTGAAAAATATTTAAAAATTTTGGACCCAAAAAATTCTTTCTTTATAAATAGGAATAACGCACTTTAAAAGTTACGAAAAAAATAAAAATACAATAAAATTTTTATGAACAAAATCATATAAAACAAACACGCAAAAAAGTTAAAATAGAAACAACTTATTTGTTTTCTTGCTAAAATAAACTTAATTAACTTAGTAAAGATAAAACATTCACATAATTTTTCAGGTAAGAGCTATCTGTGCAAAACGTGAGAACATTTATAATATATATTAGTTGGGATAAATGAATTTTATTTGAAACTTGAAGTGAAACTGAAATATTTTAAAATTTTTTGCCATAATATAAAATATTTTATAATTTTAACCTAAAAATAATTATTCTAACATTTTGAGACATTAAACTACTTATTAAAGTCTAGTATAGCTTTTTAAATAATAATTTGAGACGACTATTATATAATTAATCTGAACCTAATAATCATTAAATTGTTTTTTAATTGTGTGAGTTACTTTTAGAATTAAAGGTGAGAGATAGTATTTTATTATTGGTTAAAATAAAAGGAAATAGAATAAAATAAAATAATTTAAGTTGTAATAAAAGATAATAATATGACAGTATTTAGTTGACAAAAGTTAGTCGCTTAAAGTATTATAGACCAAAAATATATTCGATTAACCAAGATTTTGTCTAAAGGTACTCTATTTATTAATCAATTGATCGTTAAAAGTATGATTTTAGCGGACAAAACATATCTGATCAAAAAAAGTTTACTCCTTTTTTTTTTGTTAAGTAAAAACCATACTTTTTAAGTAAAAACTTAACAAAAAAATAAAAGGGGTAAACTTTTTTGCCTGCTAAAAACTTAACAAAAAAAAAAGGGGGTAAGCTTTTTTTGACCAGATATATTTTGCCCGCTAAAATCATACTTTTTAACGATCTTGATAAAGAGTTTACCTTTAGACAAAAAAAATTTACCCCTTGACGATCAAATTTATGTTTGGTGAAAAAAAGTGATCGTTATTTATTTATTTATTTATTATTTTTTTAAAGTGAAGTTAAGGAGGTTTCACCTATCAACTTTACCATGCTTACCGTACCCGGGAGTTTCAAACTCATCTCTTGGAAGAAGTTACTTGCTATAGCCAGTTAAGTTAACTCAATTGATTATTCCTGTTAGTTGGGGTGAGGTTGTCACATTGTTTTCATTTTTTAGATGAGAGGTGCAACGTGATATAAACTAATAGTTAAGGGCCTTACTGCAATTAACCTTTTTTGGGGGGCGAGGGGGTGGGGAGGGGGGAGTGGGAGATTGTGAACATTGTTTTATTTTTTAGATGAGAGGTGCAGCGTGATATGGACTAACAGTTAAAGGTCTTACTGCAATTAGCCTTTTTTTCTTTTTTTGTTGGGGAGGGGTTTTTTTTTTTTTTTGATGACTCGGAACCTGGGTTGGACAGAGTCTTTTGAACTCACCTTAACTTGTCAAACTGGAGGAAGCGGTTCGACCCAAAGCATCTCACCGTTTAAGTCACAGTAGTGTATCTGGGGCGATTCAAACCCCCACACTCCAGTATGTTAACTCTACAAAGAACTCACCTCGACCACCAGACTAGACCGCGGGATAAGGAGGGTTGATGGAATGGTGGGGTTGTCAACGTTGTTTCATTTTTTAGATGAGGGGTGCAACGTGACACGGACTAATAGTTAAGGGTCTACGTGCAATCAACCTTTTCCATTAATCAATAATGGAGAACAGTGGCAGATTTAGGACTTTGCATCGGCCACCAACCACCTAAAAATAGAATAACGAGTTACATCGAGATCAAGATTAGGAGATAAATAATATTATTTTTAAAAAGAGATAAAATTACTCTTAGATATTAAACCAGTTAATATACTTTTGTAATTGGTCAATTTAGCAGTACTTGAGATTTATTAGGGATATCTCTTGTTACTTAAAAAAATACTACTAAATTTTTACTGTTTATAGAATTTATTATATTATATATTATATTTCTTGATATTATGTATAAAAGTATTCAATAATGTAATGAGATAATGCACTTTCCTAAAAAATACTTGGGTTAGATTCTTGTAAACTCTATTCATATTAAAAAATTCTGAGTTAATTTTAATTTTATAATAAAGTCAAAATACCTTAATTTTGAATTAATTTAATTTTTTAGTAAGCCCAGTATTATTGAAATTCAGTACAATAGATTTTTTTTTTTTAATATATGCTCATTGGTGTCCCCTCATTGGTGTCCCTTTATCACCAATGGTGGATAATCTGTGGATTGTATCATCCTATGGATCCATTGGTGAAATGAAAAATACTAAAAATTTTTAAAAATTTTTTAAAACTTTTAAAATTACTCACTTTTTATCTTACTGTATGAATTACGAACTTACAAATTATTTTAAATTATCTCACTTTTTGTTACTCCAAACGCCCCTTATATATCACTGTAAGCATTTTAGATGAGTCTAATTATATTATTCGTTTTTCTCATACGTATTTATTTTTTTTATTTTTAATTAAAAACTTTTTTAACGGGAGAGGGTTAGGCGGGACTCGTACCTATATATTAACTTAAAAAAGTAGTACAAAAAAGAGGGAGATATAAACCTGACCTCTAACATAAGTAAATAATAATAATAATAATAATGAAGAAAAATAATAAAAGTATGGTGACCCAACATAATACCAAAATAAGGGGAGGATATAAACCTGGCTTTCAACTAATAAGTAAATGAAAAGCGTTTTCATAGGTATTTGTTAATTTTCAAACACTAACAGCATTCAAACAACATAAAACGCAAGCATTAATTCATTTCAATTCTACTTATGTTGCAACTATTGATCATGTTTGATTGTAGGAATGACATTTTACAAACTTCACTGAAATTAATATGTATTAATATGAATAGAATTCTTTCATTTTCTAACTAAATACCTGACATTAATTAATAATAATTTATGCTAGGGTGTGGCATGGTTCAATATGGACCAATTTTAGAAACACTTGGACTGACAAAAAGTAAAATAAAGTGAGATAATTTGTGACTTTTGAATTTATGTAGTAAAATAAAAAATAAATACTTTTTAGAGATTTTTTAAAATTTTTAAATTTTTTAAATATTTTATATCACGCCAAAGGAATATGTGCACAATGCTGCTTTGCATTATTGTTTTGAAAAAAGGCTTAAACTTGGCTTCTGAATGCCTTAAAAGAAAATTTTGTTCTCTTACTAGACACTAGTTAGTTTTGAGATAAGATTATAAATTGGTTGAATAAAATTTCAGTAATTTGTGAAAAATTACAACTAAGACTATTAATTTTACTTTTATTCACTTATAGATTTTATTTTTATCCTATTATTATTAACCTCCTGGGAACTCCAATTTTATTTTTTTATCTCTATTTAATTTAAAAATATAATTTTATTCTTACTAATTATAAATTCTGTGTCTATTCTTAAGTAAAACATCACTTTTCTAATTTAACAGCATTTTTAATTTCAAGGGAAAAAAAAAATAAGAAATACGACAAGCATCATCATTCTGATGGAATTAATTCTTCAGAATAAAAATGATGTTCATACAACATTCCACAAATTTTGAGTACCCAAAGAATGTGAAATGTGTGGATTGAGATGTGCAATAGGACAACGTCCCAAAACACTAATTGGAATAACGATTTCCACACACCGTGTCCTGCTGCACTGAAATTTTATTTCTTGCATAATCTTCAGCAAAAAGAAGAAACATCTTTGTACTAGTTATGCATACACACATGTATATATATATATATATTTTTTTTTTTTTTTATTACAGAACAATCATAAGTACAGCTGAGGTGACAAAAGCCTCGGGAAACTTATTTAAGTTTTTGATGTATTTTTCTGATCCAACCGTATTTTTTTATTGCTTTTTAGCACCATTTTATATGCTAAAATGGTATGAAAATGGCTGAATTATTTGGAATTAATGGTGGCTCATGGGGTTCCATTTTCAGCTTGAGTCTGAATTGGAGTAGCACAGCAACGACAGCAGGAGCCTGATGGTGCAGGTTCACAGCATACGCAGGCTGGACATATGGGACCAGTGGCAAGGAGTTCTGAATCACAAGAGATCAGAAACAATGAGAAAATTACCAAAAAAAAAAAAAAATGAGAATTAAACTTAAAATTAATGAATTTAAAATGAAATAATTTGATATTAACGGCAGAGCTAAAGACAGTTATTATACGAGATTTACAGAGTGTGTTTAGTAACAAAATTTTTTTTTTATAAATTTATATATATTTATACATTCCAATAAATTTTTATAAATCTTAATAATTTTTTTACAAAACCCCAATAACATTTCTACAATTTTTAGTAACTTTTCAACAAATCCCAAAAATTTTTTAACAACTTTCAAAAAGTTTTGAAATAAATCTGTTCGAGCAGATCAAAAAATGTATTTGAACGGATTTAAAATCTAACATTTTAACGCAAAAATCAAAAAGTTACTTTCAAAATTTTTTGGAACGAATGAAAATCTGTTTGCTTGATTCATGTTTAAAAAGTGTGGTTTGACAGCTGAGAATCAAATACTAAAAAATTATCCAAATTATGTTTTTTTTGTTATTTTTCGGCGCTCCAAACATCCTCTAACTTAGTAAAAAAATATCAATATTTTACCAAATGTATAAAAAATTAATTTTTATCTATTTATCATATTAGCAATTTTTGGTGCAAAAGTTAATTTTTTTTAAGTTGCCATGCACACTCTGAATATGAAATGTAAAGGAGTGTGAACGTAAATTATATTTAACATTCTTATAGTTTATATTTAATTTTACTTTAATTTTTCTATTTTTTAATTTTAACCCTCATGGTCAAGTTTTACTTTGACTCTTTTATCAAACTTATTGGTAGGAACTATCAACTGTTGATTACATATGATGAACACGATGAACACATATTATGTTTTTATCACATTCTCTTAATGGTTATTAAAAAAAGAGTCAAATTAAAATTTAATCATAATTATAGAGGGTAAACTGTTATCATTGAAAATATAAATATTAAATTTTAATAATTCCAATAATTGACATGATATCTGATAATGAATTTCAATGAAATTTAATTTAAAATTAAAAGGGTGGATAAAATGCCTAAGGATAAATTTGAATGAATTTAAAATAATTTAGTAAAAATAATAAATTTAAAATTTCTAACATTAATAGTTAATGTTGTACAAAAATTACAACAAAATGTACAATAATTCTCAATTTATAAACATGTAATCGCATTCCCCCCCCCTCTCTCTTATATATATATATATATATATATTTGTATAAACTGGCTAAGATCAACAAAGAAATATGACAGCGATGGTGGTAGAACTACCTCGATGATTCAATCGAGCTGCTTCGCATTCCAGCACCGGCGATATCACCATGGCGATGAGGAGGAGGGTCACCAGCAGAGACCTTGGGGAAATGCTTGCCATTGTTGAGTAATCAAGCAGCTCAAAACAAGACGGTGATCACCAAACACGATTTTGGGCATATTTATAGAGTCATACGAGGGCATTTGGTCAGCAAAATTATGGGACTGTTTAGATAGTAAAAAAGTAGAATAAAAATATAAAAAAGTTATTGTGAAAGTTACACAAAATAAAATTTAATTGAAAAAAGTTGAAAAAAATAATAATTTTTTTGTAACTTTTGATAGAATTTGGTATACCAAACGCTTCCTATAAATGTATTTAGGAATGTTTAGTTTATCAAAATCAACTAAAATCCACTAAGTTTTACTAATTTTTTGTACTTTTTTCTAATTTTATCACATATTATTTTTTCATCAAATCTATATACTTTTATTGTACTTTTTTCTCATCCAAACACCGCCTCAATTTAGATGACTTGATTATTACATTACAAGTCTGAATCGCAAAAATTGAATTACCGGGTTTGGATGATTCGATTATTGGAAAATAACGATGTATATTTTTGACTATCACTTTGCTTGCAAAGGTTGCGTTTGAATTATGTTCTTTATTTCAGATAATCTTTGCCTGAAAGAGAAGTGCTACAATATTTTCTCTTTCTTTCATTTTGTTGGATAAAAATATAAAATTTGTCAAATTTAATACTACGACTCTTCCGCCCTCGTCCTTTCCAGTACAAATACAAACGGTAACAAGACGAATCATTCAACACCACAACTATTTCTTTTTTATCTTCTTCTTCCTTAAAAAATATAAACAGTTAAGCATAAGACAAATTAGTATTATTATTGAGTAAATTTATTTTACTTTATTAATTAAAATGACTTAAAAGAAATTGAATAAATTCAAATACTAATTGAGGTGGGGTGGTACATCGTTTATTTTGTCCTCTGGGTTTTTATTCCAATATTGTACTTTAAGCTTTTCTTTATTTGTAATTTAAAAAAAATAATTACTATGTTTACCAGAAAATACCTATATGGATATGCAAAACTTAAAAAAAAAAAAAAAAAAAAAGAGCAAGGGAAGAAGAGAGAGAGAGAGAGAGAGAGGGAGGGAGGGGGAGAGAGAGAGAGAGAGTTGAAATCAACATTAGAAAGGAGCTCTAGATCAATTTTATTACAATATTATTTAAGTAAAAATTCTTGCTTTAGGCTTTAAATTAGCTTAAGCAGCTCCTAGAAATGTGCTTTAAGTTCAAAAGAAAGCTTAAAAATAGATTAAAATAATCAACTTGAGTACTAAAAATATAAATATTCATTTGAACTAAACCCCCCCGGGGGGTGGTGAAACTTCGAAAGATGTATATTAATATTAGTTGTAACATTAAACAATATTTGCCGGCAATATACGTACAAGTTGTAGCCATGCATACAGATCAGACTTTAGACTTTCAATTCTGGCAACTTTGAAGATGGAAAGTCAAGTCTATAGCCTTAGTGTGTTGGTAACTTAATTGGTAATATTATATAGGGAAGAAAAAGAGAGGTTTGCAATGTGCGATGCATTTAAAAGCTAGGTCTTGGCAATGACGGGGTGAGGCTTGTTCGCGACTGAAGGGCCCGTTTGCAGATTTAAAAATTAGTAAAAAAGTATCAAAAGTTATATTTTGTAATTTTTAGTGCGTTTGGTAGAACCATAATTTTTTTCAATTTTTAATTTGCTACAATAAAAAATAAAACAAAAAGTTACCAATTTTTTGATTTGTTACAGTAAAAAATATACCAAACACATAAAAAGTTACTGCTTTTTTTGATTTGCTACAGTAAAAAATTTACCAAATATCTAAAAATTTCAAAAAAAATGTTAAAAAATAAATTTTGTTCAACTAAACAAACAAAAAAATGTAACTAAAAAAAAACATACAAAAAATTACTAAAAGTTTTATTTCTTTTTTCTTGTTTTTGAATCTCCAAACGGCCTTTGACTTTGGGTGAGAGTCTTTTGCCTTGTTGAGGATGAAGATGATGAGACGTTTGCCCCCTATGGTTAATTGTACCCGTCCAAGTTGCATAAGACGTGCACCTGTGCATGCGACTAGTTCATGTCAATCAAACACCGCAAGGGCATGTTTGTTTAATTGAATGCAGAATTGGAATATGGAGAAAACTCATTACCTTTTAATTTTTATTTTATATTTAAGTATATATATTTTAAAATAATGTTTATCATATGTTGGCATCTGTAATGTTATTTATATATATTTCATTACAAATATTATCTTGCTTAAAAAAATTGTAACTAAACATACGATAAAAATTAGAAATGAAATACAATCTTCGATCCAACTTTACGTTCAACCATCAAATTTAATGACTAAGATGTAAAATTAGAGCTTAGAATTAACTTATAAACAATCCACTTAAATGAAATCACTAGAGCAAATTATTCAAATTTTGGCCACAAAATAATAATAAATAAATAAATAAAATGAAAAAAAAAAACTAGGGCTAATTAATTATTACCCAATCAACCACCCTTTATTTCGTGCATAATCATTCTCCAACTAGCTAGCAAAACAAGAAGCATGCATCTCGAAAGCCACTTGTGCACATTTTTATTAGAGAATACATAGCCATAAATATAGCTGAGGTGACAAAAGTCTCAGGAAACTAGTAATTTAGGGTACGTTTGGAATGTCAAAAAATAAGATAAGTTATAGATTCGTAATTCGTACAGTGAGATAAAAAGTAAATAATTTTTAATATTTTTTAATTTTTTTCATCATTTTTTAAAATTTTTTATCACACCAAACGGAGCCTTAATAGACCATATAAAATCTATTAAAATCATTTTGGGACCATTCTGGTACATGAAAATGGTCTGAGACTGGCAGAATTGATCAGCTAATTAGTGGGGGTGGCCCATGGTGTTCCACTTCCAGCCGGTGTCTGTAAAGGAGAAGCACAGCACCTGCTTGAGTTTGAACAGGAGAAGCACATGCAACGATTCAAGCTATTCGAGTTACGCTTGATTTTGAGTACGCCATAAGTTCGCTTTTGGGTTTCACATAAATCATAAATAATCTAAACTTGAATTACAATTATAAATTCCTTATATTATTGTATCTAATTAGAGTTCGGCTCAATAATTAAGAATAGGTTTCATAAGAACAAAATGCTAACTCTTTATTTTTGGGCAAACTAAGATTTAAAATGTTAATTTATACCTTTATGTACAAAAAAACCAAGCGTATCTAAGATAGGGATGGCAACGGACCGAACCAAACCGGTTATTGAGAAAATCGGTAACCGAACCGGTCACTCGAATCGTAATCTGAAACCGAACCAGTAACCGAACAATTTTGATTTTGGGTAATCAAAACTGAACCGTTCGGATAACCGAAACCGAATGGATAACTGATTTCATCAAATAGGTGGATGTGAACACAAATGGATGCAGCAGACAAGACTGAGATGGTGATTACAGAGGAGAAGAAGAGCTCGACCACAATGATTACAGAAGAGAGAGAGCCAAGACCTTGATGGAAGAGTTAATGGGACAGCTAGAAAGTTGCACGGGTTGGTATATAAAGTTGGGAAGGATTTGTATGTGCTGAACCACATGGGTACATCAGTAGCAAGTGAAGGGTTCGGTTACCGGTTCAGTTTCGGTTTCGATTCGGTTATCGATTCAGTTCGGTTCGGTTATCATCCAAACTAAAACCGAACCAGTATCCGTTCGGTTTTTTCATTCGGTCACTAGTTCGGTTATTTTTCAGTTACAATTTGGGTAAAAAAATCGGTTTCGATTCAGTTACCCATTCGGTTTGGTCGCGATTGCCATCCCTAATCTAAGAGGGTAAACTTGTAATTTTAATAGTGTATGTTTTTTGGTTTGCGTAAAAAATAGACAAGTTGATTTTTTGGTTTGAATGACCGCAAAGAGTGAATTCCGCGGATTGGATTAGAGTGGTAATATTCAACGCAAAATCATAATGTAATGGAATGTAATTCAAAATTATCCCAAAAAAAACAAAAAAAATACAAGTACGTAACGATTTGATCATATTTTAAAATAAATTAATTTAGTACATTGATTAAATTTTGAAACATTTGAAAACAATAAATATATATATATACACACGTATAAATATGATTATGAATCTGAATGCGTCGCATTAATATAAATTAATCAACACCATTAATTAGTTTGGATTATCGAAAGTTATCTATGTTTGGTATTGGTAGTGAAAAAGTTATGAAAACTAAGATGTAATTAAAAAAATTTGTGATTATATAAAAATTAATGATTTTAAAAAGAGAATACAATAAAATGTATAAATATTAAAATGAAATATAAGTATATAATTTAATAGGACATTTGAATGCGAAACACAAAATGGGGAAAAAAGAAGTCAAAATATTTTTTTAGATCGTCTCTGATTTTTAAAAAACAAACAAGACAAAAATAAGATTACCAAGTACGTTTCAAGAAATAAAATATATTATTTCAGTATTTATTGGGCTATGTGGTTATGTGGCAGAATCCAGACCGTAGATTCCATGTTGATCCAACTGTCTAGAACCGTATAAGGTGATAAGGAGAGAGGGTAGTATTATTAATAAATAGATACATAGTGGACAAGTTTGAAGGATTTGGGAGCTAATCACGTGTGTACACGTTGAGATTTTTGTACTCTTCTCCAAGGAAATTAAGAAAAACTATAGATGACAATTAGGGTTTGTTTGGAATAAAAAAAAGTGAGATAAATTAAAATAAATTGTGATTTGGAGAGAGTTCGTAATACGTGCAGTGAGAGAAAAAGTTGATGTGATATAAAGTTAATAGGGATTTATAGAATTTTTTAGAATTTTTCAGCAAATCAAACTACCATTTAATATATAATTAATTAACAAGTAGTAAAAATATCAAATATTAATTTATTTGAATAAAAAAAATAGGGGGTGGGGTGAAACATTGAAAGCTGTGTTCGAATGCACTATTTTATTCGATTTAGATAGAAGTTGTCGCCATAAAATTATTATGATTAATTAGTCTTCGGAGCCGGAGTCAGAGTTCTATATTTAGGATACGTTTGTTTTACTAAAAATCATCAAAAAATTTAAAAAAATTTTTAAATATTATTTATTTTTTGTTTTACTGTACGAATTACGAACTTATAAATTATTTCACTTTATCTTATTTTATCTTATTTTTTATTATTTATTTTAACTTATTTTTTATCATTTCTAACGTGTTCTTGATTAGTACTGCGCATGAAGAGATATCTCAATTCAGGGCACGATTAAGTTGACTTTTTTAGTCAACTGTTTCATCCCTTCCATTCACTACATTTTGAAGCCCATGGATGGCAGAAGGCCGAGCTTGGGCTGAGTTTTGCTCAACCTCTATCTTAATGGGAACTCACTTTGAACCAGTAAGGCTCGCATTTACATTAAATTACATCTCCTGACACATTCTTAATTATAATATTAATTTCTTTCCAATATGTCTCACATTAATTATAATTAATATTATTATGTATTAAAGATAATTTCATATATTACATAATATTTTTTTGTATATATATATATTATAGAAAATAATTATGTTCGTTAAAACCCATTTGTCAGGAAAATTTTAACTAACTAGTTTGTTTGTATTAATGATTCTATAGCAAATCCATTAATATTCTACAATATTATCAGCCATGAGCTAGTAAAAAAAAAAAAAAGAAAGAAACAAAACAAAAAAAATCAAAATATATTATTTAGATGATTCGATACCATATAATTAAATTTATTTATAAGAATATAACTAAATGTTCAATAATAAAAAATCATTGTTGGAACTGTTCACTACATCAATCGAAAAATCTGAGGGTAAGCCTACCAAATACAAAAAAAATGGAGGTTATGGTCAGAGAGAGGGTTTTCGACCAGAAAATCCTCCGATAGTAAAGTCAGTAAAGGCTTGAGAAAATTGTAGAATGGAAAGTAAATAACGAAATAATAGGTTGACAATAGTGAGCATACCTAAATTTTGGAGTTAAGTATTGTATTTATAATAAGATAGTATAAGTAAATAAATAAGTAAATAAAGAAATTGTAATCACTGCACATCTTATGTGCATATATTAAAGTTCATGGTAGTCCCATTTCCTTTAAATGCCTTTCATTTCACATTTAACCTTTCATTTCACATTTAATGCCTCCTAATTTACATTAAATGCGCGTGGATAGAGTGAGCGTTTGAATAGATTGGAAACACTCTTTAGAAATGTCTAAACGTCATATCTGTCTGTCACTTTTAAAATACGAACTAAGCAAGTTAACTTTAAGATAATAAATTTAGTTCATTTATTATTATTTTGTATTTATAGTTAGGATTATACTAACTTAGTCTCATAACGAGATGAGACCCGACTTTAACTATTTCCTTATTATTTAATCAGTGCCGAACACCTTTCCATTGTGCTCGGGAGAACGTTATGTGTCCAGGGTCATCTTTGTACTACCACTAAATATTACCATATGTATTTTTATTGATGAATACTAAACAAGTTGTTCGCAAATACAAACGAGCAGAGCTAATCCCAGTTAGTTTAATAAACGGGTGTTTAAAATTTTTATTCGAACCCGTTCGTCAACTCTAGTGAATGAACATAAAGGCGTGTTATTCGTTTGAAGTGGCACATTTTCAATGTCATTTCATCCTATCAGAAGGGATATATTTTTTGGAAACCAGCACATATGTATAAATATATGTATATATAGATCTGTATCTCATCCACTCAAAATCTTAAAATTGTGAGGAGAGAGTGCATGAATTATTATACCATGAGTTTGATCGGATTGATTAAAAATGAAATAAAGTGAGATAAGTTATTAATTTATAATTTGTACAGTAAAATAAAAAGTAAATTATTTTTAAAAATTTTTAATAAAAATTAGTAGGCCAAATGCGTGTATATATATATATATATATATATTAGAATAGAAGAGTTTAAAAAGAGAATGGAAGCGATGAATCATTTATTGATGTTTTTCACAAGTCGAACCATGCCTCCAACATTATTAATTTCACATAATGAGTACACAAACCAAAGAAGGAAGAAGGAAGAAGAAGCAGCAGAAGCACGCAAAGCAAAACACCTAACAAAATGGCATATATAGTTAATTAACCCTACATCAAACTCCCACTGAAAGTTCCCCCGATTGATCATGACAAATTTTCAAAAAGCCATCCCACTTGGCGGCCAGCCTCCACTTCTTCACCATCTCAGCTTTTCTGGAAAGTACTGCAACAAATCATTACACCCCGTTTCATTAATCATTACTAACGAGCACCGCGCAGCAGTGATTTAACTTACCGACACGGGTCACTGCCGACCAGCCTCGTATCGACCCGGAACTCAAGTAATCGGGTCGGGCTTGATAACCCAAATAGAAAATATTAAAAAAAATATATAAATATGAACTATTAAACATTCGTATAATCTATTAAAAGAATATCCATCTATGTAGAAAAAGGAACACATATGATAATTTAAGCAAGTGGTGGAGCTCACCTTTTTAA
Source organism: Vitellaria paradoxa (assembly GCA_019916065.1). NCBI lineage: Eukaryota > Viridiplantae > Streptophyta > Magnoliopsida > Ericales > Sapotaceae > Vitellaria > Vitellaria paradoxa. The sequence continues at coordinate 48,830,785 of CM034240.1, forward strand.
TGAGCGAGAGATAGTATGGCTTCACTTTTTCTACATCAATCCTAACTTTGCTCTTGCTGTAGAGGTCATACTTGCTGTGGGAAGATTAAAAATAATCCAAAAGAGAAACCATCAATTGATCTACATCTATATTAAGGCTGGGTTTGGCAAAACAAATAAATATATTTATTTTAGTTTATTTTTCATTTTATGTAATTTTTTACTAAAATTACAATTTCTATTTGGTTATTTTTAGATATTTAATACTTTTATGAAAAAAAATGCTTAAAATAAAAACAAAAAATCAGAAAAGAGCAAAATAAGTCAAGTTATTTGAAATAAGTTGACTTCTTTAAGGCTATGGAGAATTTTATACTTTAAATTATTTTTATTTTTTAAATTAATGTGAATAATATATTTAAAAGCCCATCAAACAGCAATAAATAAATAAATAAATTTTAATAAAAATTATATAAAATGAAAAAAAAAGTCCAAGTCAAACTAATTTTTGGATGCCAAACTGAGCTTAATTAAAATCATGCAGCAAATGCATAAATTAAAAGTGAGAAAGAAAAAAAAAAAAAAAAAAAAGAGGGTTACTTGAAAATTTGGAGCCACTTTAAATTCTCAACGTCCTCCTCATCCATCAAATGCTTATAAGCTTCCGAACTATGCAATGCTGCAATATACAAAATAACTCAGCATCAAAATCAGCTTATTTTTTAATTAGGCCCACTGTAAAATCCACGTAGATTATTAGCTGAGATCGAGTAATTAATCTTAACTGACAGTAAAATATTGGGACGTAAGAATTCTTTTTTTTTTTTTTTTTTTTCACTTACTATAAAATGAATGGTATCTGATAATAAACAAAGCTGCAGAAGGCAAAGTTGTTTTGTTCTCCTTGGCCACCTACAAAATGACAACAATGTATCAGATTTAATATTCAATTTTTTTGGGGTAAAATTGCAAAATTTAAAAAGTTTTTTTTTTATTTTTTGAAAAAAAAAATGAAAAGTACCAAGTACATGTAGTCATCGTGTCCCCACGACATCAAAACATTATTGAGTCCACACCCCTCAGAATAAGCCCCATATTTGGTGTTGTAAGCAGGATTGCTATAGTCCGGGTTCTCCTTGAAGTACTGCACCCAGCAAGCACAAAATTTGATATAATTTAATTTTTGCAAAAATGAATACATTTAGACTTATTAGTTTGGTAATATAGAAGGAGTTGACTTTTTTTTTTCAACCCAAATTTAATTATTTTTTATTTTAAAAATTTTTAGATATATTATTTGTATTCATACAAAAAAAATTAATAATAAAAAATGCTTTTAAATCAGAAAACCAATGTACAGGGACCAAAAAAAAAAAAAAAAATCAGAAGTGGAGGATCCATGTATTTTTTTTTTCCATAAGTGTGAATAAGATGTGTAAAAGAATACCAAAAACAAAAAGAGAATTAAATTTTGATAAAAAAATATCATACAAGACAAAAAAAAAAAAATTGATTTTTTCAATATTGCCAAATAGAGAATTAATCTCTATGTTGCTACAAAGAGGCTAGGGCACAAAATTTGAAAGAGAGCAACCTTGTGATGAACAATAGATTCATCGAATGCACATCCAACAGGGAAGGTATCACCTAAAATAAAATATTGACATTGGTCAGTGACTTGTAAATGACAAGTATGAAATGGATGAGGAAAGGGTACCTTCAATATATATATATATATATATGTATTGGCACATACCTACAACAGCCCATTGAGGAAGCAGCCCAAAGCTTGGATGAAGAAGAACCTTTCCAAGATCTTTAAAAACCAAAAATAACCCATGTTAAATAATTGCTCAACCAACTCAACAAAAAGTATTTATTTTCGTGGCGTGTAAATATACATACATACATACATATATATATATATATATATTGGTAGCATTTGGAGCAATTTAAAAAAAAAAAGAAAATATATAGTTTAAAATAACTTTTGACGCTTAGTGTTTCTAACCCAAGTCACTTTTTTAGAGATGCATAGTGTAATTTTTGAACTTTTACGGTCTTTTTGGTTCGTTTCCACATATTTATGTCAAAATTTTTTAAAAATTGTTAAATTTTTTGACTTCTATGTGAAAAAGTTGAGGAGAGAAATTGTGAGAATAGTTTTTCTGACTTATTCCCACAGTCAGATTTGTTGAAATTTATTGAAAAGTTATTGCGATTTGTGAAAAAATTATTAGAGTTTGTAAAAAAAGTATTAAAATTTATAAAAATTTGTTAGAATATATAAATGTCAATGGAAATTTATAAAAATTTCTTGAATTACAAGATGAACAAAATGCATTAGAAGATTTTAAAAATTTTTAAAAGTTTCAAGAAATATTTGTTAATTTTTAACGAACCTAATGGACTTATATAATAGAGTGTACGGATATGGGACCGGGGACTACAGTACCCTTCTCGCCATATAATTGAAGGTGGGCCCTTCCCTGATCATTGGATAGGTTTAAAAATAAATCTCACCGTTGAGAGAGTTGTCAAAAATTTTACTAGTTATCAAACATTCCATTTTCTCCCTCCTTTATGATTAATAACCAGTTGTTTGCGTTCGTTAAAAGACTAATTTTTCTTTCAGCTCACTTTATGGCTTTTCTTCTCTAACTCTTTGGACCTTTCTAATTTTATCCGAGGGTCAAAAAAAATACCACCGTCAATTACAATGAGAAAAGCACCGTGGGTCCCTAAGACAAGGGCCCAGTGCGAAAATAAAAAGGGTTACCATTGAATTAAGGGAGTATAATTTCGAACTATTAACATATAAAATGAATCAATCTAATTCGATTTGTTTTCGACATTAATTGTTCATGTAAAAATTGAGTTGGGTCAAATTATGATCAGGCGAATCAGACCATGATCTTGATCTATTAATTATACACATTTTATAATATTTTTTAAAATAAATTAGTTATAACTTGTAGTTAAAATAAAATAATTAACCAATTAACCTTAATAATTAATAAATTCTATCAATAATTATTGCGAATTCATTAACGTTAGAAGTTTCTAATTACAAATGGAATAATTAATTTCATCCCCCACCTTCATATCATAAATATACTCATATCTATTGTTAATTTTGGAGTAGTGTAAATAAATAATTAAAAATAATAAAAATAAAATTAAATTTGGGTCGAGTCAGGAGTGCTCTAAGTCCCAACCCTAAGGTGTCAAGGTGAATTATAATCTAGTATGCACAAATATAATGTTACCATCGAATTAGATTTAAATTGGATCGAGTTAAGATCGAATCAACCTTCTTTACATACCCAAAATATATACCATTTCACCATTCCTAAAGGTTGTTATATCTCAAAATAGGGGCCACGTAATTTCAAATTTGATTATTAGTCCCTTCAAATTTTGTTAGGCCAAATATGGTGAATGAATCCTAACACATCCAATCCCACTCTCGTTTCCTAATCAACATGTTTGGTGTGGGGATTGGATTTCTTATTTGGGAGACTCACTTAATCCCTTATTTGGTGGAAACAAATTACTTAGTTCTCTCTCCCAAAATGGATATGTCAAATATCATAGGAGGGACAATATTATATGTTCTCCCCTCCAAATTGTTTCCTTTTAAATTTTGATTATAAAAATTTTATTTTTTTGTCTAATCTCATAATTTATCTTATTCCTTATCTCTTTCGATCCATGTATTATCTCATGATATTAATTATCAATGAATATCATCTCGATTGGCAAACCATTATTAGAGTCTATGGCTTTATTTAGTTTTGAGATATTATATTCACATCCATAAAAAAAATGCAAAAAAAAAAAAAAAAAACTTGCAATGGTAAAGTTGAAAGAGAAAGAGTAGGGTATGACATATACCATGAATAAGGCCAGTCAATTGGAGCCAATCCTCATCGGGATAGTCTTTTCTGATAGCTTCGGCAGTCTGCAACAAGTGCTCAATTTGAGGCTCATCCAAATCAGGATCACTCTCGTCCACAACATCGTTTAGAAGCTCACAACACTCCCATATGCTCATCTCTACCTTGTCCAATTTACCATACCCCTCCCTCATCCTCTTCACCTGCAACAATTAACCCCTAACAAGTGTTAAAAATTTTTCACAAACATAAGTTAAAAAAAATAAAATAAAATTGCAACAGTAAAAAATGGAAGGAGTCTCTTGTGCTTACAAAGTCATAGGTTTGGTTAATATGATTGGCGCGGTAAAAATTCTCCACACCTTCTTGCCTTCGACTTTCTGCATCAAAATCCCTGTTTTTTCGCATTGGCAAATTAGATGATAATTTCTAAAAACTTCAACGGACAAATAAGGTGTTAAAAAAAAAAAAAAAAGAGAGAGAGAGAAAGCCAAAATTACTTATTTATTTATTAATTTATTTTGCTAAGGGGTCATTATCAATATTGAACATCAATATCAAGTGTGTTTCTCCAGCCGGGAAACACAAAACCAATTCTAATTAGGTTGCGTTTGGCATAAAATTTTTCTCTGAAAATCTCAATAAATCTCTATTAATTTTATATCACATCAATTTTTTTTTTACTACACGTATTACGAACCTTCAATTTATCTCATTTTTTCTTACTCCAAACAAACCCTTATTACTCTAGGCTTTGTTGGGTTGATGTTTGACAACGTACGGACGCCAGTTGTATAATCATGGTTAATTGTCTAATTAGTCAATTAATTATAATGATTGTTAGGCGTTGTTTGGACGAAAAAAAAATTGGACTTCTGCAAATCTCAAACTGTTTTCATATTCCGTACGTGTCTATTAACTTTTATCAATTTTATCCGTAAAATTCTGACATGACACATAAAAACATTCTCTCTGCAATTTTGAATTTGCGTTAAAAAAATGATTGATACATTATTTTTTTTAACTTTTATTCTTCCAAACATACTCTCAATATATATAAAAGTTTGAAAAAAATAATTGACACATTATGGGGTATTTGGTTAAAAAAGTTGGTCAAAAAGTATAGTAAAAATATAAAAATTTAATGTAAATGTGATATGTGACAATTTAATTGGATGAAAGTATAAATTTTTTATAATTTTTGATAAGTTTTAGTATTTGGTTAGAGACCAAACAGTCTTTATATTTTTTTTAACCTTTACTCTTCCAAGCCTACTTTAAATATTTATAAAAATTTGAAAAAAAAATCATAATGGTTAATTGGAATTTCTCATTTCAATAGCTCCGGAAAGAGACTAAATAAACCTAAAGTTGTGGCCAAATGAATTGGTCTCCGGCGCCAAAAATCCCCCATCTGGCACGACAAATCCACCGTCCAACACCAGTTCATCTTCATTCTCATTGTCTGGGATCTTCTTCTCCTCAGCCTCAACTTCTGTTCAAGGAATATTTAATTAATTCAAAATACATGTAATTAATTGGGTATTTATTTAGTACTCGGGAAAGAGTAACCCAAAAAAAAAAAAGAAAAAAAGAGTTCTCATAAATTCCCAAGGAAGCGACAATAATTACTAGCAAAGGAAATATCCTTACTTTTTTTAGAAGGAATAAAACAAAATGTGTGTATATATATATATATATTAAAAGTACTTGCAGATTACAGATTCGTGGATCACGAGCAGAAAAATAAAGGAAAATTACCCAAAAAAAATAAATTAAAATTGAAAGCACGGATATGTTACAAGCTATATATGGGCAGAAAAAGAAAGGGAAATTAAGAAAAAAAAAAGCTAAAAATTGCAGAAATTAAATATAGAAAAAAAAACTAAATTAAAAAGATAATTAATTACCAAAGACGGGTTGATCAACGATAATAGTCATCCTGGACTAAAAACCAACCTCGCCGCTCTCTCAACCACAGAAAAACAAAGTGACAGATATATATGTGTATGTATATATATATGAGGTGATTGCATTGTGGGTTTCGGAGAAGGGGGTGATATTTATAGTAACCCAGAAAGCCCTTCCCTGAGAATTTGCAGCCTCTGAGTCCTTCCCCGAAAATCTTAACATTTCCTTTGTTACTTTTTCAAATTACATAATTTGTGTGTTTGAAATTATATAAAATTATAAAAATTAATACTTTTGTACAATAAATAAAAAATTTAAATTTTATTATTTCGTAATTTATATTTATAAATATTTATAAAATTTTATATTATTTTATTAAATATCAAATACACCCAATATTATCAGTGGATAATACATACATGTCACCATGCAAGTTGCCGTACCCAATGGATTACCTACCCGCTCGTATTGATCTGATAAGGGGTCCACACCTTATATCATGTATATATATATATATTTTTTTATGAACAAATTGCCAGAGTTCTGGCAATTCATCACGTGGCACTTTATTGTCAACACTTCTTTTTTTCTTTTTTGAAATATCTTAAATTTAAATAATTAGTAAATAAAATTAATGTAAACTTAATCATCATAATTTAATAATTTAAATTCGATGAGAATTTTTTTTAAACTATTCTAATAAATATTAAATTTATATTTATATATCATATTTATTATATATTTTTAATTTTTTTATTATTTCTCTTAAATTAAATTAATTTATTAAATTCAAAATGTGTTATAAATATAAATTAAAATTTGTTTACCAAATCAAATCAAATCAAATCAAATTTTATTTTAAAATTAAATTAATTTTAAAAGAAGAGTATTTTTAAGGAGAGTGTAAATATAATTCTAATATATTTTGTAATTATATATTAAATAAAACTCTCATTTTGAGTAATCTTGTTATGCGTTTATTTAACATTTAATTTAATAATAAAATGATTGTTTTGATATAATGGAAACATTTTAAGTTAAAAATAAAGTTAAGAGCTCATTTGGATGTGATATAAAAGAAAAAAATGAAGGATAAACTTCAGGTTAGTAATGGAGTAGTGTATTATTTTTTATTTAGATAATACTTGCAAAATTTAACATGTTGTGATTGCGTTAAGCTTTAACCAAATAATTATTCAATTTTAACCATACTTGATTTGAGAATAACAATTAATTTGCCTATAATATTCACTCGATTGAATGTATTTAATACTAAAATGTCATTTATTTTAATAAAAAATTATTATTTATTTTAACAATAATTTTTTTTAAAATTTAACAATAAATTATTAATTTAATTTTAATAATAACTAAATTGTTAAAATATTTTAGTTATAAATTACAATTTATTTTAAAAATAACTAAAATTAATAAATTACACTAATAAAATACACAAATTAATAATAAATTATTATTTAAAAAATAATTTTAATTAATAAAATATTGGAATGAAATAAATCATTTTAATGGTTAATAATTGTTTATTAAAAATAATTTTAATTTAATAAAATAAATAATTATTGAATAATAAATAATTGTATTAATAGTAATCAATTTAATTAGGAAAATTATTTTAATATTAAATAACTATTCATTAAAAATTAAGTTTAATTCCATAAACTATTTAAATAAATAATTATTATTGATTAAAAAATTAAATTAAATTTAGTAAAATAAATAATTTGTATGGAAATTCATTTTATTTTCATTAAATAAATTTTTATTTTATAATAAATATTATAACTTACTTTTTTAGATGGGTGGACCCATTAAAAAGACAACAAGAGATCAGTACGATAAATGTAATGTTTCGTCCTTATAGGTGTGGTGCCCTTGCAACTTTTATATGTTCTGACGCTGATAAAGTCTTTGGTTGATCATAAGACTCTTGCGCGCTTATGCAGTGGCGTACCTACAAATTTAGGTTAACGTAGGTTAAATCATGCGTAAAATTTTAAATTTTAAATAAATATATATTTAATTTTAAATTTTAAATAAATACATAAAATATTATATATTGATATCAAATACATTATTACTTTTCTATTCTGTTACAATAATTTGCTCTATTCAAAAGTTACCAAAATTTTTACTAAACATATAAAAGTTATTAAAAATTACCAAAAATTACTAAAAGTTACTAAAATTACTAAAAATTGTTGAAAATTTTACCAAACACCCAAAAATTATAAAAAAATGCTAAAAATTTTTAAAAAAATACTAAAAGTTACTAAAAAATATGCCTCCAAATGCATCCATAAATTTTTTTTATAAATATTTATAATTTTTTTAAATTCCAACGTAAACCTTCATTTACACTGGGCATCATATGGTTGCGCCACTGCGCTTATGGGCGCTAATAAAAATATGGACATATATATATAAATTATATGACTTAGGCCCCATTTAGAGTAACAAAAGATTCTTAGGGGCTGTTTGGTACCTCAGATTTTTTTAAAAAGTTTCAAAAAATTTCAAAAATTTTTAAATTTTTTCAATCAAATTTTGTCACGTGTTATTTTTACATCACATTAATACTAACTTTTGATTTTTTTTAATTTTTTAACTCCAAACGTCCCCTAAAAAAAGTGTAAAATTTTTAAAAATTCTAAAAATTATTTATTTTTTATCCCATTACACAATTTATTTTATTTTATCTCATTTTATCTTATTTTTTACCACTCTAAACACACTTAACGAAGGAAAAAAAACTACTGACTAATGGTTTCTAAACGAAGCCTGATATACATATATATGGCTCCGTTTGGAGTTCTAAAAAAAATAAAATTTTACAAATTTTTATAAATATAAATTATGAGACAATAAAATTTAAATTATTCATTTATTACACGAATTATGAGATATTACTTTTATAATTTTATACTATTTTATATAATTTTTATATAATTTCAAACACACCGTATATCTGTTTGGTGGATACATATAAACGACCATAATTTCTTGTAGTAGTTGGAGACAGCAATCCCACGTAAGTTGGTGAGTGAGAGAATCTCTCTCTCTCCCCGTCCCCCCCTTCCACTTGAGATTTTTTGGGCTAAGGGGTCCACGAATTGTCATGTGTGACTCAGCTTCGCTCTGGACATGACATCTCATCATTTTGACGGACGGTTCACAACTAAGGATGTCAACTTCGAAGTGGGTCCCGCCCACGTGGCACCAAGTCAAGGACGATGACTGTCCTTCAGAATACGTTATGGGTTTTGGACTCATTTGGCAGTCGCTATTTCCACTCCGTCGTCACGTGATATTCCGTCATTCGGAAAGCATCGAGCGGCAGCAGCTAGGTGTCGCCGAAATGAAAACCACTTATCTTTTGACACGTGTAAGACGATTTTTTGATAACCGATCCAACGTATTTATTTATTTATTTATTTTTACCCATAAAACCCAGAACCCTCATCCATCCGCAGTGCTACCAAATCCTATTCAAAGTTGTAAAAAATTATAGATTTTCTCCGATTAAATGTCGGCACCTTTCGTTTTTTAATTTTTTTTTACCATCCAAGCAATCTTAAAAAATAATTAAATTTATAAAAAATAAAAAATCGTTAAACATGTGGAAGAAAGAATGGAAATTACAGTAGTATGAAAAGGTAAAAACAGAAAGCTATTATGACTAGTTTGGAGTTCTGAAAATCATTGAAAAACATTAAAAATCTCTAAAAATTATTCATTTTTTATTTTACTATATGATTTACGAACTCACAATTTTTATCAAATTTTATAATTTTTTACCACTCCAAACACCTCCTGTATATATGTTAAAAAAAATGTTGGTTAGGCATTTTATTTCAACTCCAAACTCTTAGTCTGATTTTTTTCATAATTTTTCATTTATAAATAAAATGAAATATATATGTCACAATGTAATAAACTTTTTTTAATTGTTATGGTAATATTTAAAATTCTTTAATCATTATATTAGTATTTTAAAATTCTCAATTATTAATTTCCTCCTCCTATACATGTTAAAAAAAAATTTGTTGGTTAGGCATTATATGTTTGGTGTATAGCTATCAAACTATGTTTTTCAGAAATGAATAGTGAAATTTTTTAATTTTTTTCGTTAAATTTTTGGAGGAAGAATCCGTTCGAATGATTTTTTAGCCTTGATCGAATCATTTTATGGTAGAACTATTGAAAATTGTTGAAAAAATTTTGAAACTTGTAGAAAAATTATTTAAGGTTTGTAGAAATATTATTAGAGTTAGTAAAAAATTTGTTGTGGTTTGTAAAAATTAGTTAGAATATGTAAAAATATACAAATCTATAGAAATTTTATAAAGTACGAGAAAAGTTAAACGTGTTAGAAAATTTTTAAAAATTTTTGAGATTTTTAAAAATTTTCAAAGATATTCTCACATTGTTAACGCTCTAAACAAACTCTTTATTTCACTGTACAAATTAAGAATCGATAACTTTTATCAAATTTTATTAATTTTTTGTACTCCAAACACACCATATATCTAACTTTTTAGGTTAATCACATTATAATCTAATTAATTTATTTATATAAAATATTAAAATTTAGTGTTTAGATCTTTATTTTTTTTTATTTTTCTTTCGCGGTGGGTAGGTGGGGGAGTCCAATTTGTGCGTAGTGTGACAGGAAGGTACAATGCTGATATGATAAGTGATAACTACTAGTTCAGCTTTTGGGATATATTTTTTTAGTGCAAATAATATGTCTAAAAATTTTTTAAAATAAAAGAAAATAATTTCGTATCAAATCGAACTGCATTACTTTTAAATTAATATACTTATATTTTCCCTCGTGGCAAAGTCACAGTATCATGTCAGTCTAATATTAACACCTCATTTTAATCATGTAAAAGTAACATATAATTTGAATTGAGGATTCGAGAGAGTTCACATCTCCCTCCCATGCTATCTAAATATTAAATTTATATTATTAAATTAAAATTTAACGATTCTGAAATTTCATGTCACGAAATTGATATTAGGTGTGTTTGAAATTGTATAAAATTGTATAAAATCGTATAAAATTGTAAAAGTAAATGTCTTGTAATTCGTACAGTAAATGAAAAATTTAAATTTTACTGTCTCGTAATTCATATTTATAGTAATTTGTAAGATTTTTTTTGAGAGCTCCGAATGTTACGCCCCTAATTTTCATAACCGAATGCCCAGGGGTGACTTGAGATTTATTTGTTAGGTATAAAAATAAGATGATAATAATACGCTGTCACACCCTCGAATTTTCCTCCAAACTGGGGTTGACCCGCAAGAAAAATTTAAGATATTCAAAATCTCTTGTTTATCCCAAACAATATTTATAAGTCGTTGGACTGAACCATTTGATGGGATTTCAACTACAGGGCACAAAATAAAGATAGAGAAAAATATTACAGAGAGTTATCTAAGTGTCCCAACCACGTAATTAACATTACATACCAAATAAAAGTAAATTAGGTCTATACTTAATAATTACAATCATCCAACAATTGTTACAGACCAAAAATAAAGTCCTCCAGCTCTGCGCAGGAAAGAGGAAAAAAATAGATAACTCTTCTGATGGAATATTTAAGAGAAATTAATCTCTTTCCAACTTATCTTCTGTATCCCTGTACTTAATATCCTGGAAAAAATATTCCCACAAGGAGTGAGCTACTAAAGCTCAGTAATCAGAATCTCCTAGGTGCTTATATGCAGTGGTTGTAATGCTACATTGTATTAAGTGACCCATTACAGTGAATATGTTTAGGTGGCATACTGTTTATACAACAATTAATTCAATAGATCTCAACTGAATAATGTAAATTATACTTACAATGGTTCGATGAAACCGTCACCGTAACTACTATTTGACTTACATATAAAAATAGTTAAATATTGATGTGTGTACCACAATGAAGTCTGTGTCGCAGTGGTAGGGATATTAGATTTAGATCTTTAAGGTCTCGGGATCAAACCCCGTAGCGATACAGGTTTCATATATATATATATATATATGAATTAAATATAATTAAATAATTCCAACACATTTTTCATACATAACAAGAGAGGTTGCTAGTCATAGTAAAATTTTGTAAAGGAGTTTAATCTAAATCCTCCTAAGATAATCATACTCCTATCCTCCTCTACCCCTAGCCTTAGGAACCAGTGACTTTACGGGCTTAGCATCCAATGCATATCGACGGTGTCACCTACCAAAAACCTAGCCGTCGCGACTGGTTACCTGACTGGCCAAGTCAGAAGGGAGCATCTCCCAAATAAAATGCATATGTTCCCATCTCCATCTAAAAGGCCATTTCTACCCACCCATCACCCCATTGCCAAAAATAACTTTAGCACCGAGTGCCTTAATATCTTCTCACCCTTTTACATTCCAAGGGTATCTTGTATGGAAATCAGACATTTTTAATAACAACCAGCAATGTTCCTGGGTGATGAATCAAAAGTGGGATTATTCAGTCACATGCAGTATATTTTTAAGTACTTTATCTAAATCTATAATTTAGTAATAATTCTTAATAAATTAAAGATTTAACATAGTCACTAATATCATTATCACAAAGGTAGGTACTACATGTAAATTAACAAGTAGCAAGTAAAAAAAAATTTAGAATACGAATTAGTATTTTAGTTAATTGTTTTGAGAAGTTTATCGTACCACCTTTGATAAGAATATAATTATTTTTAATGGTATATTAATTAGGCCGATGTTAGCAGTTTAGTGGGTGGGCGACCCTAATTGCGATTTAAAGTCGCAAGTTCGAATCTCATTGGCTGCAAATCTCGATTTTTGCCTCTTTTACCTTTTATTTTATTATTTTATGGAATATAAAGATAATAAATAGTTATTTGAACTTATATTTAATTTTAAAAAAATTTATAAGTTTTATTTTTTTTTCAAAATAATTTGAATAAAATTTCAACCATCATCTTCTTTATAATCAAACCCTTATTATAAGCTTTCGGCTTTAATATATCCACAAATATCCATAGAATTATTCCAATGTTTAGGAAGGTATTAAATAAGTTTCATTAAATTCACTTAATCATAAAAATATAGTTATATAACTTGCTAGGTTGACAAAACAATGCCTAAAAATAAATCAAATTCATTTAAGAAAGATAAAATGAGAAAAGAACAAGTCCATTGTTTCTTTTGGGCATTTTATCAATTACTTAGCATTTTAGTTTGAATAAGTCATCCCATTCTCCATGATTAAACTGATTATCTAAGTCAATTATCATTAATATTAGAGTGTCAAATAATACATAATATCCAGTTTAAAATAATTTCATATCAATAGAAATTATGACAATAACTAATAGAAGATAATTGAAAATTTAAATAAATCTTTAAACATAGTATTCTAAAAAAATCCAAATAAGCATCGAATAAAGCTAAGCAGAAATAGCAGCTTGAAAGAAAATTCATATAAAATAGAGTAGGACTCCAATATCTATAAACTTTATATCTGTAGAAACTAGACTTCAAGACCTACAACTTTCACGTTTTACACTTTTAAAATTTTAAGGTCTAAAGGTACAAAAACAGCCTCAAATTCAGTTTGTTCAGAAAATATAATTTTACACGTGCTTAGTATTTTGGGCATAACTTTTGACTCACACATTAGATTGATGCAATTCTTTTTGGGTTGGAAAGAAAACTGAAAGGGCTACAACTTTTATGTTTTAGCCGAAACCTAATTCCACCGTTTTAGGGGTCAGGAGCACATTAGAAGTTACAAATAGGGAGCTATCAGCATACTGAGCTACATCAGTTAAAATTTGGGCTTCCCTACCCCCAATATATGGGTATATATTTTTATCACAATCAAGTTTCATACTTCAAACCCAGCAAATGCATCAAATATATTTTAGGAGATTCGTCATCCTACCCCAATAAAGATATTAATGACCAAGTCTGAGAAGGAAAAATGAGTTAGCTTTGAACACCACCCAAATTGAAAAATTCCAAGCCTTTCTTCTTCTTCCAAGCAACACCAAATCTTCAACCTCACTAATTAATAATTTATTATTATTTCTCTTTTATTTTCTTCTCTTTGAAGACACACAATTTATAGGGAATGTAGAGGAAGTGTCGGTAGAGAAAAATAAGTTCCACTACCTAAACTTGAAAACTACTAAAGTAGCATTTTACATTAGGTAGTATAATTCAAATAATCTAGCTTAGCTTTTTTGACTATCTAACCACATAATTAAAGATAGATGTTGGAGGATGGATGAGGATGGGTGGCATGATCCGGGAATCATGCTAACTTTTTGACAAATTAAACAATCATGCTAGCTTTTTGACAAATTAACAAAATGCTTTAAATCATGCTAGCTTTCAAACAAAATACTTTAAATCTTGTTTGCTAAATAATTTGAAAAAGATACTTTTAAGGTCATCAATGTAGGGTATTCTCTTTGTCTAATTAGTCAAATAATTTTGAAAGATGGTGAGAGTGTATAGAAGATGGAAAATGAAGTTGTCGGGAAATAATTTAGAGCAACTATTCATGAGTCAACTCATTAAGTGGTAAAGTGAGTTGAAGCGAGTTGAGGTGAGTCAAAGAAAAGGGTTGACCCATGGGTTAATGGGCTTAGTTTGAACCAAATAAGTAATTGGGTTAGGAAGTGTTTGGATAAAATTTTAGAAATTCTACATTAAACTCCCACATAGGGTGAAATTCAATCCAAAAGTCTTTCTAACTAATTTCAAAAATTTTCAAATCCTCAATTTTTTAAATTTTTACTATAATAAATATTACCACTACACTTAAGTAATTTAATTAAAAAAAAATTCAGGTTATTACACTAAATGGAGCCATTGCGTATAACAAAGTTAGCCTCTACTTTTCTAAAATTAATTGGGTTTATTAAAAAAAAAAAGGGAAATAAAGAAAAGCCATTCAACAGCTTGAGATAGCAAGAGAAAAAGTAGTGGGTCCTGCTAGTTTAATGTGGGATTGCTGGTGGTGTGGTGTGTTGTTGGTACTCTTTTGTTTGTTACCCTACGATCGCATTTAAAGCAATGAGCACTCACGGTATTGGACAAATGATCCGACAAAGTAATGGTGACATCTTCTATCATCATTTAAACGTGAGCAAATAAGAAAATTTGTTATTTTATAATATTTAAGAAAAAGGGTTCGATTATTTCAATCATTCGAATTATTTAAAAATTTTAATGTTAATTTAATAAAAAATTAAAAAAATTTAACTGAACTAAAATAATTGGATTGGTGAGCAAATAATTAAGAAACAATTATATATTATAATATCTACAGAAAGGAGATTGGAATAAGTACAAAAAGATCTAAAATTTATAATCAATGAAAATAAAATTATATTTTTAAAATAAAATAAAGGTAAAAGTGAAAAAAATTGAGAACAAAAACTTAATAACAAAAAAGTAAAATTAAAATTTATAAGATAAGAATAAAATCAATATGTTTTGTGCGTAATTTTTTAAATCGTCGAGGATAATTGCTCTCACTCACCTGTTCACCCATGGGAGTAGGAATAAGTATTGAGTTTTTGATAGAATCTTTTCAACTTTTTAATACAAGAATTAGACTGCTAAAAAGAAAAAAAAAAAGGAAAAACAAAAAAAAGAAAAGTAAAGAATTTGGTCATTGCATTTTCCTCTCATATAACTTTTTTATTTTCAAATCAATATTATTATTTTTGTAATATATATATATATATATATATATATTTATTTATACTTTTATATCAAATTAAACTTACTTTAGTTTTGAGTCTAAAAAAATATCAATAATCAACTCATACCAATACAAAACTAAATTGGCCTTACTATATCTAACTCAAATTAACATTTCATTTTGTTACACTTAAATTATTCTAATGGCACTCTATGTTGTTTTTATTTAAAAATAAAAATAATGAAGTAATCATTAAAATAAAAAAATAAAAATAAAAAAATTTATCTATCCTCTAATTTCAAATTAAAAAAATGAGAAACAAAAGTTTTATTTATTATTTTCATTTTTCTTCCATAACTTCTACACATGACCTAACTCTACCCATTACCCCTTTGATTCAACAAATAGTCAAAGATATACAGCTTTTGGCGTTTTTTAAAGTGACTGTTTGGTAAGTATACAAAAAAAAGTTAATTTTTTTTTTTTTTCATGTGAAATAATCATTCTATCTAGGTAATGTTCATTTATGGGATATAAAGTGGGTGATTAGATCACCCTTCGAAGGCACCCCCTTCCATTTTTATATGAAGCGCACTCTGAATTTCATATCTCTCAAAGTGGGGATATACAATACCAATTAGTCACGTTTGTTTTCAAGATTAAAATTTGAGATTGGACTATATGTTCGTGGGATCCATTTTAATTTTGTGTTTAGTTAGAAAAAGTGGGAGGAGATTATTAGTATCATGAGATTATTTTTTAGAGATTATTAGTGTTGTAGGACCCCAACAGTATTGCTTATACTCCATCTCCGAATTTGTTTTTCGTCAAAATCTAAAGGTTCAAAATTATTTCTTGTCACATCACATGTCAAATTACATCATTTATCTCATTTATATCCCACAAACTAAATACTAAAAAAATAATCTCACATAAAAAAAATCAATTTCAGTTATATTCAATTCGATATATTATTTCATAATATTACTTATATCATATCATCCAATTCCTCAATCAAACGTAGCCTAAGAGTGTGGTATTATCGATATAATAAAACAAACCTTCTGATTTGATATTTGTCCCAATGATCACTAAAATTTCGCTACGTCATCACTTATTATATATCTATATAATAAAACATATCATTTGAATTTGAAATTTGAAATTCAAATGGCTCCGTTTGGAGTGATGATAAATTTTGAAAAATGATGAAAAACGCTGAAAAACTCTAAACTTATCTCACTGCATGAATTACGAACTCACAATTTATCTCACTTTATCTCATTTTTTGTCACCCAAAATACATATGTTTTGTAAAATTATACATACATATTATATATATATATATATATATAATAAAATACATCTTTTGATTTGATATTTGACCTTATCATCACTAAAATTTCCCTATGTCATCCTTTATTATATATCGATATAATAAAACACATCATTTAAATTTGAAATTTGAAATTCAAATAAATATATATATATTATGTCTTGTAAAATCATACATACATATATTATATATGTATATATTATATTTTGTAAAATTATACAATTATGTTATACTTATATTATCTATTATTATTAAATAATGTATGGATATCTATTAGACAAAGGTACCTAAATTTTTTATTTAAAAAAATATATTTTAATTTTAAACTTTTAAAAATTTTATTAAAAAATAAACATTTAAATTAAAATTTCAATTTTAATGTAATTAAAACTTAAATTTTAAATACATATATTTTTACACTATATGTCATTTATAAAATAAGAAAGTTTAAAATTTTGAATTTGAGATATTTTCGACTATTGAATTTGCGAAATAGTCAGGATTATTTTTTTTTCTTTCACTCTTCTCATTTTTTTAATACTTTTTATATAAAAGATGTCATTTATATAATAAGAAAGTTTAAAATTTTAAATTAAAAATATTTTCAGCTGTTGAATTTGTTAAATGGTCAGGATTATTTTTCTTTTTCTTTTTCTTTTTCTTTCACTCTCTCATTTTTTTTGAATACTTTTTATATAAAAGATTTTAAATTAATATTTTAAAAAATGTGATAGTATTTGTAATAAATAATAACATTTTATACCTTAATCTTTTTTAATTAATGATTTTTATTTTTATAAGTTATTTTTACACTTTTTTTTATGTAAATTTGCTTTATAAATTTAAATTTGAGTTATATACACGCTAAATTAGTAAATTATATTTTTGTATCTTCAAACACGGACAATTGTTAGTATATCCTTATGATCGGATTAATTTCTAATTAAAATTTAAAGGTTCAAATTTATTTATTCTAAATCATATCTTTTTTTTCCATTCATATCTTGTCAACCAAATACCGAAAAAAAAAAGTAATAATAATAATAATAATAGTCCCACATATAAAGTTAATCTTATAGCATATATCTAATCTCATACATTATCTCATAATATTACTTATCTCCTGTTAACTAATTTCCCCAATCAAATATACCCCTAGTGTTATTGTAATATAGCATGGAGGCCAAAATAGTCGATAAACAAAATTATAAAAACCATGCGAAAGCTATTTTTCATAGAGGTAAGCTCAGATGGTCCAAATAATCTGGCCCTGGATCCCAACAAGCCTTTTCACGTCCTTAAACAATTCATATTATAACTCACATTAACTAATTACAATTGGCACCCTCTGAATCTTCTATATATTTTAATTTATTGTCATCTTAACTCCATGTTAACCCCAATTAAAAACTTGATTTCGTTAAATGACCACGTGGCATGGAGTAAAAGGTTAGAGTGACTTACTTGACGAAAAATTTTCTAACAAAGCTCACGAAGCTTTAGACTTATTTAACGAAAAATTTACTAACAAAACTCACGAAGCCTTAAGTTTAAGGACACGTTTGGCACGTGGCAATAGAATGAAATGGAACAGAATTCATTCTCACTTTAATCTATTTTCATATTTGGTATTAAAAAATTAAGATGGAATGTTATTTTATGAGAATAGTCATTTCCACATTAAGTGAGAAAAGGCATTTCACAATTCAAGTGATAGAATAGTCATTTCATGGCAATCAAAATTTAATTCAAAAATTTTTAAAAATAAAAATAAAAAACAAGCAATTACATTGTAATAAATTTTTTTTTTTAATTACTCCGTTGAGTTGTAAAATAACCATTTTACCCTCTAACATTATTTTCGAATTAGATTTGAACTTAGGCTGTAAAATATCTGTTTTACCTCTAAATTCATTTTTTTTTTCAAATTTATATTTTGGGGTTTTCGAATGGATGATAAAAATATTCTTTCATATTACTTAATAACTAAACAAATTTTAATTTGATCCAAAGTGAGGTTGTAAAATGACTATTTTATCTCTGGGTTTAATTTTTGTCCAAAATTTATATTTTGTACTTCAAAAAAGTTTAAAAAATATTTGTCGATGTGCTTCTAGATAACTAATAAAATTCATCTCAACTCGAACTGAAATTGTAAAATGACGATTTTACCCTTAGGCTATTTTTGACCAAATTCGTATTCTAAGCTGCCCAAAAGGTCAAAAAAAATATTTTTGATATATTTCTTAATAATTAAACAAATTTCAGTCCGATCTAAATTTAGATTACAAAATAACTATTTTGCCCCCAGGCTCATTTTTGGGTCAGATTTGTATTTTAGGCTTCTCAAAAGATTAAAAAATATTTATTGGCATATTTCTTAATAGTTAAGAAAATTTTGGTCTAATTTGAACTTAAATTGTAAAATGACCGTTTTATCCCTATGCTTTTTTTTACACGCAAATTCGCGCTTCGAAAATAAATTTTATTTTTACAATTTTAAAAAAATTAATATTAGTTATTTTTATTATATTCCATTATATTTAAAACATGTAATCAAATTATGAAAATTTGAATGTTTGTTCCATTCTCATTATTTTTATGTTAGCAACCAAATAAATGAATGGAATGAACATTCCATTCCATTTTCACATTATATTTCATTCCTTTCTATTCTATTTTTATGTACCAAACATAGTTCAAGGAAATGATATTAACATTCTAAATTTAGGTTTTCACAATTTAAAAAGTATTATTCATCGTGAAAAGAAATGGAATGCGAAAACAAAATTTGGAGTGCTAATATCATTTTTCTTAACATTATAATAAATTAAAATATCACGCCAGAGTTGCTCTTAGTAATTGATTCAAACACAACCGTAATCAATAATTTGTAAAGAAGAAAAGCAAAAGAATTCAAAATTATTTCTTTGGTTTGGGCTATTGGAAAAAAAAGTTGAAATGAAAAATATATGATATTTTCAAAATTAAAAATAATTAAATTAAAAAAATTATTGATAAATGCATATTATTTTTTTTATATTTTATAATCCACTTAAATAAAAACATACAACTGAAATTTTATATTTCAATCCTCCTTTGACTTCGTCATTCTTTTATTTTTACTTTTTTTTTCATTTTATTTTTTTTCTCACTAATTCTGAATCTAATTACTACGATTAAAAGACATAAATTTTGGTCTAAATTAAAGGATAAAACCTGTAATATACGCAATTCCAAATTGACAAGAAAGAATGAAAGCCCCCTTTAATTAAATCCAACAGAGATAAAAGGCGGTTTGGATGATTAAAAATGACAAAGGTTAGAAAAAGTGAGTTATGACAATTTATGATAATCACATTTTGTGTTTAGAAGATTAACTAAAATTTATTAAAATAATTTGTTGAAACAGTGAAAAGTAAACCGTTCTAATAGTTTTGGTCAAGAATCAATATGAAAAGTTGACAAATGTTAAAAAAAATGAAAAAAGTGAATAACTTTTGTAGATTTTTGTAACTTTTTTTATAAAAGTTTGTAAAATTTAAATTTTAAAAATAAATGTACAGAAAACAAAAATGACAAAAATTGATAAAACCATGTAAATGTTTATAACTTTCTATAACTTTGACCAATTTTCTGGCCAACCAAACAGGGCCAAAGTTGCCTCAGAAACATAAAACTCAAAAACTAACTAAAACATCCATACAAGGTCGCATTTAGACCTTGTTTGATGATATTTTTATTTATTATCTATTTATATTTAAG
The DNA here is from genome assembly GCA_019916065.1 of Vitellaria paradoxa. Classification (NCBI taxonomy): domain Eukaryota; kingdom Viridiplantae; phylum Streptophyta; class Magnoliopsida; order Ericales; family Sapotaceae; genus Vitellaria; species Vitellaria paradoxa. The sequence goes on from CM034240.1 coordinate 48,851,400, forward strand.
TATATAAAAATTGATAATAAAAATGTATTTGAAAAATATATTTTTATTTTTTTGTTGTCAAAAATAATAAAAACTTGTTTGCAAATTTAGGATCAAACAAGTTTTAAAAATAATTATAAATTATAAAGCATTTATAAGTTTTTAAAAACAAGTTTATAAATACTTTAAATTGCATTTGAAAATTCATAAAAAATTTTAAATTAAAAAAACTTGTTTGAAAATCTGCTTTTATTTTAGATGAAAAAACAACATTAAAAAACAACTGTTAAAACATAAAGGTATGTCACCAAAAAAAAAAAAAAAAAAAAAAAAAAAAAAAGAAGAAAAAGCACATGAATGTTACCAAACAATCCACAAGGGTATGTTTGGAGTGAGTATTTGGCAAGGGAGAATAAAGGAAAATGAAAAACTAAAAGGAAATGGTAGAAAAAAGTAGAAAGAAACATAAAATTCTAAACACGTACTTATTTGAATAAATCAAAAAATATAATAAAGTAAATGGCATTCTTAATTAATTAGTTTTCTTATTCAATTATTTTTAATTTCTCAAATTCCATGTGTTTTCCTATTATTTTCGATCACAAATCAAATATGAGAAGTGATTTTAAATCTCCATCCTTTTCTTTTCTCTCAACAGTCCTTGATCCAAGCACAACATAAAATTTATCCCAATATCTTATCCCAATCTCTTCGGTCTGGAAAACTTCCAGCTTCATTTCGGCAAATTCAAAATTACATTGCAGTGTATACTGCTCTCATCCAAACATTAGTTAACGAGGGAAAAATAAACCTCTGATATCTTCTTAACATATCCTCAATAATGGGATAACCCGCAGTAACTAACCTATTCATTTTGTAACCTCATCATCTAATCCCCTGAAAATTACATCTGGAATGGCTAATGAATACCATTCTATAAACAACAAACATGAAATCCACAACGCAGAGATTAAATTAGTAAGTTCAGTGATGACCATGCCTTCCATCAATATACATGACTTCCTCTTGGGGTAAATGTCAGGCTCTGTACATACAAATTCCAGAAAGAAGTGAAACAGACGACGTTACCTCAAACTTTCATTCTTTTAGACGGTCCTTGGTCGATGATTGGATCAACTGTAGGAGCTTGGGACTCTGCTGCTTGTGGAGGAGCTTCAGAACCATTCTCTCCTTCAGCGGTCAGTGGGGGTACATAGCCTTCTGGAAAAGGTGGTGGGGGAGGGGCAGGTGGTAGCTGCACAAATACCAAAAAGCATAATATTATGTACCAATAAAACTCTCTGATAAAAAAAAATGAGCTCACAGCTTCAAATTCCATGAATTCTTAGTTGCTGCAACTCGGTTGAACCTACCATCGAGTTTCTCGATAATTTGGTCAAGCTTTACCCAACGTATTAGAGTAATTAACTTCACTCCGACATTTCATGTATAAACAAAAATTCAACTAGCAATGGGGGGAAAAGCATTGCAAAAATAAATCTATCTACCACAGAAAAACCAAAATTTTACTCCTAGTACATTCTGGCTTCAACCCCAACGACAGTAAAGCAGTAATATCAACAAAAATTAATAGCTCCAACATGGCGGCTAGAATCATTGTGGATCTGGGGACCTGTGTAATTTCTTGAATAATTTTTTTCCATTTATAACACACGCAACAATACTGAAGCATCAGAAAAGCTTTGTTTTAAGTTACCTTGCGCTGTAATGACGCAAGAATATGATCTATTCGTTTAACTTCCTTGAAGTCAATAATCTCCTTTGCAGCTTTTGATTCAAAGGATGCATTCTCATTGTCAGCATCAACTGTATCACAAAAGAATGTATAAAGTTCACTAGAAATATCATGGTCAATAGTTCCGTAAATCAATCCTTTGCATGAAGGAAAGAGGATAGAATACAGGATCATATCATTTCATCTAGGGGCATTGGTGAAGTTTAAAAATTGATAAGGAAAGAATTACTATAGTGTTATGCAGAAGATGTATTAGTTTAACACCCCCCCCCAAAAAAAAAACAAAAAAAAAAGATCAATTATTCACCGAGGAGGCGGGGAGTCAGCACAATGAATAGTTGATGCATATGGTTTACAAATGAAAAGACATTAGATAGACATCAGAATGATCAATAACACATAATGATCTATTATAAGAGCCAGAATCAACCCATGGGAGACTCCTGAATGGTCAAAACCTCAAAGTATGGGTGCAACAAGAAGTTAATAACCATGCTGAACAAAGACAAAATGGCTTTTTTTTTTTTTTTTGCTTATATTTTCTAACGAAAGAATTAGTCTAACAATATAATGTCAGCATTTTTTTAAAATCAAACTCAGATGCAAAGGCTTCAAAAGAAATGATTTTGAAGGCACTCCAGCAACCAGTATATAATTTGATTGCCTCATTTTAAGTACGCTGGCTTTGCAGGGCATCCAATTGCTTCAATTTATTATTATTGTACGCTACATGTTCAAGACATTTCAGCAATAAACAAAATGATAATCTTCTTATTATAATCAGGACATTAATGCTCAGATACCATATCCAATCTTCTCTAGCTTTGAGGCTGCAGTAGTAAAAGCCTTTGAGATATGATACAAGGACCGCCCCTGTCACATGACAAGATGCAATAGGGATTAGCTTGTCAGGAATCAAGAAAATGGATATAGGTCAGCACTGTGTTGTCATCATCCAGAGTCCATAATAACAAATGCAATCTCAACTTGAAGTACAAAGGCAAAAAATAACCAGAGTTTCTTTATGGGGAGAGGAAAGCATCAGCTAGCTTAAGAAACTAACAAAATAATACAATTTCCAATGATGGATGCAACAAGTGATCAAGATGGATCAATCATGCAATTTCTTTAAATAAAGGTAAATGTAGATTACTGTAAAACAACCAATGCTATGCTCCACTGTTAGGTGATAAAATAAAACGTAGAGCATGGCCTGTAACTCAGTGGTTAAGAGCCTCTCTTGCCTGCTCATGACTCGAGTTCGAGTCTTTCCCCTCCCCCCTTATTAAAAAAAAAAAAAAAAAAAAAACTTTACCTTTCAAGAAAAAAAAAAAGATATAAAATAAAACGTAAAAAAGCCACGACTGGTCAGGCAAATAATAGTGATGTTTAACACATCCATCCATTATATTTAGGCTAATATAACCAAGAGCTGTTAACTCGAGGGTATTCTCTATCGTGAGGTTCAAGTAATAGTAGGAAATGGACGTGTGTCCCCATTATGACAGTTTTACAAGATAAGGAGATGGAATGAATGATAAAGAATAAGGCACGTGTATGTCTGCTAACAGAAAGAAATAATAAGAGGGGAAAGGACAATTAAGGACCACAGCATCATTGCCCTAAGCACCGACACAAGAAGCAGTGGCTAAATTAAAATACACTCAATCACTTTGCTCTACAACATTTAGTATGCAGAGATCTAACATGAACACTAAAATTAATTAAAGGCAATCCTATCCTCAACCATAATAGCATTTCAGAGCCTAGCCTAGCTTTCTTTCCAGACATGCTCATGTATTAGCGAAAAAAACAAAATTCCATCTAATGTTGATTCACGGTCCTACAGCACCAGAGGCCTCTTTTTTCTTATTACAATGACCAAAAAAGGGGGAGAAAGAAGGGAAATACAAAGAAACAAACAAATCAAGCTTAGCCATGAAGACGGTTATGCAAAGCAAGAAAAAAAACACAAAAAACAAAAAACAAAAATACAAACAAACAATGAAAATCAGCAAATTATGAGAGGTGGCATAACCAAGGGCACAAATAAAAAGAAGATAACTGATGAAAAGCAGCAACTTATGAGAGATGCAACAACCAATGATTTGGAAGAAGAAGTAGCAACTAAGACCAAAGTGGACTTCATAAAGAAAAGGTTAACAAATAGCGGACTTCATAAAGAAAAGGTTAACACAGAAAAGCCCTCTTGATCATGACACCATTAATAATCCTCCTCCCTTTCAAAGAAGACTAAAGTGAATAACTCCAGAGACCAAACAGTCAGAAAGTTTCTCTGGTGACAATAATCAGAGGCAGAATTTAAGGCCTAATTTGATCAGCCATGAGACAATCTATAACTCTGAATTACCAGAATTAGCAAAACAAAAGAGATTTTAAATTTTGAGGACCTATATTACCAATTACCAACCAGACCAAAACTGCCTTTGTTCAACAGTGCTAATGTAAAAACAGGTTAAGCCTTTCAAGTACCAAATGAGAAAAGGAAAGAGAGATGACAACTGTAGGGGACACCATTCTACTCGTCAGATATCCAATACATTGCAAAGGTGACATTTGATCATGAATTGCAAGTTGGAAACTCAGAAGGGACGTGGATTTCCTAGAATTATCATCTTTCTCAAGAAAGCTTCTGGACATGTACACAAGTCCAACTGCAATACAGAGAGGAAACAAGAGAAAAAATTGTGGAAACCAAACAAGTACCACTGTATCCTGGTGGAAGTTACTGAGCCAAATGTACAGGTTGGCCATGAGTACATTTGATAATTATCTATTCATTTCTCTGCAGGCCAAAACTAAATTGACATTCTGATGCTGACAGTCAAAAAGCAAAGATGATAACATCTACCTCAAATTTGAATAAAGTTACTTCAAAATGAAGTGGACCATAAAAGAGGAAAGAAAGAAGATGCCAAACCAAAGTACATACAATTCTAGCAGCGAAAACATTGCAAAGTTGTGGTGCTTGGTATATAGAACCATCCAAGATATAATAAGTCAGCATGGGTGTGACTTTCTCAGGACTATCCCTCTTTTGCTTACGAAAGACAAAGAGGTGGGGCTCCATAACTTCACTCAGCATGTATTCTGTGCCTGTCATTTTCCTGTAGAACGAAATAATTATGGCCTTTTGTGGGTGCCTTTCCAAATTATATGGGATTGCAACATGAATTCTCTTGACCATGAAACATGATGTCTTTAGTTAATGCACAAGGTATAACTGTGTCATGCAAAGGATTATAATGGCTACATAAATGAGCTTGTACAAATATGCATTCATGCACAAATAGCACCACCAAGAAGGTGTTGTTTTCAGGGAAGAATTATGGCAGGGAGAGAAGCTCTCGATCCATCTCCATTGTAAGAATATAAATGATTGTAACATATTTATCTCTAACTTTCCTTTGAGATGCTAAACCTGTTCTGAATCAGGGTTCTAAAAAATTCAGCTTGATCAAAAAATCTACATTTTAATTTCTAGTGATCATGTTGCAAAATCGTTTCCTTCAAAATCCCCATGTTTACCCATCCATATGACCCTTTTACTTCTATATTAGTCCTCACAATGGACTTCTTAAGAACATTTTAATTACCAAAAAGAAAATAGAACTTAGACTTGGTTTGAGAACTGGGAAGCTAGCCAGTCTTTTTTTTTTTTTTTTTTTTTTTTTCAGTCGTCTTGTGTGTTTTTTTTTTTTAAATCAAAATTTGATTTTCCTTTTTTGTTTGGTAGCTACTAAGTAACATATTGACATTCATGAAAAAAAAAATTTGCTTCCAAATAAGAAGGTGAATTTTTTAACCTTTTTTATTTTGCATTTTTCTTTTTTTTAATGAATGTCAATAACATGCCTGAAAATTTACAAAAAAAAAAAAAAAAACCAAACAAAAGTTTAACAATAGTTCCGAAATCCAGTTTTAGTGCAAACTCATCGTCAGGGACGAAGTTAGGGGGTTTTAGAGGTGGCCATGGCACCCCCTAATTATGATATTTTATTTATATATGTGTGCCATATTTAATAAAAAATAAGTTCTACATTAATAGTGCCGGCCCTCTCATAAATGAAAACTCTCAAGCCCTTGGTAAATGAAAAGTCTCAGCTACATGTAAAAACTAATAAAGCCCAAAAAATGAATTTTTGTCTTTTCAATACAAATTTAAAAATATATATATCTCTCTCTATCCTGGGATTTTCTTTTCCTATACCATTAGTCATTATCTTTTCACATTTCCCTTCACTCCATCTCTTCCATTTTCAGTTTCTATGCTTCAATATTCCCCCTCTAACTCTCTACAAAACATTTTTCTCCAGTAACAGTAACGCTGAAAAATATTTCCAATACTATTTCTCTCTGGCAACCATAACATCGGAAGATTTTGGTGAAAGAAAATCTCGGATAAAAGGTTAGCAACCTCTTTTTTTTTGCTTTCACCTTTTTTGTTTTTAGTTGTCTCTCTTCTTGATAGAAGAGTTTATATATAATCGTACAGCCGTCAAATATCCTAAAAATGTTGAAGTAGTCAGAATATCTATTTTACATGATTTCAATAATGGAGTAGTTGAGTCCTAGTCTTTAGGGAGTTGCTTATTTGTAGGAATTGAATTATCCACATGTTAGGAATTAGTGGCAGCAGCTACTATACACGTTCTTTGTTAGTTTTATTGTTGCTCTTTTTCAGCTCTCATGTTCCTTTGTGGTACTAATTTGTAGCCACTTTTGGCTTAGTGGGTCAGTTATGTTTGTTCTGTTGTTTGCCTATTTAATAGGCTTTAAGTTTCTGTTAAATATATAGATATATTACAGCTGCAATCTGTGAGGTTTTTTCTTCTCTGTTTTTGTTCTTTTGTTCTTTTGTTCAACAGTGGTATCAGAGCCACAACAGGGAAGAAAAGTGAGAGTTCAAAAGTAAGCCTTGAGAGCTAAAAACACGAGAGTACAGTGAGGTATAAACACTGAGTGTGTGTGCAGCAGCAGTCTTCATTCAAGCCCTCTTCCGCAGCAGCAAAGAAGACTATTTTAATGACTGTAATGGCCACAGAAAACTTTGTCCAACCTGCAATTCCGCGCTTTGATGGTCACTATGATCATTGGAGTTTGTTGATGGAGAATTTCCTCAGATCTAAGGAGTATTGGGATGTCGTTACTTGTGGATTTGCTGAACCAGAAGAAGGAGCAACGTTGACAGCAGCACAACGGACGGCTCTAGAAGCAACAAGATTGAGGGATCTTAAAGCCAAAAACTACTTGTTTCAGGCTATTGACAGGTCTATCTTGGAGACGATTCTCTGCAAGGACACATCCAAGAGTATTTGGGATTCCATGAAAAAGAAATACCAAGGTTCAGCAAGGGCAAAACGGCAGCAACTCCAACAGCTTCGTGGAGAATTCGAGCTACTAAAAATGAAATCAGGTGAAACAATCACAGAGTTTTTCTCTCGGACAATGGCAATTGTCAATAAGATGCGAATCCATGGAGACAAGGCAGAAGTCGTCACAATCGTCGAGAAGATTCTTCGATCCCTGACACCAAAGTTTAATTTTATTGTCTGTTCCATTCAAGAAGCCAAAGACGTTGAAGAACTTTCGATAGATGAGCTGCAAGGATCATTGTTGGTTCATGAACAGAACTTTCTACAGCAAGAGCCGGAAGAAAAAGCATTGAAGGCAACTGCAGATCACTATTCGTCAACAAGAAGAACGAATGGTGGCAGAGGCAGAGGTAAAGGAACCAATGACCAACGCAATCTCAATAAAAAATCTGATGGCTATTTTTCTCGGGATTCTCAAGGCAAAGGAAGAGGACGTGGAGGTCGACACTCAACCAGTTTCAGGCCAAGGTCAGTAGACAAATCTAAAGTTGAATGCTTTAGATGCCACAAGTTTGGACACTACAAGTCTGAATGTAGAACCAATCTCGATCGACATGTGGAAGCAACAAATTTTTCTGTAGCAAATGAAGGAGAAGGAGAGATGCTCCTAATGGCATGTCAGGAGATAGAGATATCTTCACCTCATTTATGGTACCTTGACACTAGCTGTAGCAATCATATGTGTGGCAACAAGGAGGCATTTTCTTCAATCGATGATACCCACTGCACCAAGGTGAAGCTTGGAGATGATTCTACCATTTCAGTCATGGGAAAAGGTACTGTTCAAATCTCTTCAAAAGGGAAAACGCAGACTATTAATGATGTGTTTTATGTTCCTGAATTGAAAACAAACCTCCTGAGCGCTGGCCAATTACTTGAGAAGGGGTATGAAATTGTATTTAAAGGTGTAGTTTGCAAGATTTATGATCAGCAGCAGAACTTGCTTGTTCAAGTTGATATGACACCAAACAGAATGTTTCCTCTTCATATTCATGATTCTGCTCATGCTTGCTACACGGCAAAATTAAAGGAGGAAGCATGGATTTGGCATTTCAGATATGGACACCTCAATTTTAATGGCTTGCGAACACTACAACAAAAGCAGATGGTGGAGGGACTTCCTCCAATCATATCTTCGTCAGAAATATGCGAAGATTGTGTTGTTAGCAAACAACATCAAACTCAATTTCCACGAGGCAAAGCGTGGAGAGCCAAGAAACAGCTTGAGCTGGTCCATTCAGACATTTGTGGACCAATCTCTCCAATTTCCAATGGAGGTAAACGACATGTAATTACCTTCATTGATGATTTCAGTCGAAAGGTGTGGGTGTATTTTTTGCAGGAAAAATCTGAAGCCTTTGAAGCTTTCAAAAGCTTCAAAAGTCTCGTTGAAAAAGAAAGTGGCAGCCCAATCAAAATCCTACGTACTGATCGTGGTGGAGAGTACAATTCTTTTGAGTTTGATGATCTTTGTATGAAGCATGGAATTCGAAGGCAACTTACTACAGTCTATACACCACAGCAAATGGTGTATGTGAAAGGAAGAATCGTACCATTCTCAACATGGTACGAAGTCTATTGAGAAGAAGTAGAACTCCAAAGAATTTCTGGCCCAAAGCAGTCAACTGGAGTGTTCATCTCTTAAACAGAAGTCCTACACTTGCTGTTCTGAACATGACCCCTGAAGAAGCTTGGAGTGGACGAAGGCCTATAGTGGATTACTTCAGAATTTTTGGGTGTATTGCATATGCCCATGTTCCGGATCAGAAGAGAAAGAAGCTAGATGACAAGGAAGTAAGGTGTGTCTTTCTTGGTGTAAGTGATCAATCAAAAGCCTACAAGCTCTATGATCCTATAACCAAGAAAATCATCATCAGCCGCGATGTGATTTTTGATGAAGAGAGATTCTGGCCATGGAGTGAACAAAATGGTGGTAATGAAGAAATCCCAGCTGATTTTGAAAGGCGTGTCGGGGAGGAACAGCAGCCCAATTCGGGCTCAAACACTACAACAAATGGTGGTAATTCTGATGATGTTGAAGAAAGAGACCAGCATCTCAATTCAGATGCTAGTAGTGACAGTAACAAAGCTACAGCAGCACATGGTGGACGACCCCAACGCCACAGACAAAGGCCAGCATGGATGAGGGATTATGAGGCGTCAGGAGATGACCAAAGTGAAGAGCCTCTAATTCATTTTGCTTTGTTTGCAAACAGTGATCCAACTATCTTTGATGACGCAGTACAACATAAAAAATGGAGAGATGCGATGGATGCTGAAATTGAAGCCATTGAAAAAAACAACACTTGGGAATTAACAAATCTTCCCAAAGGCCACGAAACTATTGGTGTCAAGTGGGTCTACAAGACAAAGCTGAACAAGGATGGTGACATTAACAAATATAAGGCGCGTTTGGTGGCTAAAGGGTACAAGCAAGAATTTGGAGTGGATTACAAAGAGGTGTTCGCACCTGTTGCATGACTTGACACAATCCGGTTGGTAATTGCATTAGCAGCACAACAGTCGTGGCCCATCTATCAGTTGGATGTGAAGTCTGCTTTCTTACATGGTGATCTCCAAGAACAGGTATTTATTGACCAACCTTCTGGATATGTAAAGGCTGGTTGTGAGTATAAAGTATACAAATTGAAGAAAGCTTTATATGGATTAAAGCAAGCTCCCCGAGCTTGGTACAGTAGGATTGAAGCTTATTTCTTGAAGGAAGGATTTACAAAGTGTCCTTATGAACATACATTGTTTATTAAGGTTGGTCATGGTGGCAAAATGTTTTTGGTATGTTTGTATGTAGATGACCTCATTTTTACAGGGAATGATGGTGTTATGATGGAGATCTTTAAGAAGTCCATGATGCGTGAGTTTGAGATGACAGATCTTGGGTTAATGCATTATTTTTTGGGCATTGAAGTAAATCAATCTGCTGCTGGAACTTTTGTTTGTCAAAAGAAATATGCCGAGGAGATTTTGGAGAAGTTTCAGTTGAAGGTTTGCAATTCAGTTGCTACACCAATAGAAGCTGGATTGAAGCTCTCAAAAGATTCTGGTGGAAGGAAAGTAAACAGCACCATGTACAAGCAAATTGTGGGGAGTCTCATGTACTTAACAGCAACGAGGCCTGACATAATGTATGGTGTTAGTCTCATCAGTAGATACATGGAGGGTCCCACCGAAAAACATCTTCAGGCTGCTAAGCGTATTTTACGCTATTTGAAAGGGACTACAACTCTTGGTTTGTTTTATAAGAAAGGAAAAAATTCACATTTGCTTGGTTTCACTGACACTGATTATGCAGGTGATATGGAGGACCGAAAAAGCACCTCAGGCTATGTATTTATGCTTGGTTCAGCAGCCGTCTCATGGTCTTCAAAGAAACAGGCCATAGTCACTCTTTCCACAACAGAAGCCAAGTATCATTTTTTGAGGGATCTTACAAAGGATGGTGTGATTGATTTTGTGTTCTGCAGAAGTGATGATCAACTTGCTGATTTGTTCACCAAGCCCCTCAAAATTGCTGTGTTTCAGAAGCTAAGGAAGCTCCTTGGAGTTTGTTCGAAGGATGCCCCAGATTAAGGGAGGGCTTGTGATTATGCCTTTAAACTGATTGTTTGCAGCATCAGTTTAAGGGAGGGTGTTGAAGTAGTCAGAATATCTATTTTACATGATTTCAATAATGGAGTAGTTGAGTCCTAGTCTTTAGGGAGTTGCTTATTTGTAGGAATTGAATTATCCACATGTTAGGAATTAGTGGCAGCAGCTACTATACACGTTCTTTGTTAGTTTTATTGTTGCTCTTTTTCAGCTCTCATGTTCCTTTGTGGTACTAATTTGTAGCCACTTTTGGCTTAGTGGGTCAGTTATGTTTGTTCTGTTGTTTGCCTATTTAATAGGCTTTAAGTTTCTGTTAAATATATAGATATATTACAGCTGCAATCTGTGAGGTTTTTTCTTCTCTGTTTTTGTTCTTTTGTTCTTTTGTTCAACAAAAAATCCCCCCCCCCCCCCCAATAATAAAGTTCTAGCTTCCTCCCTGCTCACCGTTAAATCTAGCTCAAAAAATTTATAAGTGCATGGATTTAAATTCTAGACACCCAATTGAGTCACTATTAGGGCAAATTGAAATTAAACTTGTATCAGATGAAGCTCAATAAAGCTGAAATCTTTGGCTTCTGAAATAAGAAAACAAACCCAAAGTGGTTTACATTGTCAATGTTCCAAACAGGAAATAAGTATATTCTCACCTAGACGCCCCATAAATCATACTTGTGCACATCCGCATATACATTGTGAGTGTGTGTGTGTGTGTTCGATATCGAGAGAGATTTGCGAGTAAGAGATCTTACGAGAGTTGAGAGATGTCGAGAGGGTGAATGGAACGCATTCGGAGCTGTTCGTTGTTACAAGTCCAATCATAGAAAGGAGAGAGAGCGAAGTAGTCGAAGACGAGGTTTCGATCGAGCGGGTAGGTGTTCAGCCACAATTGATCCCTGAAACATATTCCGGTCATGTCCGTTCCCGGAGGCGGTGGAGCTGCCGGAGTATTTCCATCGAAGTTAGGATTTCCGGCAGGCACCATCGGCGTCGTCGCCATCTTCGTCCCCCCTTCCAAATTTTCACGGAGAAGTTCACAAACGTTGAATTTTATACTTACCAAAAAAAAAAAAAAAAAAACGTTGAATTTTATTAGGTTTTCTTTTCTATTTTTTCAGGGTTAGCATTTTGTCTATTGGCAGAGCAGTTTTGGCTGGTTCCAGAACAACCCTGAGGCGCATTAATTGACTGTACCTTATTATGCAGTAGGTCAAAATTCTGGAAAATTCATGTGTTTAAACCTTATTTATTAAATCAATAAGATTTCCTTTATGCTACGTTTCTTTCACCAAAATGTCAAGAATACAAATTAATATTTGAGAGAATAAAAAAAAAATCCAGACGATTAATGGCTTACTTGGAAATTTTTAAATTTCATAAAAATAAATTTTAAATTTCTCAAAAAAAAATAAAAAACAACTTTCCCATTTTTATTTCAAAAGCATTTTTCATGAGTGAGAGACAGTGATTTTTTTTTATACTTATCTAAATTATTTAACAGTTTATTTAAAAATTTTGAATTTAAGCCCACATTTAGTAACACTTTATGCGAATCTTTTTCTTTTATTTTCTTACTTAATTATAAGAATTAGTGTTATAAATGATTTACTTAATTTTTTCTTTTATTAAAAAACTTTTGAGAATGTTTATTTTTTAGGAAAAAAATGCCATAAATTTTATTTTTTTGGAAAAATTACCATAAATTTTATTTTTCACTGAAACAAAAACAAAACATTACTTTTGAAAAAATGATCAATCACCTCAATTATTCCAAGAGGAGGGATGTAAGGGAGAGTGATTGTCTAGTTCCCACCCTTGATTTGTATGAGCTTCATGTGAGCCTCAAACAAATAGGTGATAAATTTATGAATCTATCTCAAATTATAAAAATAAAATTAATAATAATAAAAACAATAAAAAAAACACTTATCAAGTTCTCCTATCATTTAAATTCCTCTTACTGCTTACACTTGGATCCACATAATTTGATTGGAAATTCGGAATGAAGCAAGCTTAAACTTCATCAGGAACTGACAATTTGATGTGAAAATGACCCAAAAAAATTAATAATAAATAAATTAATTAATTAAATAAAATTAAAAAGACTGCTGTGGTGCTGCTTATGGCTCGCTATAATTTTTCCAGCCAACCTCAACGAGTTTGAAGCGATTTGAGTACAAGCAAAGCTCACTTTCCAGCTCCCATGACACACACAGCGCCTTGTAAATTCAACAAAAGAAGTAATTAAAAAGCACAAGCATTTGTTTATCATCATCAATACGTGCGAAAGCAAGGTCTGAAGTGGAAACAAATTCATCCAACATTGATGTAAACATCCACAGAAGCAACCTAAGACATTAAATTCTTCGAAACAACTGCAGCCCACACTTATTCAAGACCACAACCACCTATACTTACCTTGTGGAAGGACCAGTTGCTGCTAAACTACCAAGATCAGCTGCCATTATTTCGATGCTCGAATCACGCTCTTGCATTGTCGTCCCCCAAGTCCTCGGATGATCCAGACATTCTTTCAACTCTGCTACTACTAGGCTCATGCTCGGCCTCTGGTTGGGGCTTTGCGATACACACGACATTGCGGTGTCCAAGACTTTCCAGGCAGAGTTATTGTCGTAGTCACCCCTTAATCTGGAATCAACAATCTTATCGATCTCTGCCCTTTCAAAAATAGGCTGAACCCGTTCGATTACGTGAGTGATCTCATCATCGACTTTCATTATGGGAGGTTGGCCTGTGATTAGCTCTAACAGAACGATCCCAAAACTGTAAACATCGCTTTTCTCATTCAGCCTGTTAGTTTTTTGGTACCTGCATTAATCCAAAACATAAGAATTAATCAGAAATGATGTGGTAGTAGCATTCTTTAGACGTTCTAGTAAGTTGAACAAACTGTCTATATATAGGTGGCGTTTGGAGTTCCGATAGAATTAAAAAAAATAATCAAAAGTTGATATAAAAGTGACTTGTGGTGAAATTTCACTGGAAAAAGTTGGATATTTTTAGAGTTTTTGGAAGCTTTCTGGGGACTCCAAACGGAGTCATAATGACTAGAGTGGATAGAAAAACTTACACAGGGTCAAAATACCCTGGTGTACCGGCAAGTGCAGTTGAGACCTGAGTCTCACCCTCAAGGGGCATCAATCTGGATATCCCAAAATCGGATACTTTTGCTTGTAAATTCTCAGTCAACAAAATGTTGGTAGCCTTGATATCTCTGTGAACTATTGGCGGCTTACAACCATTGTGTAAGTAATCCAATGCTGCAAAAAATTCAATATCCTATGGCCGCTAATTCAAAACTACCATACATAAAAATATATATGTACATGTGTGTGTGTATAAGTGTGTGTGTGTATAAAGTCAGAAAGTAAAAAAATTATGGCTCTTTTAGTTTGCCAACCTTGTGCTGCATCAACTGCTATCTGAACTCTCTGTTCCCACGTCAGTAAATTTGTATTTTGTTCTGTAACAACAAATATATATATGCATATATTTATAAATATATCATTCGGTTTGTACTTAAAAGAAGAAAATTCCTTCAATGTGATGATCACTTAAATTCACTTTAAAAGGGTTGAAAACTAAATGAACTTTGTTAAGACATAATTATATATGTGTGTTAGAATAAAAGAAGGAGAAAAAGAATTATGTATTAATATTAATTTCTGTGTGTGTAAGAATGTAAGGTTACAAGATCCCTTATATAAGAGGACAATAATCCTAATCCTGATAGGAGAAAGTAATCCTAATTATGATAGAATATACAAAATAGGAAATAAGATAGTAATCCTAATTATGATATACAGAAAGACATAAAATAAGGAAAGACATAAAATAAGGGATACTAATTATATATATTACTAAATCTAACACCCCCCTCAAACTCAAGGTGGTGGAGCAGAGACCAACTTGAGTTTGGTGATGAGAGCATCAAACTGGCCAGGCAGAAGAGACTTGGTGAAGATATCAGCTATTTGATCAGTTGAAGAAACAGGATCATCAGACGGGGACTCCACGGGATAGACTGTAGCGGGTGGCACAACTTCATTAGAGAGATCATCAGGAACATCAACAGTTTCAGGAACAGGAGATGAAACCACAGCAGGAACATCTATATCCTCAGGAAACAGTTCAACAGAAGAATCAGTGAGATAAAGAGAGACAGGATTGTGAAAGGTTGAAGGAGCACAGAAACGCGTTGAAGGAGGCGTGGAGAAAAGCGCTGAGAGGTTGAAGATGCATAGAGACGCGTTGAAGGAGGCACAGAGAGGCGTGTTGAGATGTTGCAGGGGCACAGAGGCGTGTTGAAGGAGGCGCAAAGAGACGCATGAAAGTGTGTTGAAGGAGGCGCGGAGAAACGCGTTGAGAGGTTGAAGGAGGCACAAAGAGGCGTTGAAGGAGGCACAGAGAGCCGTGCTAAGAGGTTGCAGGGGCACAGAGGCGCGTTGAAGGAGGCGCAAAGAAACGCGTTGAAGGCGCTTGGAAGCGTGTTGAAGAGGGCGCAGAGGAGCACGTTGAAGGAGCATGGAAGCACGTTGAAGAGGGCACAGGGGAACGCGTTGAAGGTGCATGAAGCGTGTTGAAGGAGATGCGGAGAAGCGCGTTGTGAAAGGTTGAGGACGCACAGAAGCGTGTTAAAGGAAGCTCAGAGAAGCGCGTTGAGAGGTTGAAAGCGTATGAAAGCGTGTTGAAGGCACATGGAAGTGCGTTGAAGAAGGCGCATAAGAACGCGTTGAAGGTGCATGGAAGCGTATTGAAAAGTTGAGGGCACATGAAAGCGCGTTAAAGGAGGCGTGAAGGCAGAAGTGACGCCAAGAAGGGCAACACTGGCGGCCAAAGATGTGGTTGTTAGATGCCTAGTCTACCCAGGATCAAAAACTTTAAGCTCTAATACCATGTTAGAATAAAAGAAGGAGAAAAAGAATTATGTATTAATATTGATTTCTGTGTGTGTAAGAATGTAAGGTTACAAGATCCCTTATATAAGAGGACAATAATCCTAATCCTGATAGGAGAAAGTAATCCTAATTATGATAGGATATACAAAATAGGAAATAAGATAGTAATCCTAATTATGATATACAGAAAGACATAAAATAAGGAAATGCATAAAATAAGGGATACTAATTATATATATTACTAAATCTAACAATATGCATCAATTCAGAACTTTTGTGTAGATACCTGATAAATACCCTTGTAAGTTTCCATTAGCCATGTATTCATAGATCAGACCCATGTGTTCACCTTCGTGGCAGTATCCAATTAGAGAAACCAAGTTTTTGTGGTGGACTTTCGTCAACAGCTGAGCCTGTATTTTTTTAGTTCACATCCAATTCTAATTATTAAGCAGAGTTCTAAATAAGTAAGTTTTGGAACTATAATTACCCCGAGTTGAAACTAAAAACTGGGCACATAAAGAGCTTAGCTTGCCTCTGTTCGAAATTGCTTGGACCCACGAATCGATGGATGAGAAAGCATCTTCACCGCGACTTGAGTCCCATCATCCAAGCACCCTCGATAGACTTTTCCAAACCCTCCTGCTCCAAGTACTTCTTTGAAGTCGCTTGTGATGCTTATAACTTCCAAATATGTAAAATGCCGATTCTTTGATTCCAACAATTCAACTTCTACATTAGGCTTGACATTGTGCTCTTGTACTATTAATAAGATCAAATTATACATATATATATACACGTGTTATGAAAGTAATGCACACAAATACACTCACACATGCGCGCGCGCGCACAGAGAGAGAGAGAGAGAGAGAGAGAGAGTATACAAATATACCTTGCTGTTTCTGTTTTCTTCTTCTCAGGTTCCACAAGATAGCCAATGTTGCAGTCAAGAGGATTAGAAATGAAGCAAGAGATACAATCAGGGGTTTAAACCGTGCAATGACACTTTTCTTCTTCTTTGTTTCACATGCGGCCGTCAAGCAAAGATTTGGATTGCCATCCGTACTGTTTGGAGCAATTTGGATATCATATCGAAAAGGCGGAATCTTTGCAATTTTTTCCCATAATGAAATGTACATAATGAAGAACCCCCTCACCAGGGGCAGAGTCAAGATTTTACGTACGGAATTACATGTCACACAAATGTTTGATCGGATTTCATAAGAGGAATAAAGAAGGGCCTTGATTGTTACTTGAAAGAAAAGAAAAGAGAGGAAAAAAAGGGGTTAAAGTGAGAATGAATAATTTTTAATTATATTCGTTAGACTAAGTATAATTACATTAGCGTGTATTGAATTAAAAGTTGTTTCTTTATTTGGTGGCACAATTGGTATTGACAAATTTATTTTTTCTTTTTTTTTGGGTGGGCATAATTGAATATCAAAAATAATATAAAAAAAAACATTGATAATATAATTTTTTTTTTTTTTTAGCGTGGCCATGTCCCCCACCTTGCCCCTCAAACACCCTCCCCCCGGCAAAAAAAAAAAAAAAAAAAAGAAAGAGAGAACAACAAAGATGGGTGTGCAATTTATAAGAAACGGACCTTAGTATAAGAGCTCCAGTTTTTGATCTTTCAATGAGAGCTAATGGAACCGAACCTGTGAGATTGTTATGCGATAAGTCTCTGCAGAGCAACAGATTATCTGTCAGTTTATAGTACTTGTTCTAAACTAAGAAACTTGCATTTGTTTGAAATAAAAATGTTCCAATAAAAACTTACATATAATTCAAGGAAGGAAGTCGGCTAAGAAAATCTGGAACTAATCCACTCAAACTATTGTTTGACAAATTTCTGCAAAACAAGAAACGATTCTAAACAACAATGCGTATGAACTACTAATTAATTAAGGAAAATGAAATATTCACGCATTTTATGATATAGAGAAACAAGCCCATTGTACTCTTGAGTTGTATTTCACATTATATCTACTTACAAGTAGATTAACGATTTGAGACTGGCCAATGAAGGATCTATGTTGCCGAATAATCCGGTTGACGGGAGGTGCCTAGTTGCAATATTTTATTAAGAGATAGATATTGTATATATAATCCAAAAAAATAAAGTTTGTTAAATTAAGTGGTATATATATATATTTTTTTTTCAAAATGTTGAAACTCACAAGGAGGTGATTTTAGGGAAACTGAGATCATAGCTGCAATTAAGGCCGTGCCATAAGTATTTCTTCGGAAGACATGGATCTCCTTGCCAGTTTCTCTCAATTTTGTAAACTGACTTGATTTTCCTAATAGAATCAACTAACATATGATAAACAAAGACAATTAGGGTAAGAATTATTTAAAATTGTAATATAGGATCACCAACATAAGAGATTAAAAAAAAAAAAACTCAGAGAATTAATTGTCCATACATGAGTTACCTCTCGTTGAGTTGTCCGTTGTCCACCTCTAGTGGATGAAAGCTTCGGGAAGCACCAACATTCTAAGCTTGTATGCTACATTAATTATAGTTTTTGACTTTGTCTAATTTAGCATTAAGTGCATTAAATTGATTGCCTATGGCATGATTGGCGTATGAGTGTGACAAGAAAGGATAGAGAGCTCAGGAAAAAAAGCTTTGTGTGGCATGAGAATCGCCCACGGGGTGTAGCCAGAAAATGTAAAGGGTTCGAACTGTGTGCAAAGAGGTGTGGCATGAGAACCACCCATGGGGTGTGGCTAGAAAATGTAAAGGATTGGGGCTTTGTACAGAGGGGTGAGAAAGAGAGCTGGAGAGGTTGAATTGAGATGGAGAGTTTTTCTTACCCTTGTAAATCTATATTGTTTGGATATAGTGGATGCTTTCGGATCACTGGTCGTGGATGTAGGCAATATTATTGAACCATGAAAATTTAATTTGTGTTATGCATGCTTTATTTTTCTATACTCTAGTAACTCTGTTCCTATGTGGATAAAAGAAGGATATATATGTGTGTGGGTGTGGGTGCTAAGTCACTGAATTGTTCCAAAAATTTATATTAATAATAACAAAATTTAAACTTAGGAGGATCCAAAATCAAAACTTAGCTAGTATCACATTGTAAGTCACCAATTATCTCAAACACTTGAGCTATTAAAAAATTAGCACAACAATTTACATGAGAATGACTTAATAATTTGCATGAAACCTCCAATAAAAATTTTAATAGATTGAGGATATTAGAAACATTGCCTATTTATGAAAACCCTGGAATTCAAATAAACACATACTGTTCACAGTAATATCAACATGATATAAAAGTTAATTAATAATATGCGTATTTATCTACTTGATGCATATATAATATACTAACCAACTGGATTAGAAGCTCAAATTGTAGTAGAAGCTAATTTGAACTCACCATCAGTTTGGTTGGTCGGAGATCGTGGAAGCTCTTTGACCTCGTAAATTTCCAAAGCATTGAGAATAGGAGGCAGTGTGGAACCTTCAATCGTATTGATTGATATTTCCAGGCTCGAGTATCCACCGATATAACCCCTGTTAGAGATGGTGCGTGGCTCCGCAGAACAGGAACAGTTCCCCTCCCCCTCCCTCTGCCCCTCCCTCTGCCCCTCCCTCTGCCCCTCCCCCCAATATATTCTTCCATTCAAATAAAGGTCGAACTTCCTTGGTTGGGTTTCTGTAACATTCTCAACCTCAAGAAAATGCATGTACAGATAGAACTTTTGACTAGGATCAGATGGAAAAGAGAAAT
This sequence comes from Vitellaria paradoxa, assembly GCA_019916065.1. Taxonomy (NCBI): domain Eukaryota; kingdom Viridiplantae; phylum Streptophyta; class Magnoliopsida; order Ericales; family Sapotaceae; genus Vitellaria; species Vitellaria paradoxa. The sequence goes on from CM034240.1 coordinate 48,870,811, forward strand.
GCAATGTCGATCCATTGATAGGTTTAACAGCAGTGATCATGACGGATTGTGGAAGTTTGTAGGAATCTGAGCTTATGCTTTCCGATGTGTATGATCTGTATGATGTACTACTCACTGCTGGTTTAACTTTCCAATCTGGCGAATTATATGGTGTCCAAATTCGATCATAGGAATCATCTTCATACCTGAAATTAGGAATGATAATATTAAACACGGCACAATAATTCAGCACAAACGTGGGTATAATTTTAAAAATCAACTGTCATCATTATGTAACGTTTTTGTGGTTCGAGTTCGTAGTATACTAGTATATGATGGTTTGTTATGTTATGAAATATTTTATATCTTAATATTCAGTAAGTAGTTAGTTTTATTTTGATATGTCAATTATTGCTTTACATGCTTAATATTGTAAATCTGTTTAATTATCTCTCCTTAATTTTTATAAAATTGATGACAAAAATTATATTTTCTCTCAAATTTTATTCTTTATCTTTTATTTTCAACAAATTCAAAGTTTGAGTTGGACGGATAACAAATTTATAAATACGCGCACACGCGCGCGTGTGTGTATATATGTAAATCTGAAAATCAAACCGAATCGATAAAATGTCACTTGGTATATATACCTATTTTAAACTTTTTTATTTTGCAAATTTGAAAACAAGAAAAATAGTTCAAACTACATTTGGTCACTTAGGGTTTTTTTGGTTTGTATTTATATTTTCTGTTTTGAACTCATTTTTCATTTTAAGCTTTTGAAAATAAGGAAAAAAACTCAACGCATTTGGTCATTATATTTTCAAAAGTTATTTTTTAAAAACAGAAAATGGATTTACACATAAAATGAAAAATGACAAAAAAATCATTTTAAGTGTTTTTAATCTAAAATAAGAAAAATTTCAAAATAATGAAAATAGAGCATTTTTTGTTTCTTTATTTTAAAAGTTTTAAAACATAAAATGAAAAAGGAAAATAGAAAATAAAAAAGTAAACCAAATACAACCTTATATTTTCAAAAAATCTATTTTAGAAATTAGAAAATGAATTTACATATGAAATACAAAATGGTAAAATGTCGTTTTGAATATTTTTAACTCAAAATAAGAAAAATGTCAAAACATAAAAAATAGAAAATATCAAACTAAATAAATTTTTTATTTTTCTTATTTTAAAATTTTTAAAATATAAAACGTATAAAACAAAAAATAAGAAATAAAAGCAAAAAACGAAAAATAGAAATACCGAACTCCTAATTAATAATTAAGCGAATTGGGAATATAATCAGCGCAATTACCTGACAGTCTGATTGCTTGTTGAACCAAAATCGATCCGTCGGTAGGTTGCTAGTGACCACTCAATATGTGGGGTTTCGTACATGGAATTATTTAATTTCCTAATCTCAAGAGCTGATATGAAAGGTGTTCCACGACCGATGTTCACAAGACAGACATGGATATAATCTGTTCTGGGTACATGTATGAGCTCCTTGATCACAACATCAGATGGATCGGAGAAGTTCACAGTTGCCCATTCATCCACATCGAGGTGGAGTTCAAACTCTGGCGTTTGGTCCTTGGAATCATAATTCCCGTACATAAACCAGGCTCTGATCAAGTAATTGTTACCTTTGGTGACTCCTTGTAATGGACTGAAGGTGTAACAATTTCTGGTTTCGTTTAGGGGAGTGTCCTCAGTTGGGTTTGGGAAGCTTCTAACACTGGAGAGTTGCATCATTGAAAGATTAGTGACATCGGGACTATAAAATTCCTGAGTAAGATGAGCGACATCGGGACTATTAAATTCCTGAGAAATGTTGTGATTTTCTCCAGTGTCTATGAATTTCACGTCTGAAAAGTATTTTATTTTGGTTGTATCATCCACGTACTCGTTCTCAACCATCCCACAGTCAATGCTTATGAAGTCTGCAAATTTTTTGAACTAATTAGAAATTCAGTGGTGCAATAAAAAGCTCCAATATCAGACCCCACCAATATATATATATATATATATATCACATATAGTGTGTGTGTGTGTGTGAGAGAGAGAGAGAGAGAGAGAGAGAAACCAGATTGATCCTGTCCTTGAACAAGCAGGGCAACTACAGCTAAACAATGAAAAAACAGGAATACCAACTTCATTCTTGTCTTCAGAGCCTCTCCTCTCTCTCTCTCTCTCTTTCTCTCTCTGTGTATGAGAATGAGCGGCCACAGCTTGTACAATGAGATATATAGTCCACTTGGGCTATGTTTGTTTGGTGGATGAGAGATGAGGGATTGGATTGGTTATCCGTGAGATCCATCTTGTGAGGTGTTTGTTTTGATTTTTGTTTAATCCGTGGGTCCCACAGATTGGATGAAGGGGAATGGCCGGATGACTTATCCGGTGAGGGAGGTAATATTATTAATATCCCACTTCGGATTTGTTTCCCGCCAAGATCTAAAGGTCAAAAATTATTTCTTATCACATCACATATCAAATCATACTTTTTATCCCACCAACCAAACATCAAAAAATAATCTCACATAAAAAATTAATCACATCTTTTATTAAATTCTATTTGTGAATCTCACAGTATTATTTATCCCCATTATCCAATCCCTCAAAGAAACATAGACTTGGTTCTCATTATAGCCTTCTTGAACGTATTATTGGGGTTGGGGTGACCTAAAAGTCTACATTTACGTGGTGTTTTAATGAAGAAGTGACATGTTGGTGATGATATTTAATTAGAGCAAGTCATGAAAAAAGTTAGTAGAAGTTAAAAGTTCTTTTTTAGTAAAACAACACCCCCTTACATTGATCCGGTCTATTGTTTTGCGTAGTTCACCCGCCGGATTTACGCTCCAGGTGAGTGTCTTAAGTCAATGATCCAAGCCTTCACACTTCGAAAGGAAAATGTGAATAGAGAAAAGCTAGCTATAGCAATTAATAACACAACTTGTAAAATGAGCCTTTTTTTTTACCATAAGAAAATGTTATTTTATGAGGGAGAAAATTTACCCCAAAACAACTTTTTCATAAAAATGTAGTTTGATAGAATTTTTTCTACTAAGTTGATTGGGTAACATAGAAGTATTTTGATAATTTCATTTTTATTTTTTTTTTGTGTATTAAATTAATTGGCCCGTAACACTTTGCACTTTATTTTAATTTTATTTTGGGCAAAATTTACTTTATCTCTAAACTTTACTTGAAATTTTATTTCAAAGCTTAAGTTCATTTTTTTTTGTTTTTGTTTTTTGAGTTAAATTGATTAGCACACATAACTTGCATATTATTCTAATTTTATTTTTAACAAATTTTACTTCATCTTTAGAGTTTTACTTAAAATCTTACTTTAGAAGTTGAGTTTCCTTTCAATAATTAAGAGTATGAGTTTTCAATTAACTAATATGTATTTGAAATTTTATATTATTTACCTCAAATTTTATTTTATTTTCCTTCACCAAAACTCTTAATCCAAACACATCCCAACTGTTTACCTGAAACTCAAAATTACAAATTGTTTGAATGATCTTCCTTCATCAGTTGAGCCCCTTATTTTCCAATCTGTGGAGGATAATACATCAATTAATCAATCCAAACGTGCAGCAACCCGCGCACTCAAAACTCTCTCTCATAACATTAACAACCCGAAAAATAAAAAAATATGGTGAAATCTTTCAAAACAAACACACAAAAGCAAAAAGCAAATGAGGCACACAATTTATCCAGATAAAACTCTAAAACTATTTCTAGATAAAAAATCTCGAGTTTATAAGGCGACCATTTCTGAAAATCAATTTATTATAAAATCGAAAATTACAAGAATTTACCATACATGACTCAACTCGATACCTGTCTTAATCTAAACACCTCTTACTTGTTAGAACTCACAATGAATCTTCTCCCGTGCGATTGATTCTATTCTTAAATACGAATGACACTTCTTAGAATCTAGAATGTTCTTGATTCTCCAAACCCTTGAAACCATGATCAAATATTATTTTTTTTTATTTTACACTTTTGATTGCCTCTACCGCAATATATTTTCTTGTTTCTTAAAAGTGGTAATTAGACTTGACAAAATATGTAATATTTATATTCGATCTACCCGTTCTCAATCAAAACTTTTAGAAATACAGTTGTGAGATTTTACTCCCTGGTGATCAATTTGGATCAAAATGAAACTTTAAGGTCTCGTTTGGTAACGTTTTCATTTTCTGTGTTTCTGTTTATATTTTTAAAATTTTGTAAACTCGCAATAGAAATATGTTTGATAAACCTGTTTACGTTTTTTTGTTTTCAAAAAAATGAAAACATAAATAAAAAAACGTAAACAGAAAAAATGTATTTTCACTCTGATTTTCTTTTTTGTTACCAATATTTTGTCAATTTTAAAACTTTGTCTATTTTTGTTACATTACATAAAAATAAATTATTTTATTCAAATATTTATTAAAATAAGTTATTTTAATAAATAATATAATTAAATTCAATAAATTAAATTAATTATATAAATTAATATAAATTATTTTTAATAAATAATAAAAGTAAATTAATTAATTTAATTTAATATCAATTATTGCTAAATTATCTGAAATAAATATCATTATTAATTTATTTAATTTAATAATTAAATTAATTTATATAAAATAATTAATAATAAATTATTAAATTACATTAATTTTTAATTTAATTTAATTTAATTTAATAATAATTATTAAATTATTTAAATAAATATCATAATTAAATTAAATTATTTATGATTTATTAATTTAATTTATATAAAATATATTTTATTAAATTATTTAATAAATAATTTAATTAATTTAAAAATAAATAATTTAATTTAATAATTAATCCAATTTAATTATTTATTTAATATAAAATATACTTTTTAAATTATTTTTAATAAATAATATATTTTATATTTATTGAATTAAATGATTTTAATAAATAATTTACTGTATTAATTTAATTAATTATATTAATTAAATTAAATTAATATAAATATATTTTATTAAGTTCTATTAAATTTTTAAAACTAATAAAATTAAATATTTTCTAAAATAAAAAATTAATAATTATAAATAAATTTACATTTCCAAATGCAATTTCAGTTTTCATTTCAGAAAAACTAAACGACAGCAGAAAACAAAAAACGAAAAACAAAAAACGGCAACAGAAAAACAACAACAACAAAATGATAACGTTGTCAAACAGGCCCTAATTGTTTGAGAATAATTGTGAATAATAATAATATATTAGTAGTTGAAATTTTAATTGTTTGATCGACTTTAACCGGAGGAACTTGATGAGACTAGAACAAAGAGCTGCTATCAGGCAAAGTCCACCCATTTTGTTTACCAAAAAAAAAAAAAAAAAAAAATCATATTTTTTGGGGTTAGACTATGACAATTTTGTGAATTTTTCTATATCTGATGCAAGAAGACTAGGAAATTAGGTAAGAAATAACTTTAATTAGGAAGGTTCTCAATTCACTAATTTATTTTTAATTGAGAACATATAAGAAGTCACGTAGGTTACAAAACCATCCAATACTGGTATCAAAATTCAAGTTTACCATTAATATTAATCCACAAGAAGAACGGATTGTTACTTCGTCTAACCCAAGGCCAATGTGCTGATATGTGAAAAGAGAGATTATTGAGGTATTCTCACATTTCTTATGGAAGAACCAGCCGTAAGGAACAAGGGGTGTGCTAGTAAAAGATTGTTGGGGTATTTTCACATCACTTGTAGAAGAACCCACCAAGAGGAAAAAAGGGTGTGCTGGTGAGAGATTGTTGAAGTGTTCTCACATCTCTTGTAAAAGAAGCTAATAATCAGTATATAAGTGTACTCAATCTCAACATTTTTGAAATAGTTCTTATTTATGAACTTTGAAATGAGTTTTTTGTCTTTATAGTGAGTATATAAAGTAGTTGAATCTTTATTTGAAAATTTTAATAATAGAGTTAAGGTTGTAAGATTTAAATATTTCTTTCTTAAAGAGCAATCAAGAGCTATCAGTAAATAATTTCTATTCCCCCTTCTATATAATTGCAATTTTAAAGTTATTAAAATATACTAACACCGAACGAAATAGCAAGTTTTGATACAAATAGAATTTTGATTGTGTAACCCACCATTCGAACTATTTAAGTTAACGATCTAAACCATAATAATTATATACCAAAAAATATTGTGTCGTGCCATAAAAGACATATGCAAGTCACTCCTGTAATATCTAATATTTTATTTTAACAATTTATCACAGTTTTTAGGTCATTTTAAATTTAAATTTTTAGATCTTTAGTCAATTACTGCCACTTGATTAGTACGACTACGACCTCGACCTCCATTTGCTGGTTCTTTTATGCTAGATTAGGAGAGGCTGTTTTTTTCTTATTTATTTATGTATTTATTTATTTTTTAAGTATTGAACCACACGATTTTCTAGTAAAAATAAAAATAAATAAATAAATAAAGTGTCACATTTGTGTTCTGAGTTTTGGGAAAGCCTGTCTGATTTGTGGGCTTAAATGGGCTTTGCATCTTGTATCGGGCCTACAGTCATTAATGCACGGCGACAGGCACTAAGGTATCATCAAATGAACAAGTGAGAGCGGACGCTCCAAGTAGAGTTCCAGCGGCTGCAGGGAAGAATTGTAAGAGCTGCAGTAAAAAATTAAAGATTGAGATTTAATAATTTTTAATCGAATAGTTTTGATTTAATTTAATTAAAATTATTTTTAAAATAAAAATAAAAGTTAAAAAATTTAATTAGAACATAATTAATGTAAAATGTAAAAAGTCATGTATCATTAAAATAAAAATAAATCTTAGTTCTTCATTTTTTCACTGTAGCTCTTACAGTAAATTTCTTCACTGTAACCCCCTTAACCCCTCCAAGTAAGAGCTTCAAAGGCTGCAGTAAAAAAAATTAATTGTAAGAACTGCTGTAAAAAGGTGAAAGGTTAAAATCTATTTACACTTTAATAACACGTGATCTTTGATATTTTATTAATTATGATTTAATCAAAATTTTTAACTTTTATTTTTATTTTAAAATAATTTTAATTAAATTAAACTAAAATTATTAGATTAAATACAAACAAATCTTAACCCTCTATTTTTTTTACTGTAATCCTTACAGTTGACTTTTTTTATTGCCGCCCCTTAAACTCTTCAAGTAGGCGATTATGCCTCACCGACGATCACACCTGCCAACATCAATCATGGCCCCCCTTTTTCTTTTTTTTTTTTTTATGATATCAATCATCGGCGATTCATTCACATAAACTATGGGCTTGTAGGCCACTTGCCAGAAGGGATCCATTTTTCAACCGTGACAAATAGATCGATCAAATGGCCGTAATTGACCGCAGCTCATTTAAGATCTCAACAGAAAGTGTCAAATGCATGCAGCTGCAATTATATCACGATAGTTAAGCTTAGCTGCCAAGAACTATCTTATTTGAAGGTTTCAAACGGAGTTACGGAGCTTAGTTTTGTAAGAGTCAAAATCTTCTGCGTGTGAGAGGCAGCCAAGCAATGAGTTACGTACATATAAATATATATATATAGAGAGAGAGAGAGAGAGGGAGAATATTTTGTAGGTGCACGCAAGTACTTGGCTATTTTAAGGCCATTGAAATTGTTCGGCTATAAATGTTACCACTGGAACTGCTAATCACGTCAACTGGAGATTCGCCCGTGATCCTGCCGAACAAAGACAAGAGAAAGGTTACGGCCGGAGAGAGGGTCTCTGGCCGGAAAATCCTCCGATGCTTAAGTCAGCCAATCGCCTTTGGGCGAGAACTTTTGCAGAAAAAATGAGTAATCAGATAAGTTGGCAATAGTCAGCTTACCTTATTGTCGAGTCAGATCTCTTATTTATAGTAACGTAAAGTAATAAATAAAATAATACCTAGGATTTGACTGTATTCAGACCTCCAAGTACTTTCTCCCTTTCCTTACTTTAAATGCCTTTCACTTCTCATTTAATACCCCATACCTTTCATTAAATGCTTTTGGTAGTTAAACACGGCGATATAGCCAGAATTCAATTGTCAAACTGTTTACCTATCACATCTATCAACCACCCGTAATGAGATGAACTAACTAAGTTTCCCTCAGAACAATAAATTCATAGTTCTATCATAACTGGGGTGCATTTATAGTTACAAGGCCATATTAATGTCGTAGGACCCTTGCCAAACATTTATTAGCCGCCAATTGAGGGGCCGAACAAACTTACTTTTGAGGTCCTCGACTGACGTCATGTGGCAATACGTCTATCATCGATACTGGAAAGCCAAATTAACATAAATCATTTCTATTGTTGGCCGCGTGTCTACATATACAATGCTCGTTCATTTAGCCACATGTCAACCATGAATTGTTCGGTACAGGGCCACGTGTCATAGGCCAAAGTGTTCGGCGTTGGGCCACTTGTCACCCCATACTTTGCTTGGCATTCCATGAGCCTAAATTTGATTTTACCCAACATTTTGCCCCCACTCTGGTTGGGAAAACTATATTTCCCAAACAGAGTAGTAGATAACAAAGATCTTACTTTATCAGTCTCTTAAATCTTCCTGCGTGATTTGTCGTCTAGTACCCATCTGATGCATTTCAAATCCGATTGGCCACTTCTTTTCGCTAGTAATGACACGCGTAGCGCCCCTTCAGCTTTTCACCTGTCGCGCCACTTACACGAAACCCTATGACAGCAATCCCCCAAACGTTTATTATCAGAAATTCAAAAAACAGGGTGGTAATTAATATAATTTTACCGCCCGTTACCCCTTTTCGTGGTGCCGTTTCGCTTACACTTTGCAGGTAGACATACATATATAAACAAAACTCGTCTCCTTGGCTTCTCTTCTCTACGATTCGAGTCCTGCAACTTCCTCCGTTTTTCTTTCTCTCGAGTTTACGTTCCTTCCTCTCTTCATTTCCTTCCCCGAATCTTCACTCTCGGTGAGTCAATCCCTCCGAATCACTATCTTTCATTATGGGTAAACTCACGAACGAGCTCAACTTTGAGGAGAAAATTAGGGTTTTCAAGGAGAAGTACCAGATTCCCCTAAATGTGGGAATCAGGCTCGCCCAGGAGGGCGAGCGCGCACCAGGAGAATTCCCAGTAGTAGCCATAGCTGAAGGTGGCCTTAGGTTCGCCCTGCATCATTTCCTTCGCTCTATCATGAGCATCCTAGACTTTGAACCCAGGAATCTCACTTATAATTTCTACAGAATAGTCAATGGGGTAATAGAAATAAACAGGCGATACGGATTCCACATTTTTGAGTGGGATCTGCTTTATTGCTACTCTATCCAGAAGATGAAGAAGGATGAGAACATGTGGTATTTGAAATCCCGACCAGAAAAAGCCTTAGTCCATATGCTGCCTGATACAATTAAATCAGAAAGTGACCTGTGCATCGTCACAGGTCACTGGACACACGATCCAGACGAAGATCGTTTTCTAATTGTCCATTTGGTTTCTTTGGGCCCAGGTTAGTTGATTTCAAGTGCTACCAACTCTTGTTCTTCTTCAACTTCCTATTTTTGGGAGTATAATAGCCTCTTGATTTGATTTCTATGCAACCAAACAAGCAAAGAAGTTCTGGGCCAGCCGTACTCGTGCAGATAAGGATCATCTCGATCAAGTATTCAAATTCCTCGGGGGCCCAGATCTTTACCCCTTCGCCAGATCGGTTCCGATTTTGTTCGGCTTCAGACTATCTCACCAAAGTTTTATCACCCCTCCTCAAGGTTTTGCCACTACAGAAGCGATCAGGCGGCTCCAGTGGTGGTTTAAGGCCACTGCCGAAGAAAAAGAAACTTTTACGCGCTCAAGCATCCAGAGTGGGTTCGACCTCCACCATTTGTCCTACCTCTAGTGGCCTAGACAATTTCTGCTCCAGAAGCAACAATCCCTGGTCCTACCAAACAACCGAGAAGGCAGAGACTGGTCTTGTCAGACGAGGAGGAGGAAGAAGAAGAATTGCAGCGTCCTTCAGCCCCTGAATACTCCTCAGAATTCGGGGAGGAAGAAGGAGAAGAGGAAGTTTCGAGGCTCTCTCTAGTTTTTGAGCTTTTTCTGGGGAAAAAGAAAAATTTAGCCTTCCTGAGACCGCTGAGTTCATTCCCGAAGAGGAGACAACTGCCATGGCTCCCAAGATTGATTATAAGAAACTTGCTCTGGAAAGAGCTAAGCAGCAGAAGGTTGAGGAGGCAAAGAAGAAGGCTGAGGAACAGAAGGCTACCGGTAAGAGAAAACTTGATGAGGGAAAGGCTTCTGCTTCTATCACCGCCGAACAAATCCTCAAGGTAAAAATTGAAAAGGGGAAGGAGCAGGAGGCTCTTCGGCAAAAACCTTATAATCTCCCTTAGCAGAAGAAGGCTAGGACTTTGCATATAGGGGAGGTTCAAATCATCAAACCCCCAATGCTAACAAAGGAGACCTCTAAGAAGGAGGCAGCTCTTTCCAAAGACACGCCACCTAAGGTTACTGAACCTACTTCCTCTCGACCAACTGGGCTCGTGCCCCTTGCAATCGAGTATCCGGCCAATCCGATTTGAGATTCTTCTATTTTCGTCCCGAAAATCCTCATTCCTAACATTGAGTTTCCTCAAGGCCGACCATTTACGATCTAAGACACAGCCTTTCACCATGCCGAGGAGTACCTTAGAGGAGTCCTCCCTCCTCGAGACGTCCAGGCCACGAGGAAGAACAAGCTGGAGGACATCTACAAGACACTAATGAAGAACGCCATCTCCGTAAGTATAACGATGTTTCCTTTAATTAATTTTAATCTTTTTTTTATGAACATTCCTTTGCCATCGAGCTCTCTGACTTTCTTCTTCATCACCAGACTTCTCTCTATACCATAGAGCTGATTGCTCGAAGCCCCTTGATGTCAAAGTTGAACAGGACAGGTCAAACATCAAAGATCTGAAAGCGGATGTAAGGAGCTTAGAAAATGAGAAGAAAAATCTCCAATCCAACAATGATACTTTGGTAGAAGAGAGGAGCCGACTTTGGGATGAGAAAAAGGATCTCGAGCACCAACTCAACTCTGCCCTTGGCCATGTAGAAGCGAGCAAGGCTCGTGTGGAGTTCATGTATAAAATCTTGGCTAAGAAAGATGAGGAGTTGTTGGAAGCCGGGATCAAGCTGGCTTCTTCTAAGGCCGAGCAGGATAGGCTTTCCAGGGAGTTAGGGGATTCTAAAGCCGAGCACACCAGATTGAGGTAGGAACTTGATGGCCTTCGAGCAGAACTTGGACTCAAGACTCAAGCTCTGGAAGAGAAAGAGATTGCCCTCCGAGGAGCTGAAGAGAAAGCAAAAGTTGAAGTTAAGGCTCAAATAAGTGACTGTGTGGAACAAATGAAGGATGCTCACAATGACTTCTTCCTTGAGGGTTGAGAGGCTGCCATGAAGAAGAACAATATTGATCACACCAACCCCATATATACAGAGGTCCCCTATCTAGATCCGCAACGTCCAGCTCCTTAGTTCCGCTTTGAACGCCCACCTCAGACTCCTTCCATCCAAACTATCGAAGAAAACATTGAGGAGGGAGAGGTTGAAGTGGAAAGTTTCCAGAAGGACACTACTTCCTAGGAACTTAAAGAAACTAGTCTAATTGTGAAGAGTGATCCTATTAAGGAGGGAGAGAAGTGAGCCCCTCAGCCCTTTTTATTTTTGCTTTTCATTCCGTTCACTTGTAAAAGCACAACGAACAATGTAATTTCTTTATCTTGAATGAGTGGAAGTATTCCAGTCTGTTCTGATCTTCACTCTACCTTGCTCCTTGTGATTTTGCTTTCTTTTTTTTTTTAGAACTGACGATGCCCTTATTGAAGAATATTTTGATTTGATTGCTGATGAAGTGATAGGAATGGCTGCCGAAGAATACCTTGAAGTATTCTCCCAAGAGATAGCAACGAATCCATACAACAAGTGCTGATCTCCTAACTTAGATCTGATAGTCCAATTTTTAGCGCACAGACTAATGTGTACTGTAACTTTACTCAAAAATTTGTAATAAAGGTCTACGAATTAATCTTTGTACACACTCTGTTCTATTTATGCTTGCTTTGTTGTTCGTGTGTTTCATGTTTGTGTTCATGTAGGCGCTTTGAATGAACTTGGCCCAATAATCAAACTTTAATCAAATTGTCATAAAACTTGACTGAAATGTTTTAAAGATCAAACCTTTCAAGGATAATAAATTTAAGTAATAAATTGCTATTCGTCAAGTAACCTGAAGTTTTTGATAGAGAGGAATAACTTTAATGAATCTTACATACCTCAATTAGTTCAGTTGTCTTCTAACTTACATATAGCAACAGAAGCTTCCGCTCTTTGACAAAATTTTACTTTTCATATCAATGCCGAGCTTCCTTGAAGTGATTCCTTGATTTTTGAGAGCTTTTGCTTCAATTGTACCAACGCTAGGCAAGTTGAGCATGGCTCCTTTTAAATAGGTTGAGGAATTGAATCTCGGCCAAAAGAGAGCACCTGGTCAATTAATAAACCAGGGTTAAACCAGCACCCAAAGGGTGCGGTTCCCTTTCTGTACCAACATTCGATAAGCCGAGCGTGGCTCCTTTCTGATAATCCTTTTCAATAAGCCGAGGAAGCGAATCTCAGCTTAAAAAGAGCACCTAGTCAGTCAATAAACCAGGGTTGAACCAGCACCTAAATGGTGCGATTCTCTTTCTGTACCAACTTTCAGCAAGCCGAGCATGGCTCATTTTTGATAATCTTTTTCAATAAGCCTAGGAACCGAATCTCAGCTTAAAGAGAGCACCTGGTCAGTTAATAAACCAGGGTTGAACCAACACCCAAAAGGTGCGATTCCCTTTCTGTACCAACGTTCGGCGAGCCGAGCGTGGCTCCTTTCTGAACCAACACCCTAAGGTGGGTATGACATCTTTCTGAAAAACACTAAACCATTACAAGGTTTCAAAATCGCTTTTGCTTTTATTAGCTTACATGAACATATGCTTCAGTAAATGTACAACTCTCTCAATGATAATACAGCTTTAAATGGGCTATGTTCCATGGCCTCTTAATTGGCTTTCCCTCCATGTTGTTCAATCTGTAAGCTCCGTTGCCGAGCACTTCTGAGACGATGAATGGTCCTTCTCAATTAGCTACAAGCTTTCCTTCTGTCGGGTTCTTCCTGGTGCCCATCAGCTTTCTCATCACATAATCTCCATCTTTGAATTCTCTATGTCTGACCATTTTATTAAACTTTTTTCTTGTTTCTTGCTGGTAGTTGGCTAACCTCAACGCAGCAAGTTCCATTCTTTCATCGATCAAATCAAGGCTTATTGCCATTGCTTTATCATTCTCCCCGCAGTCAAAAGCTTGTGTTCTAATGCTCGGTGGCCCAACTTCCAATGGTATGATAGCTTCCATGCCATAGGCAAGATAGAAGGGAGACTCCCCAGTTGACCTCCTTGGAGTTGTCCGGTAAGTCAACAGCACCGATGGGAGCTCATCTACCCATTTTTCTTTTGCTACCTCCAATTTCTTCTTTATGCCGCTGAGGATGACTTTGTTTGTAGCTTCAGCTTGTTTGTTGCTCTGGGGATAAGCAGGTGTCGAGTAAATGTTTTTTATCCCGTACCTAGATCAGTATTCCCTAAATTGAGCACTATCAAACTGTGTCCCATTATCGAAAATAAGTGTCCTAGGGATGCCATATCTTGTTATAATACTCTTCCATACAAATCTAATAGTATCGACATCTTTTATGTGAGCCAATGGTTCTGCTTCAACCCACTTAGTAAAGTAGTCAGTGCCGACCACCAAAAATTTCCTGTTCCCCGTAGCGGTGGGTAGTGGTCCCACGATATCAAGTCCCCATTAAGCAAACGGCCAGGGACTAGTGAGCGAGCTAAGCTCTTGTGCTGGTTGATGAGGTATAGGGGCAAACTTCTGGCATTTCTTGCATTTACGTACATAAGTTGAGCATCCTTCCCCATCTTTGGCCACCAGTAACCTAAGGAAATAGCCCTGTGTGCCAATGACCTGCCCCCAATGTGTGCTCCACAAACTCTCTCGTGTAGTTCATAAAGAAAGTCTTGTACCTTATCAGGGTGTACACAAAGGAGATAGGGACCTGCGAAGGACTTCTTGTACAACTTGTGATCCGGAGAGAGCCAAAATCTGGTAGCCTTTATTCTGAGCTTCTTTGCTTCCATCTTGTCGTCTGGAAGGGTTCCATCCTTCAAATAGGAAATAATTGGATCCATCCAAGATAGAGCCATTCCGACGCACATTACGCCTCCATCTTTTGATATACTCGGCCTCTCCAGGATTTTCATGAAAACTTGATCTGTGAGCCTCAATCGTGGAGAAGCGGCCAGTGTTACAAGTGCATCTGCATGAGCATTATGATCCCTTCCAATTAATTCTACGCTGGTTTTATTAAAATCTTCCACCTTCCTTTTTGCTAACTACAAATACTCTGCCATTTTTTCATTTCTGGCCACATATTCGCCCTTCAGTTGATTTGTGACCAACTGAGAGTCAGTCTTTATTACCACATCTTTCGCCATCAACCGCCAAGCAATGTTGAGCCCTGCCAAAAGAGCTTCATACTCCGCCTCAGTATTAGTAGTTTCAAACTCAAGTTTTATTGCATATTCGATATTAATCCCCTCTAGAGTTGTCAAAACAATACCCACACCAGCTCCCCTTTTTGAAGAAGATCCGTTGACCTCCAATTGCCAAGGTTGAGTGTTGTTGTTGTGTTCGGCAAAAGCCTCAAATTTAATCTCCACTTGCCATACTCCGTATATGACGTCCGGAACCGGAGTGGTAAACTCTGTGACAAAATCGGCTAGGACCTGCGCCTTTATTGCCGTTCTCGAAATAAATTTTATATCAAATGACCAAGGGAAACTGCCCATTTGGCCATTCTTCCTGATATATCGGCCATTTTCAACAGATGGCCAATCGGTTGGTCGGTTACCAGCTGGATAGTGTGTGCATGAAAGTAATAAGCCAGCTTCCTCGAAGCCATCACTAGTGCTAAGGTTAACTTTTCAGGGGAACATATCTGATCTCTGTCCCCTGCATGGTCTTGCTTACATAGTAGATGAGATACTGTTTTCCATCCTCTTCCCTCAGTAAAACGGCACTGACGGCATGTCCTGAAACTGCCAAATACAGTTACAAAATGTCCCCCGACTATGGTGTTAAAAGTATTGGGATGGTTGTCAGGTGTTTTTTAAATTTGTCCAGTGTTTTATCTGCATCAGCATCCCATAACATTTTATTTGCACCTCTTAGTAATCTGAAGAATGGTCGGCACTTGTCAGATGATCTGCTAATGAACCGATTGAGCGCTGCCACTATTCCTGTAAGCTTTTGGACTTCTTTTTTGGTGCGCAGGGGAGAAACGGAATTGATGGCTTGTATTTGATAAGGGTCCGCTTCGATTCCCCTCCTGCTCACCAGGTGGCCCAAAAATTTACCTGAGCTGACACCAAAGGCACACTTGGCAGCATTTAGTTTCAACCCATACCTGTCGAGGGTGGAAAAAACATGCTGGAGATGTTGGAAATGGGTGTTCGCTCCTTACTTTTTACCACCATATCATCAATGTAGACTTCCATCGTCTGTGTGAGGTCCTTTTTAAATATTTTCGTGACTAATCGCTGATAGGTGGCTCCAGTATTCTTCAATCCAAATGGCATGACCCTGTAACAGTATATCCCTCGTGGGGTTATGAAAGAAGTCTTCTCCTCATCAGGGTCGTACATGGGGATCTGGTGGTATCTCCTATATGCGTCAAGGAAGGATATCCTGGAACATCCAACCGTTGAATCAACAAGCTGGTCGATCTTTGGCAGCGAAAATGGATCATTTGGACTGGCTTTATTCAGGTCTGTGTAGTCTACACAAACTCTCCACTTCCTGTTTTTCTTCTTGACCACGACTGTGTTGGCCAACCACTCCGGGTAAGAAATTTCCCTGATGGCCTCAACCTCCAACAGTCAACCGACCTCCTCTATGATAGCCTCTACATGCTGGAGAGCTGATCTCCTCGTCTTTTGTATCACAGGTTTTGCCCTTAGATTCACATTTAGCTTATGAGTCATAATTTCGAGGGAAATACTTGGCATTTCATGTGGAGTCCAGGTGAATGTTTCAATGTTTTTCAAGAGCATCTCCGTCAATTCCAGCATCTCCGTCAATTCCAGCTTCTCTTCAGCGCTCAAATTTGAGCCAATCAGAAAGAACTTGTCATCCTCGACGAGACCAACTTGGTACTTCTCTAACCCTTCAACAGCTTTCTTCTGTGGATCACCGCCAATGTCATCAATCTTTGGGGTGTCCTCGGAGAGCTCAGTCAATTGAACTTGCTTGGGAATAGTCTTGGATTTGAGGGCTACAGTGAAGCACTTTTGGGAGATGTCTTGGTCCCCGAAGATCGCAATCACTTCCCCACCATGTGGAAACTTCAGCATCTAATGATAGGTTGAAGGGATCGCCTTCAGGGCGTGAATCCACGACCTTCCTACTATAGCATTGTAGGACGAAGGGGAATCCACCACAGTGAACTCAACCTCTTGTTCCACTGGGCCCACACGTACAGGAATAACAACCCTACGCAGAGGTCAGACAGGGGCAGAATTGAATCTTATACGGGGCATTCTACCGGCTCCAAATCTTCTGTGGTCAATCCGAGCTTCTTAAACAAACTCAGGAACATGACCTCCATTGAGATTCCAGCGTCAACCAAAATCCTCCTCACTTCGGAGTCGAACATGCCAAAAGTAATTACGAGGGCATCATTGTGCAGCATCTGAACACCAGAGTGCTCGTCTTCGCAAAAGGTGATTCTGTCTGCGGCTGCTTTTCTTAGGCACTTGCTCGGCTGGCCTGCGACACCCAAGATTTCTTGTCTTTATGAATCGGGGAAGCAGTTGATGACGCTTTGGGGCCGTTGCTCTATATGGATAACATAGATGACTACAGGCCTAAGAATATCTCTACGTGGCTTGGCTCTCGGCGGGGGCTGTACTTCCTCGGCATTCTCATCCCTGTGCCTTCTATGCTCTCTATCTTGTAGAACTACGTCTCTGGTCCTTGTCTCATCTATGAATTCTTTCAGATGACCCATCCGCACCAATTCTTCCAAGTGCTGCCGTACTGATCGGCAGAATCCAGTGCGGTGCCCCATATCTTGGTGGTAGGCACAATAATCCTTCGACTTCTCCTTTTCAAGGAAATTTAATAACTTCCCTGGCCACCTAAAATACAATTTACTCTTAATCTGCGGGAGGATCCTGAAAATTGGCACCTTAAACACCGTATTGATTGCCTCAAAGACAGATTTCTCCTCGTTGGGAAATCTGACACCTTTTCCCCTGTTTTTGTTTCCCCTTTGGCCCTGAAATTTTACTTCCTTTTGTTCGGTCGATCTAGTCTCATCCTCCACTTTGGCATACTTCTCGATCCGATACATGAGATCACACATATTTGCAGTGGACTTTTTGGTCAAAGACAGCCACAATCGATCTTCTTTCCGTAGCCCCAGTTTGAATGATGTGACTACTAGCTGCTCCAAGCATTCCTTTACTTCATTGTAGAGTTCTAAATATCGGCGGAAATAATCCCTAAGAGATTCTCTGGCTTTCCTTTTCATGATGAGGAGAACGTCAGCGGTCTTTGGCTGTTTCGTGTTGGCCAAAAATCAGGTGATGAATTCCTCAGCCAACTACTACCAGTTTCGGATGCTTGGCGGAGGCAACTTGTGAAACCCCTGAAGTGCGGTATCCCCTAGACTAGAAAGGAACACCCTGCACATGAGGTGGTCATTAGCGCTTCATAATGTCATAGCTTGCATGTAATGACGATAATGGGCCAGAGGGTCTGCCTTCCCGTCATAGAGATTGAGCCTCGGAGTTTGAAACTTTTCTGGAGGCTCAGCTTCGCTAATTTCCTTAATAAACGGGGAAGTAGAGACCCTCCCTAAGGCTCTCCTTGCCATCATACGTGTGCTTTGACCTTAGGTCTCCCAATCTTCTGTATATAGCTGCTCCTCCAGCTTCGCCTTCCTTGCCTTACTGCGTCTTTCAAATGCTTCCTCTCCTTCAGAAGAATCATCATCATTTTCATGGCGCAACTTCCGAATTAGGGACTTTTTTTTATGCGAGCCTTTCTCATGATATGTCTTAGGGGGGCATCAATGTCAGATTCCACACCACACTCTCCAATGGACCTAGAGGGGCGTAAACTTTTCTTGGCGGGAATGAATTCGCATCGTGAGCGGGAGCGCACTTCATCCTGCTCATGGGTGCCTCTTTCGTCTCGTTCAGTAGGGACCTCGTAGAGAGAATCGTAGCTTTCGTCTGACTCTGAATCAGAGTCGCCAGAATCTACCTCATCTCGCATAACAGGCTTCCCATTTTCCTTGCTCAATTCTAAGAGAATCTCCTCCAATTCAGCCTCCTTCTCGCTAGCTCTGGCCAATAACTCATCCCGCCATTTTAAAGCCTTTGGATCCTCCGAATTCTTTCTTCTTGCGTGGTCTAAACCCGGAGTTTGGATGACCAATGCACTTCCCTTGGTTTTGGCTGGAGTGGAATCATTCCCCACTCGTGGAGAATGCGGCGGAGTGGTGTTACCTCCTAAAGTCATAGTTCAAATAATTGCTGGAAAATCGAATTAAAAGAAAATGAAGAAGAGTGCTAGGGATCAACAAAAAAGGGCTAAACAACGAGCCTCACGGTGGGCGCCAAATGTTCGGCTGTAAATTTTACCGCCAGAACTGCTGACCACACCAACTGGAAATTTGCCCGTGATCCTGCCAAACAAAGACAAGAGAAATGTTACGGCCGAAGAGGGTTATGGCCGAAGAGGGGGTCTCTGGCCGGAAACTTTTCGATGCTTAAGTCAGCCAATCGCCTTTGGGAGAGAACTTTTGCAGAAAAAATGAATAATCAGATAAGTTGGCAATAGTCAGCTTACCTTATTGTCGAGTCAGATCTCTTATTTATAGTAATGTAAAGTAATAAATAAAATAATACCTGGGATTTGATTGTATTCAGACCTCCAAGTACTTTCTCCCTTTCCTTGTTTTAAATGCCTTTCACTTCTCATTTAATATCCCATACCTTTCATTAAATGTTTCTGGTAGTTAAACACGGCGATATAGCCGGAATTCAATTGTCAAACTGTTTACCTGTCACATCTATCACCACCCGTAACGAGATGAACTAACTAAGTTTCCCTCAGAGTAATAAATTCATAGTTCTGTCATAATTGGGGTGCATTTATAGTTACAAGGCCATATTAATGTCGTAGGACCCTTGCCAAACATTTATTAGCCGCCAATCGAGGGGCCGAACAAACTTACTTTTGAGGTCCTCGGCTGACGTCACGTGGCAATACGTCTATCATCGATACTGGAAAGCCAAATTAATATAAATCATTTCTATTGCTGGCCGCGTGTCTATATATACAATACTCGTTCATTTAGTCACATGTCAACCATGAATTGTTCGGTACAGGACCACGTGTCATAAGTCAAAGTGTTCGGCGTTGGGCCACTTGTCACCCCATTCTTTGCTCGGCACTCCATGAGCCTAAATTTGGTTTTACCCAACAGAAATGTACCCAAATTGAAACAAAAGACCAAATAGCTAAAGCCAAGCGAGAGATCCGGGATGTTTTCACAACAGAAAATCCCTAAATTTAGCAAACAATCCCCAGCCACATACATGAAACCTCTTTGATCAAATCAAAATCCACTACTTTAATTTTTTTTTTTTTTTCCCTTCAAACAATCCCCAGCGACACACATGAAACCCTTCGATCAAACTCTACTTCAATATCATATGTTAAAATCCGTCATCATCAACTCGCACTATGATCATCATTTATAACTTTAACAACGGTATGCAACTCCAACCATTCGTCTCATAAATTCTACAGTAAACTCATCGGAATAAACAACTGTAAATTCTACTGTCGCCAACATTCTCTTGGTAGTATGTTAAACAAACAAAATTAGTCCTGTCTGCAGCCTGCGCCAAAAGAGAAGAATGAACATGTGCTTAGCAACAAGGTCTGGGGAGATTTTCAAGAGGCACGCTTTGGATTGAATCAAGGAGACAGGACCACTGCCGTGACTCAGAGTGTTTAAAAGGGAATGTCTCTTGCATTGGTTAATTAAACAAGTTAACTACACTAAATAAACCTTGGCGCGAATATCCAAGAAAAGTAAGGTTTAAGTACAGAGACACCGACATTAAAGTATTATTAAACAAAGATAAAGTGACAATGACTTTCTAGCCGTTGATCTTAATCATAGGTGTTATTATTACAATCACTTTTCCTATGAAAAAAGGGGGCTTTTGTAAAAGGGTAGTATGTCTTTCTCCACCCTGGCTTTTGCTATTTCCAACCATACGTGTGATGACTCACGAAGTTATCATTAGCACGAAATGGTAGTGGAATAAGCAAAATTAAAGCGTTAGTGAGAAGATGAAAGGCTTCGATCTGTTATATATACATGGTGGATGTCATCATGAAATGAATGTTATAATTAGTTAAGACATGTTATCAATCGATCATGATCCTCCTTTTAACTCTTGATCATCACAGAAGTTCAAATGATGGGGGTTATGATGTACTGAAATTTTTTAGGCGTAGTCCTTGGTGCTGATTGAGGGTGTGAAATGATGAAGGAAATGATTATGGCTTAGTGTTGGGTTTACATTTACTTTTTTTTTTAATGTTTTTCTTGCTATAATGATTTATGGGAAAATATTGTTAAATGATGAAAAATAAAATACCCCTTCCCAAGATTTTTTAAAAAAAAAATATTATAATAATATGTCAATAACACTAGTATAAAATTTTTTTAATGAATTATTATTTTTAAAGTAACGAGTCTTTCAAGTTACTACATAATTCTAGTAATTTATTTTAGTAATTTTTTTTGATAACATAGCATTATTCCGATGAAAAAAGTTCATGAATTTATCAGTCTAAATAAAAATGAAGTACTTTGTCACCAACATACGATTAATTTTGACAACTTCGTCCACTAAAATATTAAAGCAGAATACATTTTTTCTTTTTCGGACTAACCTTCACAATTCTTGGGTTGATGGATTGGACTAGGACTTGTTTGGAGTGGGAAATGGATTTGCATGGGAAATGGGTGGTTGAATGGGACTGACGGCGAAAGGAAGGCTCTTGGAGTGGGACAATTTACCAAATCAACCTCCTCCTTGTTGCGCCCTAGGGTTTCAAGTGCTTGGACTTGTGACCTGAGGAACTTGAGATAATTTGCAGCCTCATCAAGCATAGTTGCAGTGTCCATCTTGGTCCCACCAGGGACCATCCTCTGCAAAACCCTAATCCTCTCACTTATCCTCTCTCTCCTTTGCCTTGCAGCCACAGTTTGAGGATCATTTGATATCCTCACATTCTTCCTCTTGGGCTTTTCCACCACCTCCACACCCAAATTCACTGGCCTGAAAGCTGCAGCCCTGTAGATCATCTCCTTCATCTGAGCAATGGCCTCCGAATCCGGCTCCTCCACCGAAGATGAAACCGAAGAACTCGGCTGCTGGAAGCTGATATTTGATGAGCTCGGACACCTCTCCGATCTGGGTTTTTTGGGTTTTGGTGGGTTCTCTTGAATAAGCCGGAAACCCTCTTCCAATGTCAAAGAATTCGATTGAAAAAGATGGATATTGAGAGAACAATTCTCACCAACCTTGGGTTGAGTCCCACTTTGATCATTGCTTCTCTTGGTGGTAGAAGAGATTTGAGAGACTGTTTCATCAAGTTCATGGACTTGCAGGTTGCTATGGTACTTATTGTAATTATCTTTGTTTCTCAAGTTGGTGTCAGAATATTCCCCAAAGTTCCACAAGTTTTTACACTCTGACAAGATCATGGAAATCCCATCATCTTCTACTGATCTATTATCAGTGCTGCTGTTTGTTGCTGATAGTAAGCAATCAAGTGAGTCTATAGAACCAGTTGTGGACACTTCCTTCGCATTTGAGGTCACTCCAAAATCAGCCATGATACTGCCCAATGAGCTCATGATCTGAGGTCTGTTGATCGTCGGAGGAGGAGGAGGAGGAGGAGGAGAAGAACCCAATTCAGCAGCTACTCCTTTGCCCCAACTAGTACCTTTTTGAGAGTTTGCTAGCATTGTGTCGAAAGCCAACTTCATAGCTGCTTCTTGGTATTGTGGTGAATACAAATCCAAGTTTGGAACAAAATTTGCTCCGTCTGGATTCGAATTTCCATGAGATGATGGATCGGTTTTTTTGGAGATCGTGATTAATTGATGCGAAGATGTCTTCTTCGATGTCGTGTTGTTGATGGCTCCACAAGGATGGTGCGTTGGTGATTACTGCAGGTGAGACATCCCAACCCATGTTGTCCATTGAATGACTTGAGCTTTGGATATATATAGACGGAAGCAGCTGTTGAATGTAGAAATTTACTTATCAAAAAAAAAAAAAGAATGTAGAAATTTACAGTAAGATGGAATTATACATGAATTTGTATTTAGGAGCCTTATTTGTGTCAACTAATTGAGTTGTGACAGAAAACAAATATATTTCAAAGAAAATCTCAAGGAAAGAATTAAATACTAGGATGACTTATGTGACATACCAATTATAGTCCAGATCCAGATACAAGCGGTGGTAGAGAACCCACAGTCCACAGAGAGAGAAAGAGAGACAGACAGACAGACGATGAGTTTTTGAACTTTTTGATTGCAGCTAATAGTGAGAGAAAAAAAAAAAAAAAGGTTGAATGATCAAACCTCAGCTTTTCTATCACCTGGTATACAAACTGGTACCAGCTCTAACCACCGCCTTTAATTCACGTTACGAAATCTGTGATTGTCAACAAATACAACCATTGCTTATGTCAGTTTTGCAAACTAAATTAATTTTTTCCATGACCATTTCAATAAAGACAAACTCCAAAAGGATTGCAAACCTCTTTACGATCAAAAGCCAACCAAACGAAACAATGAATCTAAGAGAGAGAGATGGGGGGTTCTTAAACCTTAAGTAGCCATGGGAGACCAGTCTTGGTTCTTTGAACTATGTTTGTTGGATGATATATATAAACAAACTTAAATACTTCTAGTACTACTTAAGCATGCAACATATGAGGAAAAAAAAAATGTGGACCTTAATAAAAAAAAAGTTTCAATAGTTTGGAAGGAGGTGTCAATATTTTAATGGGTTTTGGAAAAAGATAAGGTGTTTTGGTCAGTTTTGTGGGGCTGTAAGAGTATATTTCTGCAGATGGGAAGCATGAGATTTCAGAGAAAAGCATTTTGAATGCTAATTAATTAACAATTGTTTCTGATTTTATTGTTCTTGTACATATATATATATATATGCATAGTTTAATATATATGTACATATTTCTTTGTATATTTTAATTGAGTGGGGAAAGCTCAGGCGTCTTTCTGATTGCTCATGCTATATTCCATGCGCTCTGTAAAGTTCCAGGAAATTGCAGGGAGAATGAAAGCAACTTTAGCAGAGCCACTCTTTCTTCAAAAAGATTTCCACTAATCATAGTTTTAATCATAACCATTTGCTCTTTTAACTTTCTACTTTCTACCCTCTTACTTTTATCTGGTAAAATCTACTAAACCTCATCCAATGTCATTGATCCTAATGCTTTCCTCCCACTGAGGCGATGATCATAAAATTTCCTTTTGTTGTAAATCTAATTATCTCAACCATCTACATATATACGTATATATGTATATGATTCCCACCTCCTAATTTGTGTATGTTAATGTTTATTTATTTATTTTAAATTCACCAAAAATTAATTAGGCAGAAATTTAAATCTTGCGTCGTTGGTACAAAGACTGTATGATTCATTAAGTAATAATCAGAATAACGAAAGTGTGTGTTGACATTTTATCTAATAAATATGTTCATTTTAGAAGTGGGATTAGTTTGAGAATTATTGCTTTAAGATTACGGAATTAATAACTAATGTAAACACTTATGATGAATATTATTGATCAAACTATTTAGTAAAAAAAAATAAAAAAAAAATTAAGGTATCATTTGATTTATTTTTTTATTTTCTATTTTTTGTTTTTATTTTTTACTTTTTTTTATCTTTTTTTTTTTACTTTTGAAAATAAAAAAAATAGCCTAAAATTCATTTGGTTACTTGTCTTTTCAAAATTTATTTTTGAAGATAGAAAATGAATTTATATATAAAATGAAAAATGATAAAAAGTGATATTGAGAGTTTTTTTTTAATAAAGAAAATCTCAAAATAAAAAAATAAAATATTTTCTATTTCTCTATTTTGAGATTTTTAACATATAAAACAAAAATAAAAATAAAAAATAAAAAATAAACCAACTAACACCCAAATTGAGTTGAACTAAGTATGTATCTATAAATCAATACCTAGATCCCCTACCGTTTAAGGTAATTGAAAGAGAATGGAATCAATGAATTCTTGCACTTACCCGACAAGTGTGCGTAAATAAAAAGACAGTATTAATGTTAATTAATTAAATATAATTAAGGTTAATTTAGGGACTCATAATACGGTTTTAGGCTAGTCAAACAAACCCACTTAATCCCCGTCAATAATAGAAAAATATTCGGTCTGTCCTTCATTTCCGTTCACGGTAAGTCATTTGAAAGCTCCCAAAATAGTTTTAAGGCTTGATTCCCACACTCAAAAGAATTTACCAAGATGTCCTGCAAAGTCTACGAATTGACAGACTAAAATAACCCTTGGATGGATTATGTATGTATCCCACATATCATCAGGAATGTATTGTCTACAGTCTAGATCATGTAGGATTTTAAACTTTTAAACTGGTATTCGACATCTGGGTTCAACAGCAAACTTCCCATCCAGGAAGTATGGTACAATTAGTGGGAGTTTTGCGACGACTCAATTAATGCATCTCTATATATACCCATGCCCTTGAGCGCATAGTCCTGCATATATACATATATTATCTAATTTATTTTCAGTTACATTACGCGCGCGCGCGCACACACACAAAAGTAAGAAATATGAGCAAATGCATTAAGGGACGGTACTCATATATGACACTGAGGTGGTAGTCGAGTTGGCAAAGTAATTTGAGTTACTTTTTTTTTTTCTTTTTCTCTCAATGATCGAACATTCAAACTCACTTGCAGTAATAACTGCGTGAACTAAATGCTATTAAGATGGGATTTTGTTTGACTCGCACTTTTATATAATTGTGGTGACGGAATTGACTTTTCTTGTAAGTAGCAATTACTCAAACCAAACACTCAGACGACAACAGTTGAAAACTCTACTATTCACACCCAACAAAAAATTACTAAGTTAGTGGCTGGTTTTCGTACTTTTCAACAACAATTAAAGAGGGGGAGGGGGTGGGGGAAGCAAGATAAAGGACACACTTGTGTGTAAATGAAGAATATACGTTTTACTTTTACCGTAGTAGAAGCAAAACAGGAAAGCTTCAATGGATCTGCAAAAGGTGTGTATCTAAGGATTGACATCACAAACATAGAACTAGCTACCTAGCAAGCAAGTTTTTGGAATTTAATCAAAAGATGTAATTGGCAGACATGCAAAGGAAGTCAGAAGAGAAGATAGCACAAGCAAGTTGCTCCTAGGACTTTTGTCTTTTCACATCCTAGCCTATTCCATTATTTAATTTTTTTTTTTAATTTCAATTTATAAATCTAAATATCACGGCTGTTACTGATTCAAAGATAGAGAGAGCATCTGGTTTCTGAGTCCTACCCACATGCCTCCCATCATCACAGCTCAGTGAATGGGTTCCCACAGCATTTGTTCTCTCACTCTTTAACATCTCTTTGTTGTCAACTCTCATTTTTTTTTTTTTTTTTGTGTGTGTGGAATGTCCCTTGAGGAAAAATATTTATTAGGTAAGACTGATTGTTAATTGAATAAATGTTATTATAACAAATCAACTATACAAGGATGAATACATATGTTTAATCCCATTCACTAGGATTGTTAAATTAAAGTTTTAAACTTACAAAGAAATTTTTCTTTAAAAATAAAATGACAATTATAAAATATAAATATATTTGTATTGTATTAATTAGTTTATATACCACGTCACAGTGAAAACATGGGTGATAGCCAATATTTACTCATGTGACATGGTAGCCTAGTATAAATTATATAATTACTTTTTTGTCACTAAAACCTTACATCTCTTGTAATTAATTGATATATTAACAATATATACTAATAGAGAAAAGCAAGATGGAATTAAGGTCCATCGTAAATAGGTTTTGGGATGAATTGGACGGTCTTCCTGTTTTCTTTTTTCTATTGAGCCTTCATTTATTTCAATGTAAAATATTCTTTATATTTAAAAATGTTTTTAGTTTCAACGGAGCTAGCTAGCAACGTTGGAATAATTCACTATATTAACCTACCTATGCATGCTATTAACTAACAAAAATATTTTTGGTGATGTAATATTATAATCAAGGATAAGGATACACAGCCAATTCAAATCTCGCAATGGGGATAGTTCCGTCCACTGCGTTTTCAATTTTTCTTTTTTTTTTTTTTTTAATAATGTTGTGGCCACATGGTTGTCATAATAAATCTGATACTAAATTTATTTTTTTAATGGTTTTCATTTTTTTTTTTTAATGTTGTATTCACATAGTTGTAATAATAAATCCGATACTAGAATTATTTTGTGATAAAAATTGTCTTACTTCGTCAATAAATTATAGTTTTAGTGATGGACTATATTTCATCAATAATAATTTTAATATTTTTTCGGTGTTGAATCATATAAAAATTTGTGATAAAAAATAATTATTATGATTGTATACTTTTTGGTACGTATCCTAGCTAACTATTTGTTGTCGTGAATTTTTAACAAAAGTATGTACTACCAAATAAATTTTTACTTTTAGTGATGAATTAATTTATCACCAAAATTCATTTTTTATAATATATATATATATATATATATAAGTGGATGTATATGTTTAAACCCTCAAGCCAGCAATATGAGTAAATGGGAATGGCATGGTGTTTAGGCTCCTAAATTCCCCAAGACAGCTCTTGTACCCACCTCTTCCACAGATAATAATGTTATTCCTTTAGGATTTGCAGAGCTGAAAGCTGTTAGCTTGGTAACGATTTAGGTGGTATTTGGTTTGATTTTTTTATTTTTTGTTTATATATTTTATATTTTAAAAATTTTAAAATAAGGAAATAAAAAATACTTTATTTCTCTGTTTTGATAGTTTCTTTATTTTGGTTAAAACATTTAAAATGACTTTTTATCATTTTTTATTTTATATGTAAATTTATTTTTTATTTTTTAAAATAAATTATTTTAAAAATATAAGTGAACAAATACGTTTTAACTATTATCTTTATTTCAAAGTACAAAATAACAAATGCACTCAAAATAAAAAATAAAAAATAAAAAAAATAAAAAATAGAAAAATAAACTAAATAACACTTTAGTTTCTTAGCTTGGTACAATTTAATTTTGAACTATTAAATTTTAATTTAACAATCTCAACCTCGTTGCTTTCAAGCTAACATTTCTGTACGAGGTTTAACCTCTCCTTTTATTTCTTTATCACTAAAATAAAAAATAATCTTATTATTGTCGATAAATTCTTAATTCAAATACATTATCCCTGTAATAAAATAATAATAATGGGCCGGTTCGAGCGCCTACCAGACGCTGATCCTTTGGGCGGCCCATAAACTGCGGTCCAGCGCTCAGAATGTCTCATAAATTAGTATTAAATGCCCTTTCTGTTCTCCACCGCGTTATCTGCGTTAACAGGGACGTGAGTTGTCGGCTTGCATGACGTCATTTTCAAGCCGATAATATTACACGAGCTTTTATCGGCTCGGCTCGATCGGCTTGTGGGCCTAACTCCATTAAATGTGGGGCCCGCCAACTCCCTATCTCCAACGCTAAAAACCTCACACGTGAACACGACGACTTATTCTCACGTGGCTGTCTGTGATGGACAGCACCGTATGAGATGGCTACCTCGCACATGGAAATCAACAACTAGTCGGAGGATTGGAGCTGTAATCACGACCGTCGGATCCCTCTCCCTCTATCCCTCTTTCCATTTGCATAATCTTCTAGGGTTATTTTATATTGACTTGATTTGGGTATCAAATCCGACGATGGATCTTCTGCCTACATTTGGTTGCCTAATCTTTCTTATTTTTCCATTGCTCATCAATTTTTTTAATTTTATTTATTTTTTCTTCTCTTATTATAGCGTTCTCAATATCCATACAAATAATAGAAAAAAACCATTAGTTATAAGAATAATAGCATCTCACAGCAACTTGATTTATCATTTTCTTGTTCAAATTAAAATTTTCACAACTTGAAACCTCCAGTGTGGTTATAAATAAAAAAAATTTAAAAAAAAATTGATGGAATATGATCCTTTTGGACTAATTCAAAGAATTATGGTTTAAAATTGAAAAGAAAATAATTCAAAAATAAAAACTCTCTCGATTTCAATCTTGATCTCGTTTGCCTCAATTGCACCTTTTGTAACTTATACTATATTTTTGTTTAATTGGAGACATTAAGTTACTAATATTATAAGAAATTAATGGTGGGGTTGATTTTGAATCCATAAAATAATAAGCTTTGGTAGAGCTAAATTATTGTTTAGTTGATGAAGCTAAACACTTGATTTTAGCTCATTAATTTTGGGGAAAATTCTAAGAAAAAAATAAATTTTTGAACTGAAAATTCTATTTTAATGAATTAAAAACTTAAATTTCAAATACATGAATTTAATCCAAGTGCAACTTGAGGTATAATTAGAATTCATGTATTTAAACTTATAAATTTTTAGTTCACTAAAATAAAAGTTTTAGTCACAAAATTCATTTTTGGGGAAATTGCCAATTGCCAAATTGCCAAAATTTCAGACTCCTATGTGTAAATTGTCAAATTGTTTTATTCCCTTTGAACTTCCTATTTCCTCTTGAGGGAATATTTATGGCCTATAAAGTTATATTTGATTAGAGAGATTGAATGATAGTTATAAATAATATCATGGCACAATAAATGGGATTAATATAATATAGGATAATTCATTTTTTTATATAAAATTATTATTTTAGTACTTAGTTAATAGAATATAAAGATACATAAAAAATGTGATTAGACATAAGATGTCACAGAAGGATAATTTGGATTTTGAATATTGGGGTGGTAAGCGAATCTAGGAATGGGAGATATGCCATCCCACTCCCATGAGATGATATATCCCCTATTTTAGGAGATATACAAATCAAGCATATAATTAAAGTCAATCTGATAAAAATAATGGCTCTATCTCTGAACCTCCAAACACACTCTATACACTATTGCAATTCTACTGCACCACTTGTTTTGGACAGAATTGAATGGGGTGAGGCAAGAGAATGAGAGAGAGTGAAAAGATTAACTTGTTTGGTGGAGAGAGGGGAAAACGGATGGGAATATGATGGAAAGGTAACCATTTTCCAACAATTAAGTCAAAATTTTCTTCATCTCCAATTTGGGGTGTAACTAGGGTAAAAATTAAGGACTACATCACAAATAAATATATCAAAAGAACATAAGTTGTTTTTAATCATATTCTTTACTTAATATTCCATTATCTCAAATCACGAAATATCATTCACCTTCATTTACTTCTCTCTTTCAAACAAGAAAAATTAATTGAACTCTCTCCATTCCCTCTCATTTACATAATTCTCCTTCTTTCCCTCCACACTCTCCCAAAACAAGGGTGACGTATAGTTGATGGAAATTTATACTCTCGTTATCCACATCATTATGTTTGTGCATTGCGTATATCTAATATAAAGATTATTTATTATGTGAAGTACGGCTCACAACTTAATTTAAATTTATTTTTTTAAATAAAAAAATTATTTAACATATTTATTAATTTAAAACATTTAAATGGAAACACCTATATATAAATTTAAATTAACTCGATTGATTTGATTTTAAAATAAATTAATTATTTAATATATTTACTAATTTTAAAACATTTAAACATAAAAACAACAGATTTATACCCAGATAGACAGAATTATCATTGTTGATGTGGAAATATAGATAGATGATAGAGGAAGAGGGACACTTCTAAGGCAAGTGCCCATCATCAATGGCAATCTTTATCAATAGGGATAGGGTCCAGATGGGGATGGTGGCGAGGTTTTTGTGTCCCATGCATAGAACAAGCGATTCGTCCCTTTCAATCTACCATTCCTTCCTTGGCTTCATCAACTACCAAGTTGACACCAAAATCAAATTTCGTTAAGAAATGATAAATAAATAGATTATAGATAATAAAAAAAAAAAAGGTCAAAATTGAAATAACTACCCACTCGTTGCTAAAGGCTTAGTATGATAAGGGGAAAAAAAAAAAAAAAAAGAAAAAAGAAAAGGCTACTAAGACGCGCTTGGTATGGAGTGAAAATTTTGGGAGTAAAAGATTATAGAGATAATTGTTATCATGGTAATGGTTATTAGGTAATAAGTTCGCATTACTTATTACCCAGTAATAATTATATTATGTTTAGAATGCTAAAAATTTTAAAGCGTTAAAAGTTAATTGTGTTTAGAATAAGAATAAATTGACCAAGGGATAAAAATTAATATTTAATTTTAATAAAATAAATAATAAAATAAATTATCATAATAATTGTTATTTTAAATAATTAATTTTAATAAAAATATACTTTTAAAATATAATATTAAATAAATATTAATTATAAAAAATAATTTTGTCATAGATTAATATTTCAATAGTAATTAACTTTAATAGTGAATTATTATTTGTTAAAAATTATTTTAGTTTCATAAAATAATTTAATAAAACAATAAAAAGTTAGTTATTTAAATAAATTATTAATTTTAATAAATTATTTTGAAAAGAAAACACAGTATTTGAGATAATGTTATCTAGGTTTTCCAAGGGTGAAAAATATTTTTACGAGAGTAATAAGAAAAGAAAAGAATAAATATTTTCATTACTCTCGTTATCCACCTCTCCCCTAGAATAAAAATTTACCCCTATATAAGCGTAATTGTTTACCCTCAGGAATAATTGTTACTCTCTCATCCAAATTGATATACTAAAGGATAAAAATTACCCTAATAAATTTATCCGCCATTATTCCCAAAACAAATATGCTTTAAAGAATTAGCCTTTTTTTTGTAATTGGAAAAAAAGGACTTTTTAATAATTACTTTTTAACTTTTTGTTAATTGGAGATTTTGGCATTTTATGATTTAAAAAAAATTAAATTGTAAGAAAATTAATTTGGATTTCAGGAAAAAAAAAAGTTCAAAAAGCTAAGTAACCAAAAGCTCTAAATACTCTTCTCAAACGAAACCTAAGCACCCACCCACAAAGATGAACAGTTGGTAGTGTGCTCAAGCACGCACTACAACAACCACCATGCTCAGACTCTCTGCTGCTGCGCTTAGACTAGCTCTTCTGTTACTATTGCGAACATCATCGAGTTTAGACTTTATCTTCTTCCACTACGACCAGTCACCTCATCATGCATGTCAATTTTTTGTGTACTTGAAAATTAGGAAAATTTTAAGTACTCCAATAGCTATTCAGGTATTTCATTACTTCCAGAGTAATTTCTGGTCAAGTCCTTTCTTGAAACCTTCACTTCGGGTAAAAGCTAGCAAGACTGAGTATAGAGCACCATAAGCTAATCCCATATATTTATATATATATGTATATATATATTACTTTATCTCCCGTCATCTTATCCCCAACCAAACGTAGCCTTAGTGTATGATATATGTGATAAATTTAATCCATAAAAATTGCAAAGACTACTCGTGCATTTGCTCAGCCAAAAGACGCTTCTAGCTTGCATTGCTGATTATTGTAGACGTTCCAGTTATAGTACAAAAGGAACTTACCTTTTTTTTTTTTTTTTTAACCTAGAGTCTAGTCGACCCACTAAAGACCCCTTTTTTTATACATCAGGATAAAGCTCAAATGGCTGTAAATTTGTCGGAGAAGCAAGCGCGCACATGTAGCATAAAACCAAAAGGTTTAACCAGAGCTCACGTTCAAAATGCATTTCCCAGCATCCTCCCCCTCAGAATGGCTTCTGCTTTCCTCACTTGCTTCACAGCTCCGATGATGAAAACCTACGACAAGTACATCCATTCGTGTCAACATCATAATGTGAGACGAACATTTGGCAGTTCACAAGTTCATGAGATGAATCATGTTGATTATTGGTACCATCAACAATACCATAGAGTGGGGTTGGTGAAGCTACGATTTCACATTTTCAATAGGAAAAAAAATTTTAATTTACAAAATTCCCAACTCTTTTTACCTTTAATAAACAGTAAAAGGTAATTTTGTAATTAAGATAATTTAATAACTGATCTATATTAATGGCCATATTTTAGTGGGGGCACACGTAGTGGGTGAATTGCCCTAGTCAACATAATGAGGAGGAGATGGCAAATCACCCTCTATACCCCCCCCCAAAAAAAAAAAAAAATTAGCAGACAAATGAGTGTTGAATTAAAAACATGCTCTCGTTGTTAAT
Organism: Vitellaria paradoxa; assembly: GCA_019916065.1. Classification (NCBI taxonomy): domain Eukaryota; kingdom Viridiplantae; phylum Streptophyta; class Magnoliopsida; order Ericales; family Sapotaceae; genus Vitellaria; species Vitellaria paradoxa. The sequence continues at coordinate 48,903,467 of CM034240.1, forward strand.
GAAGGTTCACAAACTAACCTTGTCAGGTGGTCCCTTTGCTCCTCCAATTAGAATTTCAGCACTGCAAAATGCATTTCAAGTCAAAACCTAGAGGAACACACACACACACACACACACAGAGACTTACTTGCAACATTCCTTGATTGACAAGATTGAAGACCCCTTTCTACCAATGATACATCCCATTTTTCCGGGAGGGACGTCAAGCACTGACAGGATCTCCTGCTCCAGACTATCCCCTTCTACAATGATACTATCTGACACAACAAACCCAATCTTAGCATTTTGATGCAGTGAACTATGTCCCAAAACCTTCAGAGGACAAGCCAAATATGGATTGATCAGATACATTTAGTTGCTCAGGTAAAATCTTGATATTTAGAATTAAATCAGCATTATTTTTCAGGTTATGCTGGGTGAGTCAAGACAAGACTCGAGACCAATTCATAGAGTGCACATGAAAGATTATCCATACAAGTGCACGTAGAAGATTAATCAAAGCCCCTTTACTGTTTCATTTCCTTGTAGTAATACAAATCAGACATTATCTTTTGGCAGTTCCTTCAACTCTTTATGTGATCATCACTCTTAGATCTCACAGTTTCCAAACCACATATAGTTTGCATCATTCAGCATGCTCTCTACTGATTTATACATTATCCTTGTGCATAGTTATAACCAACCTACCAGGCTTCACAATGCTTCAAAGAAACCCCAAGTCAACCTCGACCGATTAATTATTCACCGTATCAAAAATCGGGACGAAACAGGTTATCTCACCAAACCAGAGTTTGATTTGACAAACTTGAACCGTAAAGTTATTACATGGCAACTGCCAGACTTGGCCAATGCATTCTTATAAACATAGAAATTCTAATACTCGTGCAGTCCTCTAGAAGGGCCTATAACAGCAGTATACAAATGACAGTTGTAGAGTGAATTACCACAAAAAAAAAAAAAAAAACAGTTGTAGAGTGGCTACACACTACATGAGTGAAATTTGATTATGCAGACTCTTTGTAGTTGGTAGAAGAGAGAGAATACCTGGAATAGAGGGAATGGATGGCCAATCTGCATAGTCATTATTGCTGACACAAAAACAACGACAATAAAGTGCACCACGGACAGCCAGTTTCCATAAGGATCTTTCATTCAGTTTTTCCATCATTTTCTGGTAAATATAAGGGAGAAAGCGGACATCATCTGCAGCTGCACGGACCATCTGTTCAGACAAGGGTCGGTATGTCCAAAATTTTGGATCCTGAAAAAAAATATATAAAGATACATGTCAATCTCCAGTAAAAAAAACTATCTAAAATGAAACGACATGAACAACTGTTATCAGTATACACAAATTTTTATTTTATGCTGCCAGAAATAGGAGGTAACTGAAGTAGTGAGCACGTTAGTTGACTGCGTATAAATATGAACAATGGATGATATCAAGATCATGATAGTCTAAATTTCCCAGGCTCCACGAGAATGACAGGCATAAAATGAGAATGGTCATGTACAGGTGAAAAAATAATAATGTAAAGACAACCATTGGATTCAATTGCAATTCCAAATACTGACTAGCCCTTTTTAATTCTTCGACAGAAACTAAGCTTTACCCAAACCCAAGAACAAGTTATAAAGAGAACTTCCAAATGAGTCATCCATTTCACAAACACAAGAAGCATACTTGCATGAGTTGTGTCCCCAGCACCAGTAAGGGAAGACCACATTCATGATTCTAGAAGGCTAGAATACTCGGTTTAGTTTCGATGAAAATTCAGAATGAATATAAACTACATCTTGGAGATGGGTAATACAGATACAATCTTTACACCATCTATACTATTATAATAAGACAACACCAGGGGTAGTTGATGAAGCTTTTATTTTGTTTTTTTCCACCAACACCCCTTAACCACCCATAACTACACACAAGGTTGTTTAAGTAATTTTAATTTTAAACTTTCCGCATTTCCTTGTTGCCCTAACCAACTATTACAAGATGTATAACTACAACATAAAGATAATAACAGTGTGAATCGCACATGCACCGGAATCTAGTATTGTGTAAGAAAATACAGAGAAACTATGATCATCAACCATGTCCTCGTGTTGCAAGATTTAAGGATTAGTGAATTAACACCAAGACATCAAATGCTTCCAATACAAGCCATACTCCAAGTGGATGGACCAGGCAACAACTTCGATATGTGTATGTATGTGGGGCCCATGCCACATTACCGCCAGTGGAGTCTCGCCACATGTCCTCCACTTAAGAAGCCCCCTTTCCACCAGAACCGCTTGCTCCCAACAAGAGCTTAACTGAGGAAGCTCCACTCCCCAAGGGTACTTCCCACTGAGGGAGCTATTTACAGGAGGGTTTTCTCCATCAAGGACACGCTGCTATCCAACACTTAACCTCTGAGAAGCTCATTTTCCCCCTCCTGCCCTCACAGGCACAGTTTAGGAGCAAAGTCATGGGACCTTTCAGCAGATTATTCTACTCTCATAGGCAACCCAAAGTTCCCATGGCTTTTCTGCTCCGCGTAGGATTACTAAAGACTCATGAATATGTAGCTAGAACTAGAGATTTTCTTTGTAGCTCATCCAAAACTTTGATCTGTTTAAGAAGAAGATTTCCACTGCAAGCGTAATCTCCACAGCTCCTGGCCAGGAAGAAAACAGTGTCACTAATTGATTGAAGAGGCATTCCTCTGCTGGAGACTCAAACCATGCAATATCAGCTATCTGGTTTTAGAATCATTGCTCTTGGCACGAGTGACGTTTGGTCTCCATGGTATGGAGGCAAAATCTCTACTACACGCATAATCTCCGTGGCACGTGGCCATGAAGACAACAGCATCACTAATTGACTGAAGGGGCATTCCTCTGCTGGCTAGTCAAACCATGCAATATCAGCTATCTGGTCTTAGAACCATTGCTCTTGGCACGAGCATGGTTGGCCTCCATAGTATGGCCTCCCTCTATAAATAGCAACTCTCATCAACTTTGCAGAATATAGATTCTATCCTCCACACCCAAAACTCCAGTTCAATGCTTTCTCTCTCCTTACTCCTATCGTAAATCTCACCCCATCAGCCACCTGTGACTTCTGCAATTGCCAAACTATTACCCCCAGACCATCCAACTACAACTTGCATTTAATGTTCAAGGATTTACCACAATTTTCAAGTGAAGGTAGAAGAAGAGACCAAAAGAGAGCAAATCATTGACTCGTAGGGGAAAATATATCTAAGATTTCTTCTTTGATAAATGGTTTGACCCCTCAATGGAACAAACTATTAATTTATCAAACTAAACCTCTAAAAGATAAAAAAAAAAAAAAAGAGTATGAAGCCTGCACTCTTGAGCCTAATATGAACTATCAAAAGTACGAGGTAGTTTTGTCCTGCCAAAGTGGCAGGCATTATTTCCAGAAAACAGAGACCCCAGCTTTGAACTCAAAATTCAAAAGTTTCAGACTTGAGACCCAACCTCTTTAGTTACACAAGCAATTTAAAAAGAATTAAAAAAAAAAAAAAAAAGCACATCCTGTTATCTGAATAAATCAAGATACGCATCTCAGCCAACCCGCTGCATAGCAACCACTAATGAGGAAACACATGCAAGTTTGTTGACTACTAAGTGGTGCAATAAACTGAACAAATTACTTCCAATAAAATAATATGTGATCACAATAAAATCACTTCTTCAAAACTAATAGCACGCAACTACACTCACCTCTCTTAAAAGGGTGCGGACTTCTTTCTTCTCAAGATTGATATACCTGCAATCACAAATTAAAGTTAAAATCAGTAAAGAAATATAAAAACAAGAATTCAGAGATGATAAATTTCTAGGTCATATTTAGATAACTATATCTGATAAGGAAACGAGCACACACGTAGAGAAAAAAAAAAAATCAATTACTGATACTGGAGGAAATGTAAATGAATACATCAATAATCCAGACCAGTTACTTCTGTTAAAGAAACCCAACAACACATAAGAGTAGGGGCCTCAACCTTAAAGCCTAGGTGTTAAAGTGAGGGACGTCCATCTCTTAAAGGGACAAGTAATTTTTACTTCGGGCCGATATGGGACAACATCTAACAACCTCCCTCACGCTAGCCCACATAGATATAGGCTTAGGTGGACTATGGTGAGGCCCAATTAAAAGCCCGCTCTGATACCATTAAAGAAACCCAACAACACATAAGAGTAGGGGCCTCAACCTTAAAGCCTAGGTGCTAAAGTGAGGGACGTCCATCTCTTATAAGGGACAAGTAATTTTTACTTCGGGCCGATGTGGGACACATCTAACAACTTCAATGGAGAGTAGTTAAGTCACGGGTCAATGGCAAGAAGTCTAGTCTGCATGGAACACCCCCCCCCCCCAAAAAAAAAACAAAAAAGAAACTTTTGCTTATGCATATTGATTATTAACTACATCTACTCCAGCTCTCGAGACATTATTGTTTGGATAAAAGTGGTAAATTTGTAGCCATATTTTTGTATCCAACCGTTTTTTCCATTTATATCGATGAGTAATGCAGATATTTTCCTCTCTCTCTCGCTCTCTCTCTTCTGGTTTTGTTTTTTTTTTTTTTTTTTAAGACACAGATGGAACCAAGCTTAGTTGGGAAGTATGGCTACTGCCACAAATAAAAAAACAAATAGCAAATATTATAAAGTTACTACTCACTACACTATTAACCACCATATCACCTAAAAGCTTAAGTTAGTAGGGATTAGGGATTAGGACAATTTTGTTATTATATTGACTTGCTTTCTCTCAACTGCCAACCGAAAACATTAATAGCAGCACATGTTTTTTTTTTTTTTTTTTGCAAGTTGGTTTCGCCACAAGTGAGGGGTGTGTTGAGAGTATAAAATAATAATAAATAGAAAAGTTTTTCCTCTCTCTAACAACTTAAGTATTTAGGTGAGATAGTGGCCAAAAAACTAATGCAACTAATTTTTTATAATCCAAAGTATGGAAATTATAACATCATTGTAACAAGAATAATAAGCATCAAGTAGCAGAAATTTCTGTTTCTTTTTTTTTTCTTTTTTCCTTTTTTTTTATGTACAATGAATTGCATAAACATAAAACCAACAATGAGTCAAACTGTCTAAGAATATAAAGAACTTGCAACTCTAAACAAGATATCCAACAGACAATCTGTCTTTCAACTTAAGCAATCAATGTTATATAGTGTTCTGCTTAAAGCAAAAAGACAAAAGAAATGGAAGCAGATACTCAAGGCTTGTGAAAAAACTAAACATAAATTTTTTCTATGCATAAGTTAAAAATTTAAAGATCTTAGCTGCAGAGATAAAGAAAACAGAAGAAAATAATCAATTAGAAACTACTACAAAGAGAAATCAATTGAAATTTGCCCTACCAATCAATGAACCTTTAATAATATGATGATAATAAATATCATGGCAAGAACACCCTGAGAGAAAAGAACTGCAGTAAAGATTTAGTACCACAATAGCGTGGATCCGCAAGGAGACCAACAAAAGAAATGTAGTCATCTGGTGATCTTTTCTTCCCCTGCTGTTCCTCTATAAGATAATATGCAATCTGTACAGACATAAAAAAATAACAAATTAGCAATCCCCATGTTCATCAATTGCTGTCATGAAGAAAACATTTATCACTCCAAAAGGAACAATTTGAAGCAATTTAAGAATGCTTGCAATTAATCAGAATCATCCAATTGTGGAAAGCCGATGCTCACAAATCTAAAGCATGGGCATTGTCAACGAAAAGCCTGTATTAGAAGACCTCTAATAACCCCAAGATATTCTAAATTACTCTGGTATGGAAAACAAAATGTCAAAGTCACTCAGTTGTCAGTTCTCCCTTCAACCTCTAAAACAGCTGTTCCTACCTAAAGCAGGTTTTACCACCATGACCAAACTTACACTGAACCTGAGGGGCACATAATAGAGAAATGGGAGCATCCTAAAATAATAGAGAAATGGGGCTAAGGATGACAATTTGTGTTTAAAAAGAGTTTAGCAATGAAGAATCATTCAAACTGAAAACAAAGGTCTATAAATGGAACTCTGACTAAAAGAATTATATCCAGACCATATCAATTTCAGGGTCATGAAGCACCAGTGATAGGCCAAGTTATTGCAATGCTGAAGGGCACATAGAGGCAACAAACTGAAGATATAAGAAAGGAAACTGGAAGCGTACTCAGTTAATATGGTCAATTAGCAGACAAAAGCAGCATAGCCGTTGGTAGTAGACTGATTCTTATTATTCTATATCTCATTTTTCACTTAAAAAGGTAGCCAGATCTAGCCACTTTTTCTTGTAAGTCAACAGCCTCCAAGTTCCACTCTAAGTCACATAAGGCTGGAGCAAGAGTGAGAGCAGGGAAGGAAGTGGGGGCACAAAAGAACAAACCATATCAGCCTCGAAAGTAGAAGCAGCATCAGAGTATCATAATTAAACAACAAATATCCAAGAACAGAATAGTTTTATGCTTATGTACACAAGTAGTTTATTAAAAGGGCAGTGAGAAATACTAAAATCTGAGACTTCCGAAATTAAACCAAAAATAAAATACAGTATTTCCACAAAGCTTTCTTCTTTTTTTCTTTAGGTATTAGAGTTTAGTTCATGTGCTAAGATTGTGTGACTTAGCTAACAAGCCTGCCACCCCAACCACTGCTTTCCAAAAAATAAAAATAAAGGTTAAAGAATCCCACCAATTTTATCACTTATTAAATGTCAATATTTGTGGAACCAGGTCAATGTTGTCTAGTACAGCGGCTGGCCTAACCAGCCAGGCTGGTCCAGGCTTAGTAAAATGTAGGCTAAATGCCAATAATTCTGTTTAAGTACTGATATTCTAGAAGAACATGAGAAACATTGTAGAAAAATTGGAAAACATTCATTTAAAAAGTTTAAAAAAAAATAAAATAAAGAAATGAAAACTCACCTGTGGTATCCATGACATTGTGCAACTTGATTCCAAATTGGAAATACAAAGCCTGGAATAAGGACAATACAAAGGAGTAGGCATAACATGTTAACAATGAAATACAAATTGCACAGAATTCAAAATAAATTTAAGACCTCACTGTCCCGTTTGCAGTCATGAATAACTTTTGTGATGTAACTGGACTCAAGAGCAGGCTTACAGGCTTTCATTAGTGCTTTCCCCACCTTGAATAGCATCAAACCAAGTATACAGCATCTGGAAAAGCAAGCTGCCAAAAAAAGGGAACCGCATGCCTCTTAAGTTTTATGGCATAATGAACTTAAGGTCGTAACTGAAATCACTATGATGGACAGACTCTAAAAAAAAGGCATTTAAAACTTTAAAATCACACTATCCATATGGAATTTAATGGGTCCTTAACAGCAATGGCCCATAAAATTTCAGCTATATATGAGTCGGAGATAGAAAGAGAAAAGGAGATTGATTATTCCTACGAAGAGTGTACATATACATAAGACATGTGACTTTGCCTTGTATAACATAAATCATAAAATGTACATGCCGATGCCATAAGGGCACCAAGAATTTGCTCTAAACACATGAATAAATCCCCTAGACCTAAGTAACTCAAAACTTTTCGTGGCATAAATTGACATACTACTCCAGTAAATTAACTAGAAGCTAGTTATCTTACCTAAAAGCTAAAAGAGTATACAAGATACCTGCATAATACAGAGAGTTCCATATCGACAGAGGTCAACACCCTCACAATCAAATCCAACTATGAGCTGCTTTTCAGGAGAGGGATAGAGAAATCATTTGGAAGTTTGAGATGCTTGGGTAACTATATGATTGGTACCAGGATAGAAGCGCTTCGTGATCGGCGTGCTTAAACCCTGAACACAAAAAAAGTAAAGATATAAAGTAAACAAAAAAATACTGAAACCAAAGTCTCACTCTCAAGAGGAAAAAGAGCCCACAAATTGTAAATGAAAAGGTTTAAGGAACCAAAACTTTCTGGCTAGTGCAGGAAATCATCTATGGTCCATTATCAGCAAGATCACTGTGTGCTTAAGCACTGATCTCATTAAACTTCCTATATCACGGATTGACTGATTCACTTTTGCACAACCTAGCAAGCTAGGAACCTTCTCCTTTTCACATTTTGTCATGTAATTTAAAAGCACAAAAAGGCCACATTTGGATCACTAAACATTTTGATTTTTCCTTTTCTGTATAGAAGAAGCATTACATCCTTTGGGCAAGCTATATAAGCTCTGTTTTTTACACCAACGTTAACATAATTGCCTAAATGAGTCAATAAATGGAATCAAATTTCAAATACTTTTTAAAGGACAACAAAATTTCCGTTAAGCAATATAAACTATGATCTTTTTTTTTGGGGCTACGTGGGTTGGGGGTGGGTACATGTGTATACGTGAGTGGCGGTGGGGGGTGGGAGACAAACAGCAGTGAAGAAGGTTAAGAACAGAACACTTCTCAGGGCAATGGACATATAATCTGATAAAAACATTAACCTGATTCCACTTTCCACAGGCATCAAACAGGTGAAGTTCAGCAACAAAGAATAACTGTTCAATTAAACTTCAGGTTGGCTACCAGAAAATCATTTCTACTTCCCTTCCCAGAGTAGGCAAGAAGCAACAAGACATATAGAACATGCAAAATCCACTTGATAACCTTCCAAATTGAGAAATTAAGACTAACAGAAAATAAAATGCAACAGCATCATAATCATCAGAACTACAAACAAATGAAATGAATTTACCAATCACCAATATGATATAATAATATCATTTACCTTAGGTAAACACATATGGTCACATGGAATCCATTGTCCCGAAGAGAGAGAGAGAGAGAGAGAGAGAACAAAAATGCAATGGAGAATTAATCCAATAAAGAAAGCCTCCACTTTTACACAGCGAGATACCCACACTCAAAAATCCAACAATAGCCAAAACCCAAAAAGCAAAAACTAATTACCTGCAAAAAGAACCCAAATTGGCGGCAGGTAATGACAAAACCAATAACCCAAGAAATGCAAAACCACATTAGAAACACGTGTCATCAAAGCCAAGGAGAGAAATGCCAATATACGTTACTAATCAAACAAAATCCCATATTCCAGGTATTGAAAAAACAGGTAATTATCAAAACCCAGAAAGCAAATGTCCTAAAAGAACCCAAAATGACAACCTTGATACCAAACTGAGCAAAAAAAATAAATCGAAATTTCAACAAAATCCGAAATTTACCTGAGTCAGAAGGGAGAGGAATGCAATGTGTGGTGAGGAGTAGCATTAACGCCATGTGATCAGACCCCTCTAAAACATACGGGAAAAAAAAATCTGTAACAAAACGAGTCTTGTGATTTATAGTTTTCTATTTCTATATATAATTAAATTCATGATCCAAACTTTAAAGCTCGAAGAACTTACAGTGACCGAGTGTTGATGTTCCTCTCAGGCCATGCCCCCTCATGTCCTCGAAGCTTTTACCGCGTTGTCTCTCTCTCTCTCTCTCACAATTACAGAGCCGATTCCGCTTTATACCGGACGAATTGAATGGCACGTGTGGACGTTCCAGCACGGAGGTGTCGTGTACAACGACCACGCGCACCCCAGAGCGTGCGGCCCACGTTTTAAGTTTTTTTATTGCCAGATTTTTTTTGTTTGAAAGTGTTTATTAGTTTTGTTGACTCCACGTTACTCTCATTCATTAAAGCCATTAAAGTTATTGTAAAGTGAAAAAAAAATAAATAAATAAGAGCATAGCATCCCCACTCTCTTTTTTTTTTCTAATCAATAATGAAGCATATGCGTATAAATGAAAATAATGTCATAAAGTAATATTTATACTTTTTTATGCACATTATCACGTATCCTTTTAATAAATGCTAAAATTTTTGATAGTTGTATTATATATATTTAAATCTACTTTAAAATAGTTATGACGTAGATAAGATTTTTACTATAAAAATTATAGATAGGACTTTTGCTATCAAAAATTATGATCCATATCTATTTATTAGAGTATTTTTTTATCTCTCTCAAAATATATTTGTGAAAACTTTTAAAAAATAACAATATTCTTACCTTAAAAAAAAATTGGGTACTTGTTTTTTTTTTCTCAAAATAAATCTTTTCAAAATTTTACTAAGTTTATCTTTATTCAGATATTTTTTTATTTCTCTCAAAATATGATGTCATAAACTTGGAAAAAAAAAGTCATAAACAGCTGGAAAATTTTTAAATTAATTGTACATGTTATGTATAATTCATTTAAGGAGTTTATTAGAATCTTAAATAGTTAAAACAACGTGAGAGAGTATTTTAAAAATGTTTAAATAAAATTTATCCATTTAAGTGATAGTGGTGAACCGTTTATATATATATATTATATATATATATAAAAGAAAAAAAACTTATGTGATAGTGTGAGCCATTAGTATATATAAAGAAAAAAGAAAAAAAAAACTTATTGCTTGATGCTAACCATTTTTTAGTTTTGATTTATATTATTTTATAAATTTATCCTTGTTAAATAAATTTCACCAAAAACAGCTCTATTAAAGTTTTAAATTTATCGCTACCCTTGGAGTTTCCTTTATAACAGTATAAATAAATATTGATAGATTATAAGAATAAAAAATATGACTTGTTTATCTCGTAACTACTAATTTTTTATTTTATTATCTACACGGTGTTTGTTTGCAAATCAAGACCCAGAACCAAAAACCAAAACATAAACCAGATGAACCGGGTTGCTGCTTGAAATTGTTCGACAGCTTTAGACCGTGCCCCATAGATTGGACAAGTTTGGAGACATGTTGTCTTGGAGGAAACAGGGAATGGGCAGCCAATTAACAATGAGAGGTTAGTGAATGGTGAGGGTGATGATCTAGAAAAAGGAGGATGAAGTTGAAAATGAAATAACTGCATATAAATGTATCCTGCAATCATGGAGATTACAGCCAATTTGATTCAATTTTATGGCTTTTTTTATTCAATTGTGCACCCTAATAATTTATAAAGGTATTATTACAGATCTCTAGATATACGGAAAAATTAGCAGTGTGATGCCTCCTGAAATTAACCCGAATGGTTCATGGGTATGTTTCTCACAAAGACTATACGGGTTCGATTCACGACTCAAGCGGGGGTGTTTGTGAAAGACAGCGTACATCTCCTTAGTTTACCCATGAATTATGTGGTTTGTTGAAAATTGCAATAAACCGATGAGAGTTATGGTTACCTAAAAAAAAAAAAAATTAGTAGTGTGATAGAGAGACAATGCCTTTGCAGTTTTTTTTTTACATGTTAAAAGGGTAACATGATAATTGTGATTTTGAATCGACTTTATCATTATTATTATTACTAATATTAGACAAGACTTAATTGTGATAAATATTTCAAATTAAATACATGTGAGTATAAATTTTGAATGTTAAATAATGTTTAATTGTTCACCTGAAAGTAAAACCTTAAATTAAAGATTACTAATCGAAAGAACTTAATTATGACAATTATTTTAAATCAAGAAGTGTAAGTATAAATTTTAAATATTGAAGGCAGTTACATGTAATTATTTAAATATTTAAAATAAGTAATTTTAATTATTTAAAAAAAAAAACAAACAAAACAATCAAAGCTATCAAACCCCGGCCCCAACTTTATTTGCCTTTCCTTTTGAAAATAAAATAAAAATAAGTCTTCTAACACCCAAATAATAACCTGAAGTTTTATATCTTCCAGAAATGTAATTTAAATACTAGTATTAACCAACAATAAGGTTTGGCCTACCACAAATGTCCCCCCCGGGGGGGAGGGGGTGTTTTTGATCAGGGGAATACATTTTTTTTTTTTTTTTTGGTTTCCCGATTTGGGTTTCATGTAACCTTCATGTATTCAGGATCCTTTCCCACGTGAGGTGGCAGGATCCTCTCTATGATTTTTATTTTTTATTTTCGTCTTTTTTTTTATTCTTCATCCAGCCACCTTCTAATATATCTTACTATACCTTCATGCTATAATTATATATTTATAATTTATCCGAATCATCATTATTTCAAATAAAATTTAATTGTTTTATTTGCTCAATCTTTTTATTAATAATGAGAATGGCATTTTTTATATATAATAATATACATATAACATTCTAATACATGATAATGTGATTTTTTTCAAGATTCACACGTAGCCATTTTTCGCTACATTTTATTAGGCTTTGACTCTAAGATTTTCGAGATTTAAGACCAATTTTAAAAATGAGACCCGTAATGTTTGTGGATGTGATTCCATGGGAGTGAAGATTTGTAAAAAGGTTTCTGATTTTTGGAAGGAAGAAAAGGGAGTACAACTTTTTTTTTTTTTAATAGGGGATAACCGTGAGTCGTAAACAAGGCATGAATGAGTGAATTTTATGAGATGAGGAATAAGAGTTCTATTAGGGGTATCAACCAATAAGCTAACAAATAGGCCGATAAAAAGTATTGGGTCTAATAAATTAATTATTTTTGGACCTTTAAAAGACCTTGAAAAAAAGTATATCTTAAGTAAAAAAAAAAAGACACTTACCCAATTCTAACTATAAAAACTCGTAGGAGGTCCTTTATTTGAGCAATTTTTGGAAACTTAGACTCGTGCCTCTTGAGCCTCACCCAAGGGCCAATCCAGCATTTCATTAACTTCTATTTTAAATTTTTGATAATTTAAAACACTTTACAATTTTTTTTTAAATCAAATGATGGTATCGCATTTTGTTGCACGCAAGTGAGGGAATCCGAGATGAGCTTATGTCATGGAAGCTACTAAGCAGTAGCATATTTTGGGATTGTTTTTTTCTTGTTATAGGTAATGTATGTCTCTCTCTCTCTCTCTCTCTCTCTCTCGAAAAGTAAACATGTCAATCATCCTAAATGAAAATCTCTCCCTTTCATGTTTATGTATAAATCATACTAACAGTTGGAAAATGATAATAATACAACCAAACCAACCAAACAAGCCTTTTCCTACTAGGTGGGGTCGACTATATAAATTTGTTGACGCCAATTTGATCTGTTTAGGGGCATGTCCTCCGATAATAATAGAATAGAAAAATAAAAAAGTGTATATTAATGTATTGTATATTATGTATTTTATTTTTACAACAAAAGAGAGAACCCTATTTATAGAGTTGTGAAAAGTATAACTCAAGTAATATAAATAATTCTGTTGCCTAAAATTAAAATAATGTATGTTATATATATGGCTAATGTATATGACAGATAGTCAAGTAAGATATCTAATATTATATGGTAATAGAATAATATATTCTAATATTTCCGTAAACTCAAGAAAGATCGCAAAAACCAACATAAGTTTGGAGGTTAAGAACCGGATTTGACTTGAAGATGAAGTCAATAAAGAGTAGTGATACGAAAACTGAGTGTGAGTGACAGTGGCGCGTGGAAACACGTTAAACAGTTAGAGGCGTGTGAAAGTGTAATAACTTGAATTTTCTTTCTCTTAATTAAATTTGCTTAAGTGTGGTGGTGACATTTATTATAGTAAAAATCTAGAAAATTAAGGATTTGAAAATTTTGGAATGTTAAAATTAGTTGGAAAAGATTTTCGGATTTAATTCCATCCTGTGTGGGAGTTTAATGTAGAATTTCTAAATTTTATCCAAACAATTTCTAGCCCAATTACCTATTCGGTTTAACCCAAGCCCATTAACCCATGGGTCAACCCTTTCTTTAACTCACCTCAACTCACTTTTATCACTCACTGAATTGACTCATGAATAGTAGCTCTAAATTATTTCCCCGACAAACTTCATTTTTCATCCATCATTTCTTCTATACATCTCTCCCATCTCTCAAATTATTTAGTTTATTAGTCAAAAAGAAGACCCTACATTGATGACTTTAAAGCATTCTTTCAAATAATTTAGCAAGCATGATTTAAAACTTAAAACATTTTGTTTAATTAGTCAAAAAGTAAGCATGATTCCTGGATCATGCCACCTCCATACATCTCCCCCAATACCTCTCTTAAATGATGTGGTTAGATAGTCAAAAAGACAAAACATGATTCTTGGATCATGCTACCTAATGTGATCCTACTTTATTGGTTTTCAAGTTTAGGAAGTGATGGTTATTTTTTCTCCACCGACACTTTCTCTACCGATACTTCTCTTATAATTTGTGTGCCTTCAAAAAGAAAAAAAAATAAGAGAGAAAAAAATCATTTTAGTGTGGTTGGAGATTTCGGTGTGGCTTGGAGGAAGAAGAAAAGCTTAGAACTTTCAATTGGGTGGTGTTCAAAGCTCAACTCCTTTTTCCTTATCAGGCTTGGTCACTAATATCTTCATTGAGGTAGGATGACGAACCTTCTAAAATGTATTTGATGTCTTCAATTTGAAGTTGAAGCATTTTTTTTTGTTTAAGTATGAAACTTGATTGTGAAAAAAACAATACCCACATATTGGGGGTAGGAAAGCCAAAAACTTTGACTGACACAGCCCAACATGCTAACAGCTCTCTGTTTGTAATTTCTAATATGCTTATGACCCCTAAACGGTGGAATTTGCTTCAACTAAAACATAAAAGTTGTAACCCTTTAAGTTTTCTTTCCAACCCAAAAAGATTTGCATCAATCCGTGTTGTGAGTCAAAAGTTATGCCCAAAATACTGAACACGTGTAAAACTGTATCTTCTGAACAAACTGAATTCAAGACTGTTTTTGCACCATTAGACCTTAGAATTTTAAAAAGTGTAAAACATGAAAGTTGTAGGTCCTAAAGTCCAGTTTCTACAGATATAAAGTTTATAAATATCGGAGTTCTGCTCTATTTTATATGAATTTTCTTTTATGCTGCTATCTCTGCTTAGTCTTTAATTGATGCTTGTTTGGATTTTTTTAGAATATTATGTTTAAAGATTTATTTAACTTTCCAATTACCTTATGTTAGTTATTGTCATGTTAATAATTTCTATTGATGTGTAATTTTGTTCACAAGCCTGATATAGTAAAACACTTACACTATTTGATATAATATTGAAGTGGACTGTTAAGTTGATAGTATTTAATTATCTTCTAATTGATATGAAATTATTTAAACTGGATATAATGTATTATTCAACACTCTAATATTTATGATAACTGACTTAGACAATCAATTTCATCATGGATAGTTGGATAACTTATTCAAACTAAAATGGCTAAGTAAAACCAAGTATTTGATAAAATGCCCAAATGAAACAATGGACTTATTCTTTTCTCATTTGGTTTATTCTTTTCCTCATTTGGTCTTCCTTAAATGAATTTGATTTATTTTAATTGATTTTTAGCCATTATTTTTCAGCCTAACAAGTTATATAACTATATTTTTATGATTAGGTGAATTAATACATTCCTAAACATTGAAATAATTCTATGGATATTTGTGGATTTCTTGAAGCCGAAAAACCAATGATAAGGGTTTGGTTATAAATAAGATGATGATTGGAATTTATTTCAAATTATTTTGAATAATATTATTCTCCTACTAAATCAAAAGTTTAGAATGAATTAGTTTTGTAATCTCACATTGGCTTAATTATCAATTGATGTACTATACTATCCAGATAAGAATAAAATAAAACTTATAAATTTTTTCCAAAATTAAATATAAATCCAAAGAGTTATTTATTATCTTTATATTCCATAAATTAATAAAATAAAAGGAAAAAGAGGCAAAAACCGAGATCGCAGCCAATGAGATTCAAACTTGTGACTTCAAATCGTAATTAGGGTTGCCCACCCACTAAGCTGAGGTTAACCTCAGCTTAATTAATATACCATTAGAAATAATTTTATTTCTATCAAGGGTAGTACGGCAAACTTGTCAAGAATTAACTAAAATACTAATTTGAATTCTAAATTATTCTAGTTACTTGTTACTTGTTAATTTACATGTAGTACCTACCTTTGTGATAATAATATTGGTGATTATGTTTAATTTTTAATTTATTGTGAATTATTTAATTTGAATTGAGATAAAATACTTAAAGTATATTGCATGTGACTGAATAATCCCACTTAGGATTCATCGCCCGGGAACATTACCGGTTGCTATTTAAAATATCTGATTTCCATACAAAGTACCCTTGGAAATGTAAAAGAGTGAAAAGAAATTAGGCACTCAATGCTAAAAAAAATATCTTTGGCAATGGGGTGATGGGTGGGTAGAAATGACCTTTTAGATAGAAATGGGAACATATGCATTTTATTTGGGAGATGCTCCTCTCTGACCTAGCTAGTTAGGTAGCCGGTCGCGATGGCTAGGTTTTTGGTGGCTGACACCGTCGGAATGCATTAGATGCTAAGCCCGTAAAGTTACTGGTTCCCAAGGCTGGGGTAGAGGAGGATAGAAGTATGATTACCTTAGGAGAATTTAGATTAAACCCCTTTATTAGATTTTATTATGATTGGCAACCTCTTTTACTTATGTATAAATGATGTGTTGGAATTATTTAATTATATTTAATTCTTTTAGATGAAGATTTTATAAAAAGATGTAATATATATATATATATATATGCGAAACCTGTATCGCTTTGAGGTTTGATCATGAGACCTTGAAGATCTGAATCTGAGATCCCTACCACTGCGACACAGATTTCATTGTGGTACACACATCAATATTTAACTATTTTTACATGTAAGTAAAATAGTAGTTACGGTGATGATTTCATCGAACCATCGAACCGTTGTAAGTATAATTTACATCATTCAGTTAGGATCTATTGAATTAATTGTTACATGAACAGTATGCAACCTAATCACATTCACTGTATTAAGTCACCTGACTTAATACAGTGTAGCATTACAACCACTGCATATAGGCACCTAGGAGATCTATTGAATTAATTGTTGCATGAACAGTATGCAACCTAATCACATTCACTATATTAGGTCACCTGACTTAATACAGTGTAGCATTACAACCACTGTATATAGGCACCTAGGAGATTCTAATTACTGGTTTTAGTAGCTCATCCCTTCTGGGAATATTTTTTTTTTTGGATATTAAGTACAAGGATACTGAAGATGAACTGGAAAGAGATTAATTTCTCTTAATATTTCATCAGAAGAGTTATCTATTTTTTTTCTTGTGTAGCACTGGAAGACTTTATTTATTATTGTGGTCTGTAATAATAATTGTTGGATGATTGTAATTATTAAGTTTAGACCTAGTTTATTTTTATTTGGTATGTAATGTTAATCGCGTGGTTGGGACACTTAGATGACTCTATAATACTATTCTCTATTTTTATTTTTATATCCAATAAATAATCCCAAGTCACCATCAGGCACTCGAGTTATGAAAATTCGGGACATGACGGAAAGGACATTGAATTATCATTTCTTTCTCATTGTCCATGAACTCTTTTTTTTTTTTTTTTATTGTTAGAAGCATCAATAATAATGTGATACTATGATTCATGAGAAATAAAGGAGAACGACAAAAAAATTGTTTCAATCTATCAAACTATTTTTCCTTCTGAACGTTATCAACATATAATTTTTTTAAAGTTTACACCATTAGTTATGGATTATTAACCTCCACATGATATTAGCTTTGAGTAAGAATATTTCTTTTGCGAAAAGAATTGATTATTATTATACTATTAATATATGTATTTGTAGATTTTTTCTTTCTCTTTGTTTATTAATATATAAGTATAATTCAATTTACTACAACTATTTCATTTAAGTAATATAATATAATATAATTTAAAAAAAAACAAATTATCAGAAAATAAATTATCAGACTCATACATTTGGTATAAAATAAGTTGAATTTTTTTTTTTCAAATTGTTTAAACTCAATTGGTGATGTAGAAGTATTCAACTCGAAAATTTATGAGCCGACTTGAGAAAATATATATATTTATATAATTTATATATATTATATTTGTTATAATATTATTTTATTTTATTTTAAACAAAAACCACATTGTTCAATGTTAAGTTTACTCGAACTATTGGCCCCGAAAGGGGTAGTCGAGTTGGTTCGGATGGCGGGCTGAAGGGCCTGGGACCAATAGGTCCCGGGTTCGACTCCTCTTGAGGACAGTCCTTTCTCTAATTGTGGAGGGCCATCTAACAGCCTTCTCGAGTGAGCTGGTCAGCCAGGCTTGTCTAGGCTGGTTTATCTCCTCGTGGTTCTTTGCCGGCTAAGGCCACGGGATGGGCTTCACCCAGTGCGCACCCATGGATAGCAGCTGCGGGTTCTCCCCGATCCTAAAAATTTACTAGAACTATTGGTGAGCTAGTCTCAAATATAATTTTTTTATTTATTATTATTATTATTATTTTTTTGTGGAACTAAATTTAAATTCACGCAAAAACTTAAACTCTAGTGAGCTAAAATTCGGATCAACTCGGCCTCAATCTAATCCAACACCTAATTTAACGGCTGTTTTGCTAGTTGATTGTATAATCACGTGTTATTACATCTATATAAAAATAGTGAGCACGTGAAACCTTGTGCACGCATTTTAAGTACCATTTTCGTTATGATTTTTCATTTCTTTAATACTAAATCGATCCGTACAAATCTGAATGGCCATAATTAGTACCAAGTTCCGTACCACAAATCAGAGCACAATCTTTCTTGCAAGATGTCTCGGGCACAACCTTATTCTCTGCCATTGGACCGTGCACAGCACGCTCCACAAATCTCAACCCACGTAGGAATTGAGCTTTGCCCGATACTGCCAGAAACACCCGCCTTTTTGAACGCAATCTTTAACTGATTTTTAGTGAAAGATCGGCCAAATTTTCATCAGACGTGTATTTTGAAGACATATACAGAGAGAGATATATACATGTGGTTGGTTATAAGCAGAGTGCATGTTAGAGAGAGAGAGAGAGAGACCTAGTCTCGTCAGTGTCCCAATTTGCCCCCATTTCCCTGTTTTTTGTTTTGTTTTATTTTGTTTCTTTAGGCCTAAAGCAATCTTTTAACCAAAAGGAAGAACTGGGTTCTATGATTCTATCCACTTGGGTTTCCCCCATGTCCACACCTTCTACTATTTTTATTCTCTCTTCTCTGTGAGATCCTCTTTTGAAATTCAAGGTTATCAATCCTTTTTCTCTCTTGCTGAATCTATCGTTCCACACCTCTGCCTCCACGTCCTATCCCTCATTGTTAGGTTCCTATTCTGCGAGTGTGTTGTGTGTTTTATTGTTTGGGTTAAAAGTGACCTATTCAGGTGTTTTGGGTACTCTCCTGAAATGGCCTAAATTCGATTTGATTTGATTTTGTTTTATTTTTCTCATTTTTGATGTGGGTTGAGCTTGGTCACTTGCGGAATTGGGTTTTGTTGACAACTACATGTGAGTTAGTTGTTTGGTTTTAATTTTCAGTTCAAGGCTCTGATATCTTCTGTTCGGTTGCATTTGGTTGTTGTCATACCAATATGATGTGGTGTCTTCTTGTTTGCTTTTGACCTCCAGTCAGAAGATTTTTTTTTTTTTTGAGGTGGGTTGAATTTTGGGTATTTGTGATTTTGGACACCTGGGTTGGAAGAGTTTGAGATGGGATCATCCTCTGAAATTGATAAAAGAGCTTGTTTCGGAGAGGGACTTGTGTGGAAGACTTGAAGAACTGAGAAGGATGAAAGGGGGTAAAGATGAAGAGAAGTTAATGGGCCCTTTGTTTCCTAGGGTTCATATAAATGATGCAGAGAAAGGAGGGCCAAGGGCACCTCCAAGGAACAAGATGGCTCTTTACGAACAGTTCAGTGTTCCTTCTCAGAGATTTACCTCCGGTTCGGCATCAATGTTGCCCTTTCCACCCAACAATAGTGGCAGCTTGGTCCCTTCAGCATCATCTAGTCATGTGAGTTCTGAGATTCTCCAGTGGTTTTTGCTCTTAACTATGAATTCACATATTTAACTCTGTTTAGGACTAGTGATTTATAACTATCATCTATTGTATTTTATGTTATAGTGACCACGATCTCAGTTTCATTCATGTGCTATCATTTATTGTATTGGGTTCTTTATTTGCCTTATTTGTATTTGGTGGAAACCAGGGGCTTGCTTTCTAGATGGTGAATGAGAGAATTTTCTTGTCACTTATACTAATTTCGTTAAATTATGGGTTGTATTTTTAAGTGCGGCCTTGAGATAATCTCCTTTTTTTTAAATATATATATTTCTTTGCCTCTTTAGGAGAATTGTCTCTATTTTCTATGAAATTGTGATACCAAGGAACTTGAGAATCTGGTGCATTAAATCCTTCAATTGGCATCTGTTGTGCTATTTGCTGTAGTTCTCCAGGCACTAGCGAGCAGAGCAGCTCCTTAAACTAAAGTGTTGAAGTATAATTAATGTTGTTGAATTATGTGGTTATTCCCAAATTTCACATACTGCGTTGGCATGTTTTGTTTTTTTTTTTTATTTTTTGTTTTTGTATTATTCAAATTTACTTGCCCCATTAAAACAGAGAGAGAGAGAGGAAATGCCTGATTTGTATATTACAGGACTACTTAGAAGCCTAGGCAGCCAAGAGAGGCATCAACATGGGTGGCCTTGGCTTTTTGGCTACTGTGCTTTAGGACTGGAGGCTAGTCTCCCTTTTCCTTTTTATGTAAATATTTGATTGATTTCTATGTGTTCTTTGTTTCCTCATCTTCCCCCCCTCCTTTCTTGTTCATTTTGGTAGCTTCTAGCATTTATGAATTCTTCTTCCTTACCTGTAAGTTGTGCAACATACAAGGAGAATGATTGTCCACATTTGTCTTGTATTTCACAAGTGTTTTAATGCATTAATTTTGTAAGTTGTACATTTGTGTTTGGATCACCAATTTAAGGAGAGAGGAAAAGGGGAAGGAAAGGGTGGAAAAGAAAAATGAAGTTAACAAATTAAATTTATTTCATTTTTTTGGTTGGGTTAGAAAAATGAGTTGAAGAATATGTCTTCATAACCCCACCTCCCCCCCCCCCCCCGGGGGCCAAAAAAAAAAAATATATATATATATATAGCATTTCTAGTTCTGTCCCAGATTATGGAGATCAGATGATTTCTGCTGACGGCTTATTCACTTGTGATTATGCTCTCTCTCTCTCTCTCTCTTAAGTGGACAAATGCGATTTTGCAAGTTTATGAATCCTTGTGCTCTTTTATTTATTTATTTATTTTTTTGTTTACATGTATGTAGGGGGGTACCCAGAAAAGAAGTTCGTATTCAGCATTCTGCAACTCCCCCGCTGCTTCTTCTCATTTGGCCGAGAGATATCACTCTTATTCTTCTGGTGGGATGCACTTGAATACAACGTCAATGAATCTTGAATGGCGAGCAATGAAGCCTACAAAGTATCATACATCAAATGCTGCAGGCCATTTGTCAGTTACAGCCAATTTTAGTATTTTTCAATCGCACAACTCCAAGAATGAGGATGATTTTAGGTTTCCAACCTTTGTCCAGTCAAGAGCAAGGAATTTTGGCAATCAACAGCAAAGCACAGACAAAGAAAAGTTCAACACCTCGATCCCAAACAGGCAACTTCAAACTGCTTGTGTAAAGCATCTGAAAGAAAATAGCACTTCAGAGACCACAAAGATATCTCCCTATTTTCAGGACCATGTTCAAAAGCCTGCTTCAGTTTTAACAAATGGAGATAAGCTTTTGGTAGATGCATCTTCAAGTCCTGTCACTAGAAGTAGGATCTCTGAATCAGTGAAGGGATCGCTAGCAGACTTGAATGAAGATAACAGAAGCGGTTTGGTGGATGAATCAAGCAGATTGCATGGTTCTAATTCAAATTTACATCACGAATGCAAAGCTTTGCAAGAAAAAAGGGCTCTTGGAGATGGCGTTTCATCTGAGCCCAAAAAGCCCATCGGAAAGAGTAATGCTTGTATGTTGGAAGGTGTTTTGTGTTCGAGACCATCATCTGGTGACGATCATGGAAGTCCTAACATACTTGAAAATGTTGGTAAGTGCCACGAAGATCAGCGTGGGGCTTTACAAGCAGTAGACAGAAACGCTGACATCTCAGACACCTCCCCAATGGACTCTGTATTGGGTTTGGATATATCCCCCGATGATGTTGTGGGAGTCATAGGTCAGAGACAATTCTGGAGAGCAAGAAGAGCTCTTGTTCAGTAAGTATCTCTGATTGGTTGTTTCCGTGTACATTAGCTACAGTTTAACTATATTGAAGTGAGGAATCTTGCACGCTATTAGAAAGCAGATGCACACTTGTACATTTTCTACAGCTTAACAATATTGAAATGAAGGAATTGTGCATACAATGCGAAGCAGAATGGTAAGCTGTATTGAGTTTCGGTTTTCAATTGTTTACGTGTACATGTTGACATGCTAATTTGTGTCTCAAACTCTTAATTTAAATATCGACATGTTCACCTGATGTATTCAGCAATTTTGCTTGGTTTGAAATATTCTATGGGCTGATTCGACATGTTTACACTTTCATAAACTGAGTATGATGAAAATGGGAATTCTTAGATGGATGTGTGGTAATACAAGGAAAGATAAGATAAGAAATGAAAGATATCCAAAAGAATGTTGAAGTGCCACTGATAGAAAAAAAGTTGAGAGAAGATCGTTTGATATCGTTTCTTCATGTTCAACATAAATCCAGAGATGCACCAATAAAAAAGAATTATTGGATCCAACTAGAAAACTTAGAAAGGGTAATAGATATACCTAAAATTACGTAAACTAAAATTATGAAAAAAAAAATTAATTTTGAATAACTTCACAAAAAACATAATCTTGATAGAAATGAATGAAGAAAATTGGTTTATGTAACCGCCTGCAACTAGTTTGGGTTTGGGACTAAGATTTTGTTGAGTTCTATGTTGAAAATGAAGATAATTGAAAAAATTAGGATTCTATCTTTCACGTGATCTTAGGACCGGCCATGTGCATATATAGGTTTGCATAAAACCATGGTCATCAGCAGAACATCAGGGTTGGTATGGTTGCCGAAGCATGTACCATGGTGTTTGCATTTTGCATCTTTCAGCACATTAATGTAAATTTTCTATAGAAATTTTCTGAAAAGTAATTCATTATCGAAAGTCTTGGGTTAAAAATCCACTCAATGCAAACTACATATGTAAAATAAATGATTGATGGCATGAAATTTTTTGACATACCATTAGGCTCGAAAAAAGTGCAGAGTGCAAATAATGCCTAGGAATAAAGTGTTGAAATATGAATGTGCATTACTGTTTTTGTTCCTACCTTGAAATTCTGGCTTGCAGAGCATAATCTAACTTCAACGCTACTATTTGCAGTCAGCAGAGAATTTTCGCGGTGCAAGTATTTGAACTGCATAGAATAATAAAGGCAAGCTCATATGTGATCAGTTTTAAGTTAATTTGGATTTGTGGCTTGCCATTTTCTTCTTCGTTTTAGACCGGATTTTGAGGAAATAGAATTAAATCTCTTGTTTATATATTGAAACAGGTACAGAAGTTATTTGCAGCATCACCAAGTCTATTGCTTGAAAATAATCTCTCCCCCCAAAAGCCTTCGACTAAAATATTACCTCTGAGCAAGGTGCCACCTGAGAATGTACCAAAACCGCTCCCTTCAATTGCTGAACTGAAAGATGATCCTCGGAAACCCCAACCCGACACTGAATGCATGGCACAGAATACGACCGGAAAGCTTATTTCGTCTCTCAACAGTGAAACCAGCAAAGAACTTAATACCCAGCAATCAAATTACAAACCTTGTTCAGAAAACCAACCACCGGATGCGAAACCAGCACCTTGGTGCTTCCACCCACCGCCCGGAAATCAGTGGCTGGTTCCTGTAATGTCGCCTTCTGAAGGACTCATTTACAAGCCCTACACCGGACCTTGCCCTCCAACAGCAGGTTTTATAGCACCGGTTTATGGTAACTGTGGGCCTATGAACCTATCTCCCTGCGGCGGTGGCAGTGGCGGAGATTTCTCAGACACAGCTTATGGCATTCCTGCCTCTCACCAAGGGATCGGAAATCTTTTCAGGAATTCTCCACCAGGTCAGACGTACTTTCCCCCCTGTGGCATGCCATTGATGAATCCATTTGTTTCCAGTTCAGGCTGTTCAGCAGTTGAGCGGGTGAGTCCATTTGCAAGAGCCACCTCAAATGGGGAAGAGAATCACTTAATGGGAGAAATTAATTCCACCGTACCCTATCAAGGCGCCTTAAATGCTTCATGCCAGAAGAGTGGGGTGAATTCATTTTCTGTTCGGAATTTGCAGGTTGGTGATAATTCGTGCTAGCGTTTCTTGTTCGGTTTCATATTCCTGTTCATCCTCAAATATATCAAAAATTTGAGCATGTTAAATGATTAATTTTGTTACAACTTATCCTATATTAGTCCATGAGGAAAATTATCTGTCCCATATAAGAGATGGATTTCCCTCACCTTAACACATAGGTTTTAAGATTGAGACATCTCTTCTTATTTGTTATTAGGCTTTTTACATAATATTAGAGTTATTTTCAATTAGGTTTCACCATTATCCATACTATACCTATATCTATGTATTGTGGCTGATATTACCACCCTTATTTTGTATTTTATTTTATTTTATTTTATTTATTTATTTTTTGGCAGGCACTAAAAGATACTGACGTTCAGGACAGCACAGCCAGTAGTCCTTTGGAGAGAGTTCGAGGAGATGCGCTGCCTCTTTTCCCCACCTCCCCGACAGTTCAGGTTTCCGATCACTATCCTGCTCAGACTGGCAGTTCCGAGCATCAGACGCAGGTGATCAAGGTGGTACCCCACAATAGTAGATCGGCCTCTGAATCGGCTGCTCGGATTTTCCAGTCCATACAAGAAGAAAGGAAACAACAGGATTAGTTCCTCTCATCAGGTTACTAGCTACCCAGCAGCAATTTGAAATTCTCTATATCTTTGTTCTTCTCTTTTTTGTGATATTTGATATGTACTTGTGTTATCTTTTCACCTGATCACCAAGTAGATTCTGTAAATATATATATATATATATAACTGAGCCATCACCTGTCAGATTTTTTTACACTCCTCCTTCCCATTTTTCACTTCCAAACATGTTAACATGTGGCTGTAATCTTTATATATATGTGTGGTGTGTACTTTGTATTCTCACTTGATGTATGTAGTATATATATATAATTGAATAAACAGTTGACAGTTCAGACTTCTTTTCCATTTGGCATTTGATAGTGTCAATGGTACAAGATGCACTCCCATAAAATTACCATTTTACCCTTGTGCAGGTTTTCCCCATATTCGAATTTTGGGATTTCCAAAAGGCTGAAAATTTCGTTCAATAAGTTTCTTATTTATATGGCAATTTTCGAACTAATTTGAACTTGGGTAAAAGATTACTAATTTACCCCTGAATCTCATTTATTTTTAAATAATTAAAAAAATTTTGACACGAAATTTTAAGCCAGTACAAATTTGGATTGAATAATGACTTATTACTCTTGAGTTCATGTTCATGTTTACCCAAATTTGTATTGTGGGATTTCTAAAAAGTTAAAAAAAAAAATTCATAAATATGTTTTTTATTGATTATTAAAAACGTGAATTTATTTTTATATTCTTTAAAATATTAATTTAGTAATTTTTATTATTTATATTTTATGACACATACCAATTCATTCTAATAATTACCGTAATGCATTCTATTTTCATTCTTATCCCTATCTTATTTTCACTCTTATTATCATTGCATCCCATTTTTTTTTTTTAAATCAAACTAGACCTTATAGTTTCAAATGTGTAGTATAAACAATAGTACTTGGACAAAAATAAATTAAAGATACACTGCCAAAAAATATATATATATATATATATATATTAGTATTGAAACCATTTATTGCATGAAGTAAAATTTTTTTAGGATAATATGTTAGTTGTCACAAAAAAAAAAGTCTCATTCAGTGATAATAATTATTTTTATTAAAAATTCTCATATATTTAATAGCCAAACTAATTCGTCACAAAAAAATCGTAGCATGAATTACTGGTGATGTGTTATTTCTGAGGTATTGATTTAAGATCATTCAATTTTAATTCAATAATTTAGATATAGTTATACTATTTTAATTGAAAATAAATATAAATGTATCTAAATCATTGAATTTAAGATTAACGATTCCGATGACAAGTCACAGAAATGATCCAAATCCAATGAAATAAGTTGATTTGAATATATCTATATGCAACATTTGAAGTTTTAAAAATGATCAAAATTTTCTATAAATTTCTACTACACTTTTTTCAATAAATTTCTTTATAAATCTCTATAATCTTTATAAATTTCAATAAATTACTACACATTTTAATAAAATATTTAAAACTTTCAAAAAAATTTCTACACAAAATGCAAAAGATTCCTTGTCCAAATTCGTTTGAATAGTCCTATTCATCCCTATCATTTTTGTGATTTGTGTGGCTGATCTGGCAATGGATCCAAAAATTAGGAAAATTACTTTATTTTTTGGGACAAAAATAGCCACTTGACGATTGAGTAAATTTGTGGTGCTTATGAACTGTGGCGTTGAATCACTACCTTTCCACGGTCTAAAATTATCTGGCACGGCTGGAGCGAAAGTCTGTCATGGCGAATTCGTGATTTGTTTAAGCAAGACTCTGGGTAGCAAATTTAAGTTCAAAGCTGTCTGTTGTTTTTACTCTAGTTTTTGAGTCCTGATCCGTCAATGCATGCCACAGTAAAATAGCTAATATTAAGATTCGATTTAATTAATTGTGAAATTCAAACAAATTAACTACTCGTTTAGAGTGTCAAATTTTTGTCAAAGACTTTCAGTTTTTTTCAAATTTTTTCAATTTATTTTACAACAAAAATTTCCAACCCTTTTTTTTTTTAATTTACCTCTAATTTTATCATTTTTTTCAGCTTTTTCTAATATTTACTAACTTTCTCTAACTTTTACAAATTTTCTTCAACTTTTTCTAACTTTTTTAATAACACACCAGACATCTAACGATTTAAAATCTGGCAACTTTTTGTTTTTGTTTTTTTTCCCCTCAAAATTTGACACTCTAAACAAATATTAAGATTATCGATGCAAATATGAAATAATTAACCGTGCATGCATGTATCCACCCTGACCAGCGTATGTGTAGAGTAATAGAATCTTGATTGATCATCACCCTACCTTTCTGGATAAATCTAAAAATGTAACATGAAACACCATATCTACATTCAAATTTCATTTTTTTAAGGATCTTGTTGTAAATTATATATGAACGGTATACTAAGGCACAAAGTTACCTTCCTACAAATCTCTATAATTTACTATATGAATTATGAAACTATAACTTTTTAAAATTTATATTAATTTTTATAATTTCTAGCTTGTGTGTCTACCTTTTACCGTCACAGGCAAAAAGTTACCTTTCAAAGTGGCAAATTTGGAGATGCACACAAATCACATGGTTGCCTTTATATGAGGTAGAAAAGGGAACCCCCAAACGAGGATTTTGTCGCTGAAGTAGCATACAGTTTTCACTAGAAAAAGCCAAACGCTGAAAGTATGCAAGGAAGATTGAAAATTTTTCCCACTGACAGAAAGGGATGGATATATATCTGTTATTCTTACCTCTTGTGAGGTCGGTGCATTGTTAGACAAAAGGGAGGGTTGGTATGGTTTTTGATATCAATTTGGATGGCACTGAAATTAGAATAGTTGAATTAAAATTAACAGTCAACGACCTCCGATCACACTCTAATCTCATGTTTTTAAAACTGACATTCAAAATAATGTCCACCTCGAAATCATATTTATAATATCATTATATTTTCTAGCTTATAATTTGTTAATTTTTTTTCAAAGAAACAAAAAAAAAAGGTTTAATTATTAACTGGGTAAAACATAACAATCACCCCTATAATTTATACTCGGTGTTATTTTAGTCCTTTTTAAATGTAATAGTCAAAATTTCTACAATTTTGATCAAACACTAATCTAATTCTTCCGTCACCAACTGTTAAGAAACAGCTGTTAGAATGGAGATAAATATATCATTTCGCAACCCTCTTCACAACAGGCTTACACACACAACACACATGGGCGCTCGCGCATGCACGCACACACACATTATATGTGGCTCTCTCATTCTGCAAATAACCATTAATTACCAGCAACCTTCACCAAAATTTCCTAATTTCGTGTTCATAGGCTCAAATTCGTGTAGTATAGGCTTTTTTTCCATTACTGGCTTCAGACTAGAAACTGAAGATTTGGTAAAATGTGAGTCCAGGTTCTAATAATTCATGAAAGAGATTATCATATTCCCACAATTCAATTAGATGCAGCAAAATTTCAATCCATTTCAATCAGCAGTGCGGAATTTCTACTCATTTCAACTTTGCGCCACATTGTTTGCATAATTTCCTGTTGTATCTAATATTGCATCTAATAATTTCAAATCACAATTACTGAACACTGCTCATAGGATCAAAACCCAAACAAAGAAACAATTAAGATAAATGCAGAAGTTTTACTGGGACCCATCACACGAAATGTATTGATTTGGATTTCTTCTCTCACACAAGTTTTCTGATCCCTCGTCTCCTCCTCCATTACTCAAAATCACTGTTACTTCCCTTGCTGTCTTGTTCTAAACACCTCTCTCTCTCTCTCTCTCTCTCTCTCTCTCTCTCTCTTCACAGCAGATTTGGAGTTCTCTCTCTCTTCCTCTCTCTCTCTCTCTCTTGTATTTGTCAGTGGTGGTAAAATTTGGGGATCTCTAAGTTCCACGTTGGTCGGCAGCTTTGTCTTTCAATTTGCAATTGTCGTAAGGTCTCGGCGGTTGATTTTTGAGGTAGCTAAAGGCTGGTGGTAGTTGCACAAATTGAACAATATCAGAGTCAAGTTCGTTCCATGGACCCGAGCTTGGAAGAGGAAGAAGAAGAAGTTGAAGGCCTTATTTCTTCTGAACCCCAATCTTCTTCAGCGTCATCTTCTTCTTCATCGACTGGTAATAGGTTATTGGTCTAAGATAGAATTACGAACACGTGACGTCTTCTCGAGTACAAATAAATCAGACATGCGGCATTTCTCCAAGCACATCGTGAATGTGCTCGGCGTTGGTTTAATGATCGAAAATTATTATGATTGAGCCCCACTGCTTGATAATGTAACTCTAACCATAAATGTCAAATGGTAATAGATGAATCGAATATTTTGCCTAAAAGTTAATCTAGTTAGTTTGTTTTATTATAAGTGATAGACAGATGTGACAGATGGACAGTCCTCAGAATTGCAGCCTGTCTACTCAGACGCCCTTATCATCCACGTGCATTTAATGCAAAGTAGGGGCATTAAATGGGAAATGAAAGGCATTTAAGGGAAGGAAGAAATTGTATATTAGATAACATCATTTTAATCTGATTTTACGTATTAATTTATTCATTCGACCTTACTATAAATATAACACTTAACTCCGAAAACTCAGGTATTCTCACTATCGTTAGCTTAGTACCTTACTCATTGCTTTGCACTCTTGAATTCTCTTAAAGCCTTTGTTGACTTAGTATTGACTTAAGTATCGAGGGTTTTCTGGTCGGGGACCCTTTCTCCAGCCATAACCTCTATTTCCTTTGTGTTTGATAGGTTGACAAACCAATTTTTGGTTGACGTGGTGAGTAGTTCCGGCAATGATTTTTTATTACCGAACATTTGATGCCCACTGTGAGGCTCATTTCGTTGTTCCCCATAGTCTTATGCTCTTAAAATTTTCCTTATTTTTCTAATTGTCATTTATTATAGCCTTTAGTGATGATACAACTCCCTGACAATCTCCATGAGCTGTAGGTGAAGAAGTTCCCAAATAGAAGGGGAATGCTCTGACCATTGCCACTCCAAGTAAGAGGAAGCAATGTAGGACGAGTGATCCTGATGTGAATAGAAGAAAGCAAGAATTATAAAACTTGGCATATGTAAAGCAAGCAGAGCTGGAGGAAATCCTTCAAAAGCTTAAGGAGGAAAAGGAAAAGCGGATAGGTCTTGGCCACTCTGATTATGAATAGCCCGATTCCAGTACAGAAAGAAGTTATGATGCCTTGTATGATGATCAACCTCAGACATTTTGCAGGAAAGGAAAAAGGATACTTGGAGAGGAAATTTTGGGTTCCAGGCATGAACTGGGAACCACTTTAATGGAGGCACTAGGTGTTGAGCCAATGGGTACGTGTTCAACCCACCTTCAACGCTAGGAGCTTGTGCAACAACAAGTAATGAGGTTAACGAAAATTCAGCAAAGGGAAGAAGCATCGAAAAGTAGAGAAAAGCTCATCCAGTGACGACGCTGTGCCAATAAAGGTGAAAAAGTCTGGCAAAACTAAAGAAGTGGAAAAGGCTCAATATAATGAATGGGACAGTTCAGAGTAATCTACAAGGATGAGGGCGAGAAGGGCACTGGGGAGGATTTTTGCCTCCTCTTTAACCAGTGAGATCACCGAGTCAGAGCCTCCCAAGAAGTCGTGACACCACGTTTTACAGTGTATAATGGATAGTCAGATCCCTTGTCACACTACAAACATTATATGCAAGCTATGACATTATGAAGTTGGAACGATGAACTCGTGTGCCGCGTATTTTCCATCAAGCTTGGGGGATGTTGCCCTCCAATGGTTTCACAAGTTGTCACCAGGTAGTATAAGTTATTGGAAGCAGCTAGTAGAAGAATTTATTATCAGATTTTTGGCTAATGCAAAATAGCCAAAAACTGCTGATGTACTCGTTACGATGAAGAAGCGGAACAATGAAAGCCTGAGGGATTATTCCCAAAGGTATATGGAATTGTATAACGATGTGGAGGGGTGTTTTGAGCAGTTGGCAGTTACTTCTTTCAAGCTCGAGTTGCAGAAAAGTGATAAGCTTTGGCTTTTGCTAATGAAGAAGCTGTCTACAAACATGTCTGACTTTATATGTAGAATCAAAAAGTATGCAAAATTTGAGAATGAGACAAAGCTTGTTGACTAGAAAGAAGCAAGGTTTTCTGGGTCGAATGGAGTAAAGTAGAGAAAAGAGAAAAGAGATTTCATCGACAACAAGAAGTTTGTCTTTGAAGCTATTAACACAGTGTTCAAATAGCCAATTTTCAGAATCCTCTCTCAATTAAGGACAAGTCATACTTTCGATGAGTAAAGAAACTGCCCGATTTTCAAGGCAAGGAAAATTAGAGGGATTATTGCTCTTATCATCAAGATCGGGGGGTATTGAATGAGGGAATGCTGGTCCTTGCATTGTCGCTTGGAAGATCTAGTGAAAGAAGGTCATTTAAAAGAATACATCGATAAGACGAAGACCAGGATGATGGATAGCCAGCACCAAGCTCCACGAGACCAGATAAGAGAACCAAGAAGAAATGAGGAGCTTGAGGTAGAAGAAGGTGATGATAAGGGGAAGCCCAACCCCCACTGAGGACAAAGACAATGAGGGATGTACCAAGGCTAACCGTGATCTATGTTATTCACATGGAGAGCTAGCCCCAGAGCATCATACCTTGCTCGCGAAGGGAAGAACAACATGTTGGGAAGTCTAGTGAAGGTAGCTGCATTCCCAAGCAAAAGATCAAAGAAAAGAAGTGCTTAGGGAATATCATTCTCTGAATATGAAACCCAAGGAGTACAGCGACCCCACAATGATGCATTGGTAATCACTTTGAAAATATTTGAGACACATGTGAAAAGGATCCTAGTGGATGAGGGAAGCTTTACAGAGGTTTATGTTCTTAAGCTTGTTTAAGAAACCGTGGCTCATAAATGAGGACCTCGAGCCCATTGAATGTCCACTCATTGGCTTCAACTCTGTCCCAGTTTGGCCTCCGAGAAATGCGGTTATCCTTGTTCAGGCTGGGCCAATTGAATACAAAGTAGAGTTCACAGTGGTGGATGTACGATCATCCTATAATGCTATTGTGGGAAGGTCATGGATCCATATGTTGAAAGCAGTCTCCTCTAGTTGTCATTAAGTTCTTAAGTTTCCTTACGGTGATGAGGTGATAGAAATCCGGGGCGACCAGGATACTTCCAGGAGGTGCTTTACCGTGGTTTTAAAGTCCAAGCCCCTACCTGAGTAGGTTCAACTAACTGAAGTGCTAGATTGCTTGTCATTCCATAATGTGGATTTACACCCCAAGTGCAAGATGGTCCGATGTAGCAATTTAAATTTATAATGGTGAAGTACCGGTCATACCCACATGGAGAGTCGTAATAAACTCACAATTCTTCTTCTCTCAATTAGTAGGTATCACATAAGAAAAATAAAAAAAAAAATTGATTTAGAATTTTGAAAATGAACTCTAACTAGGCATTTTGTCAAACACCTAGGAGGCTAGAATAAAATTCAATGCAAAATGAATAAAAATTTAATTAAAATCAATTTTAATGAAAATGAGTTTGAAAATTCATAATTTGTTGGTAACGATCCCAATCAATCAACCACACACACACACAATTGTAGAAGGCAAGATAAAAAGAACGAGGAAACCCACACAGGGAAACCCTAAAAACTTTCACTAAAATAAACGTTGGTTACAAACTCAACCTTTTGGTAGATCAACTCATCGACTCTATACTCTTGTTGACATTTGTTCGAATCCTCGATTCACCAACTCCTTTAGTGAAAGCCCTTCGACTCCTCGAAGGCACTGATACTGACTCCTTGGTAGCTTTGCTGAATCCGCACTGTGCTGAATCCTCAGCATTCACAAACCTCAAACCGGAACTCCTTTGGATTGAACACGAAACATGTTAGCTAAGTAATAGAGAGAATAATTTAACTTTCAGGCTTCCAATCTCATGTGTATTCTCTCTATATCTGACCCTAACGACGTCCAGAAGATATATATAAAGAAACGGAGGTAGCTAGGGCTTGAAACAAACTAGAACTGGCTGAAATAATGCACCTTGCAGGAAGGGCGCACTCGCGGGCTTCCAGTGGCCATCTCGCAAATTAGAGCGGGCTTCCCGTATGGCTTAATCTCTAATTTCAACTCTCGGGATTTTTCTGCGCCAAACTGTGGCCTTCCTGCGTAAATCAATTCCGAACCTTGTTTGGCTTTTTCAGGACTTCCAGGAGTATGCAAACACAACTTTCTTGAGGTCTTTTCACTTCTTTTTGACTCAAGACTTTAGTGCCTTAGCCTACACTAAGTCTAGATATTACAAAACACTTTCTTTGACCATGGATTTGCCAATTTACAATTTTAGCCTTAACAAAATTAAAATCTATGAAATTAAAGAGGTTAGGAACCAAGGCTAACTCATCCAATCATCATACAATTGAATCAATTTGGAGGGTGAAGATGTCTACTTATATACATCTAGGCAAACAATCATAAGGTGGGTTGATTTAGAGCAATGAAGTCCGATTACTAGATTACTTAGGGAAACATAGCATCAAATATACATGGCATGCATAATTGATCTAGAAATGTAAGTATTCTAATAAGGGCCTAACATGTAATCACACTTTACACAAGCACTATGTATACAAACATTTGGCATGCATACAAAGTCTAGAAAAGCATGTATATGAGAGGTTTTTATGTAAATCACCCATGGAGACATTCTATCAAACACCTAGTATGCATGCTATTTCCACACAGAGTACTAATCATAAAATGCATGAAAAGGCAAGGTAGAAATTGCATACAAACTAAGAATCAAAAGAAAAACCAACCAATCAACATCTAAGTATATAGAAATTTGAAATACATTGCAATTTATACCTCAATTGAATCAATTACATGAAAATCTTCAAGTTACCAATGGTCATTTGCCTTGATCTATTGTAAAAGATGAAGAAAATTTCCAAAGGAATAGAAAATTACAAAAGAAATTGAAATCCTATGTGAGAATATAAAGAAAACCTTTAATCCTCTCTAATCTAACCTAAATGTGCAAAATGTGTCTCTATCTATCTATACCTCTCTCTCACGTAACCCTCTCATATATTTATAGTGCATTCTACAAGTACAAAATTGCCCTTTCAATTTACAACTGATTTATAAAATAAAACTCTCTGAGGTGCAAATTGGTTCAAATGTGTGTTTGAATGAGAATTCTTGTTCGAACGTGTGTTTGAACAAGGTTTCTAATACTTAGAAAATTGTGAGCTTAAAAAAATTGTTTCTGGCAATTTGTTGTTAGAACATTGGTTCAAATCAATTGTGGTTCAAACATGTGTTCAAACAAACTTTCCCTAGAATTTTTTCTTTTTTTTTTCCTTGCACCATCCTTTGTCATTCTAACACAGGTTCGAACCAAGTATGGTTCGAAGAAAGGTTCAAACCAAGTTGTAACACTTAGTAAATTTTTCTGTTAGGTATGGTCAAACAAAGGTTCAAACCAAGTTGTGACACTTAGTAAATTTTTCTGTTCTTCCAGTTCCAACACCTTCTGTGGTTAGAACCATGGTTCGAACACATGTTCAAACTACTTGCTGAGTTGGTCTCTTTTGATCTAGTTTTTTATCATTTTATGCTCAATTATTTGCAAATCACACAAAACTTCCATTACTGCAAGAAAATTTACATTTCTATTCATTCAACATAGTTATTTGCATAAAAATTCTCAAATTTAAGTTTATGATTGTACTTTTTACAGTACAATCACAGATGATACCCTAAAGATTAATGATGTTGGAGGTGATCCAGAAGCAAAAATTGTTGAAGGCCCAGAGAAGTTCTAAATTGGCTCTACCGAGGATGACAGATTCTTTTTGAACGGGTTCGATTTGGGAGCTGAAGAAAAAACTAGAGCTGACAGACATGCTGCTAAAAAATATTGACACATTTGCTCGGATGCCATAGAAAATGCCAAGTATTTCTCTTGAAATTATGTGTCATAAGTTGTACATCAAGTCAGGAGCAAAGCCCGTAGTTCAAAAAGTAAGAAGATTTGCCCTGCAACATGCAGAGGCAGTCATAGAGGAAGTCGGTAGACTGTTGGAAGCTGAGGTCATTAGGGAAGTATCATACCCCGAGTGGTTAGCAAATACAGTAGTAATGAAGAAGAAAAATAGGAAGTGGGGGGTCTATGTTGATTACATAGATCTAAATAGAGCATGTCCTAAAGATTCATTTCCACTCTTGAAGATCGTCTAACTTGTAGATTCAACGGCTGGGAGTGCCAGAATGTCATTTCTAGATTCCTATGCACAAGTTTGGTGAAGAGAAGATTGCTTTCATTACCACGTGAAGGATACATTGCTACAAAGTCATGCCCTTAGAGGTTAAAAAATGCTGGTACCACTTATCAATGCCTAGTCAGGAAAATGTTCAAAGAAGACCTTGGCAAGACCATGGAGGTTGCTTTGGGAATGGCGAAATTGAGAGCTTCTCACTCTAAAACTCTCTCTCTCTAAATCCATGGCTTTTTTTCCCGTTCTCAACATCCCCAACAGCTCTCTTGAACTTCCTAAGCACTCACCAATCCATCCTCATACCTGCTACTCTAACCTCAGCCTCATCCCTCGAGCAAACAGCAGATGATAATGGCAACATAGGCTTAGATGTCCCCTTTTTGGAGGCTACATCTCAGGGTATGCTATCAACTTGATCTCTCCCTTCTTCTCCAACCAAATTCCAAGGAGGTGCAAAGTAGACAAAGGCCATTAAAATTCTAAGAAAGGAACTCTTGCTCTTTCAAGAAAATAACCAAACCAGAAAACCACCTTCTAATCGCTACTCAACTAGTTCTAATCTGATAAATGGTTACTGCAGTCTTGGCAGATTCAACAAGGTGGAGGAGAGAACTGAGACTACTAGTATCAACATGATGGAGGAGAGACATGAAACTGCTGGTATCAAC
Organism: Vitellaria paradoxa; assembly: GCA_019916065.1. Lineage (NCBI taxonomy): Eukaryota > Viridiplantae > Streptophyta > Magnoliopsida > Ericales > Sapotaceae > Vitellaria > Vitellaria paradoxa. The sequence continues at coordinate 48,939,305 of CM034240.1, forward strand.
ATGATGTAATGAGGTTCGGTCTCCATCCAAGTTCGAAGAACAATTTTAAAAAGGTGTAGTGCTTCCAACTGAAGAGTGGAACTCTCACTCCAGTACTAAAGATGCCAAATTAGCATAGCAAGTAGTAAGATATAGAGTGAATGAAGAGACATCCTAAAAAGATGGATCTACTACAGAAGACATAGTGGAAATCTCTGAAATGAAGTTGCCATTACAGTAAGTCCACAATAAATAGCAGTATATGCATGTACATAATACCAGCCAAAAAAGTGACAGGAAGAGGATCGGAAAAAGACAACAATGTCTCCTTAAGTGATGGACCAGTGTATAACTCCACAGCCCAAGTAGGTAATAACCAGTCTTGCCAAGCTCATTAATTCAAAATTAACCTCGTTGCCGCCCATACACCCCAACGTTAACCCACTAGCTAACATGGGCTCATTCCCTTCCCTTGGCAGCATTATAAATACTTAAATTACCGGAGCCCAACAACTCTGTTGCTCCCAGCCCAATAGAATTTTCAAACCCTTATGCTTCAACCAGCCCAACCAAACTCGCAGGTAACAATTGGGCTAACCTCTTTAATGCAAATAGAATTAAAAACAATGGGCTGCAGTTACAATACATCCAAGAACCTTCCTCTTCAAATGGTCTTAACCCATGCATTTCTGTTTCCATTGATGAAGTTCAAGAAGAGCTTAATAGATAGAGTAATGCACTTATTGGATATTTAATTGGTGCCAAACCACCCTATAAGCTAATGAAACAATATGTTGAACGAAGATGAAGAGCTTTTGGGTAGATTGATACACTAGTGCTAAGAAATAGTGTATTTCTGTTTAATTTCAAAAATGATAAGCAAAAACTGAAAGTTATAGAGATGGGGCCATGGAGTTAATTTGACAAACCATTAATCTTGAAACCATGGGTACCCGATTGTTCATATGACAAAAATGAACTCAATTCTGTTCCAATATGACTCAAATTCCCTTACTTAGCTTCACTTTTGGTCTACAAGAACGCTAAGTAAAGTATCTAGCCAAATTGGGCTTCCTATTTTCAAACAAAATGACAGCTACCAAGTAGCGTTTTACTTTTTCTAGAGTATGCATTGAAGTTTCTCCAACTGCTGAGCTCCCACAATGGATTGAAGTTTTGGATCATGATGGCTTGATATTTAAATAGCAAGTGGAGTGTGAATGAATCCCCAAGACATGTAAACAATGCAAGAGTATTACTCATGGGACCAACAACTGCCCAAAAATTGTTAGAGCTCAATAGAGGCCAAAAGTTACTCATAACAAAGCCCCAGTGCAACAAGTGCCAAATTCCAATCAAGGAAATACCTCTTCTATGCAATCTCAGAAGAATGCAATAATGGATGACTTAGTAGCTTTAGTTGTGGTCAACAAATTTGCAGCTCTAGAAGAAAGTCCTAACTGCCAATTCGAAGCTCCACAATCATCTCATTTCACTTTAAATTCTGAAAATGCAATCCAAACTCCTATACTAGAATAGGACGCTAAACATGACAAGCATAATAAACAAATGTCTAATAAAATAGAAACAGAAGCAACAATCCTTGATATCAAGCCCCTTCAAGCTACCCTACTGCTAGAAGCTCAAATAGAAGTTAAGGAGCTCATTCCTATAATACTTGAAGCATTGAACTCTCAAGATGTCGTACCTACTCATTTGGATAACTCCTTGAACCCCTAAGGTGATGCTTTCTCCCCAGCTTTTGATGATTGTGAGGCCAACAAATGGGAGCTTATGCTGTCAAAAAGTCAAAGGAAGAAAAAAACAAAGCTCATGCATGCTCTTGCCCATAAGAACAAGGCTCCAAATGCCAAGTCTTCTCCCTAGAATCATTCCAAATGAACCTAGCAGCATGGAACATTAGGGGTTTGAACCACCCCTTAAAGCAAGCTAAGGTTAGAAAATTGTTAAAGAGCTCATCTCTTAATCTAATTGGTTTTTTGGAAACAAAAGTAAGGAACCATAACATCATGAACATTTACTGAGCCATATCTCCATCCTTTCAATATTTTGGTAACCAAAATCATGATTGACCTGCTAAAAATTTGCTTATGTGGGATCCCTCTATTATTAAAGTTCAGATTCTATCAAGTTCAATCCAATCTATTTTTTTTTGTCACTTTACTCATCATCTGCTGTCTGTAGATTTTTTGCCACTGTTGTTTATATCGCAGATGATAGGAAGACAAGGGATGTCACACCCCAAATTTAAGGATGAGACCAGCCGTGAACCACAGTGCCTTAGCCCATGGCACACGCAAGCCTTCATAAATCCAAATTACTAAAAGTAGTAATAAACTAAAATCCTAAAAATTTGAGTCAAACATAATACTTCAAATAAAATCAATGAACTAGTTCTCAACAATAATAACTCCAAAATTTATACAACTCAATAATACCTAAATTCTCAAACCTAAAGTAAATAATTAAACATTCCTACAGAAGATCACAGACTCATGATGTCACAGCCCCAACTAATCCAAAATTTTTGACTATGACGATCCTTTCTTCTTACCTGAAAAATGTTAAAAATGGGGGTAAACTAAAAGCCTAGTGAATAGATTGCTAAACCAAAAATAATAATAGCAATTTGAAAATAATAAATTTTCAAATAAACAATTTAACCAAAAGATTTCAAGTAAAACAACAATGTCCATGCATAAATAATAGTAATTTCAAAACCTACACGTCGGAGTGCAATAACATTCATAAATCAATCCATCAATCACAACAGTGACGATAAACATTAATCCATGGATATATGGGAATTAAATATCAAATGTGTTAATATAATTTCTCATGGGCAGTGCCCAGTTAGATCCAACATCGCACTTAGAGTCACCCAGTCTGACTCCTAGGTTCTTCCCCAAGCCGATCCAATTGAGGTCACCACAGTTTTCACGGGCCTGTTCCCTAGTTGCCAGAGTCACACCACTTAAGAAGTCTATCCCTTGGACTTTTATTTCAATTCTAACTTCCACAAAATAATTATTTATCACCATCCCATAAATCAAACTGAACACAAGTGTTCAAACAATTTTCTTTATGCTCAATAGCATAAAATATAGAATTTCTTATTCAAAATAAATATATTTTCGCAAATATTAGTTCACAAAATCCAACCTTGAAAATATTTATGCATGGATCAATTTACAAATTTTAATATTAGCAAGGCAAACCATTCACCTGAAGTCCAAAGATGTACACGTAAAATAACTAGGATAAATTGTCACAATCCTATAACTCTCTGACGCATAACAAACGACGAATGAGCTGTGGTATCATTCACGTAGGCGGAAGAATATTTGATTCAACATGAAACAAAATTTAGAATATGAAATCTAAAAGAATAAACTCTCTATAGGGAAATTCTGATTTATTGAGTAATAAAAACTAAAGAAAATTGCTCCCCTACCTTCCTTATATAAGCTAACAAGTAGTCCTAATTTAAGTAAGAAACCAATAAGCTAATCCTAGATTAAGTAAGAAACAAATTGGATAGAGCACTGGTGAGTGAAAAATGACTTGGCACCTACACTGAAGCTTTTTTCCCTACTCCAAGTATTTCTGACCAATGTCCAGCTATCATTAGCATTTAGGCCAACTTTAAAACTGGAAGGAAGCCATTCAAATTCTTCAATTATTGGACTAAACATCAGAAAATTCATAAGCATAGTTGAGGAAAGCTGGTCCAAACCTGTCCAAGGTTTTCTAATGTTCAAGCTTTGCTCCAAAATCAAGTCACTCAAGCTAGCCCTCAAGGCTTTCAATGCCAAGTATTATGGATGTCTATCCAACAAGGTAATCGCTGCTAAAGAGGAACTCGCGGCAATTCAAAGAATGATGCAAGTTAACCCAAGCTAAGCACTTATAAGCCAAGAAGCTAAAGCCGTCACAATCTATACATAGCTAGCTCTTGCTGAGGAAGCTTTTTACAAGCAAAAAGTTAGGGATAACACAATCAAGGAGGGAGATCAAAATACCACCTACTCCCATAGGAAGGTCAAGGTCCAGTGCTCAAGAAATAAAATCCTCTCAATTATGGATAACCAAGGCATAAGGCACGAAAACTATGAAGAAGTCAAGTCCATTTTTATTGAGCACTTTAAAAGGCTTTTTGGTACCGAGTTTAACTATCCACAAGATGCATTCCACTATGTTTAGAAAATTATACAACTTGGTTTACCTTGGGAAACTATGGCTCCTCTTGAAGATGAAGTAACAGATGAAGAAATCAAGAGTACACTATTTTCCTTGCATGGCCATAAGGCCCTCGGCCCTGATAGATTTACTTCTCATTTCTTTAAGGCTTCTTGGAATACAGTAGGGGAAGATTTTATAGCAGCTATCAAGTCGTTTTTTCTCACAAATAAGCTCTTGAAGGAAGTCAATTCTATTGTCATTACTTTGGCACCAAAAATCCCCAACCCAAGCTCGATCACTAGTTATAAGCCAATCTCTTATTGTTCAACCATATACAAGTGTATCTTCAAGATTATTGCTAATCGGCTCAAGAGGTTAATGCCACGCATCATTAGCCTTTCTTAAGCTGCTTTTGTAAAGGGAAGAGTCATTTCTAATCAAATCATTTTTATGCAAGAATTAGTGAGGAACTATCACAGGCCCAACCTATCCCCTAAAAGTGCATTAATGATTGACTTACTGAAGGCATTTGATTCAGTATCTTGGGATCTCTTATATGATATCATGCAAGCTCTTGGCTTACCACCTAAGTTCAGGAAATGGATTAAAGCTTGTATCTCCTTCTTACACTTTTCCATCTTTTTGAATGGTGCTCTTAAGTGCTATTTCCCTGGTGCTAAAGGGCTAAGGCAATGTGATCTTCTTTCTCCATACATTTTTTTACTTGCCATGGAGTTCTTTTCGAGACTTTTCAATAACCTAGTTGGAGAAGGTGACTTCAATTTTCATCCTAAATGCTTTGAGCCTCTCATAACCCATATATGTTTCACGGATGATTTATTCCTCTTATGTTCTTCCAATAAGCCTACTTTCAAAATTATTCATAAGGCATTGTAGGAATTCCACAAATACTTAGGATTCTAACCTAATGGCCTCAAAAGCAAAGTTTATATTATGGGGATAAATTAACATAAGAAGCAAGGACTTTGCTCACTGCTTGGTTTCCAATTGGATGAATTGTCGGTTAAGTACTTGGGGGTCTCTCTCATCTCCACAAGGCTCAAGTTTGATGATTGCAAAGACCTCATTGAGAAAATTACAAAAAGAGCCAAGAGCTGGACATCCAAATGCCCTTCATATACTGGGAGATTAGTCCTTATTCAATCTACCCTATTTTGTATCCAAGTCTATAGGAGCATGCACTTTATACTACCAAAGAAAGTTAGCAACTCTCTTGACCAAATCTTAAGAAGATTCCTATGGTCGGGTGTTGAACTAAAAAAAAAAAAAGAGAATGCAAGGTAGCTTGGGAAGAAGTTTGCCTTCCAAAAAATGAAGTTAGCCTTGGGATTAGGAAGCTCCAAGATTGGAACAAACTCCAATGTTAAGGTATTTATGGCCTTTATGTTCTAGTTATTTATCACTTTGGGTGCAATGGTGCCGCGCCAAACTTTTGAGGAACAAATTTTGGGAGATCAAAATTCTTTCGAATTGCTCATGAACTTGGTGAAAACTTCTCAAACTTTCGGAGCTAGCTATACAACTCTCCAAATATAAGGTGGGCAATGGCAATTCTATCTCTCTTTGGCACTCAAATTGGCATCCCAAAGGGCCATTGATTCCAAGGTACTCCCTAAGAATAGCCTATGATTCTGGTATATCTAAAGGGGCCAAAGTTTCAAGCATAATTCACAACGGGCAATGGAAATGACCATTTCCTATCATTTGGGAGCTTAGAGAAATAGCCCTTGAATTTCCTCCAAAATATGCCCCACAACCACATCTTCAAGATCAGTATATATGGCTTCCTTCAAAAGATGGAATGTATAATGCTGCAAATACTTGGAATCCACTTTGAAGATCAGCTCAACAAGTGATATGGTATGAACTCCCCTGGTTCCCTTACCATATTCTAAGACATAGCTTCATGCTATGGATTGCCTTCAAGGAGAGACTATCCACCAAGGACAAGCTCATTACTTGGGGGATGAATGTAGACATAGGGTTGTGTTCTCTATGGAAGCTACTAAAAGAGTTTAGAGCATTTATACTTTGCATGTCCCTTCTCAACCGAGGTACGGAACTCCATTTTCCAAATGTGCTCAATTACAAAACCGCCCCAACCATGGCAAGAAGAAATCACATGGGTAGCTAACAAATTTAAAAGAAAAAGTTTCAAGAGTACAATGTGTAAGTTTGCTTTGGTGGCCTTAGTAAACCACTTATGGCAATAGCGTAATGCAAGAATATTTAAAGGGCTCTCATCTTCCACCACTAGCATCATCAATAGTATTAAGCATGAGATTAGATTAAAAACTTCCTAACTTCCTATCATTAAACACACAAGGGAAAATGCTAATATTTGTACCTCTTGGGGAATCTCATTTTATAATTAATTTTATACACAAGAGTATGCCCCCAAGATGATGTAAATATTTCCCAATTAATCAAAATATCCTTACTTACAAAAAAAAAAAGGCCATGGAGGTCTATATTGATGATATGGTGGTTAAAAGCAGAGAATTTGAAACCCACATTCAGTATTTACAGCATGTGTTTGATGCTCTTGATAAATATGAGTTGAGGCTCAATATTGCCAAGTGTACTTTTAGAGTTAGTTTAGGAAAGTTTCTAGGTCACTTGGTCACCAGGCAAGGGATTGAAACAGACCTTGACTAGATCTGTGCTACCCAGGCCGTAGTCCCACCGCACACGAAAAAGAAAGTATAAAAGCTTACAGGGATGGTTATAGCGCTAAAAAATTTATTAGTCGAGTGTCAGACAAGCGTCGACCATTTTTCAAGCTCTTAAAGGGAGCAAATAAGATGATCTAGGATGAAGAAGTAGACCGGGTATTAGAGCGGTTGAAAGAGTATTTGGTCACTACACCAATTTTAATGACTCATCAGTCAGGGAATGTGCTGCAATTGTACCTTGTAGTGTCAGACCATGCTGTTAGTGCTATTATATTCAAAGAGAAAAATGGGAAACAGAAACCGATCTACTACGCAAGTAAAACCTTACAAGGAGCAGAGATAAGATATCTTCCTTTGAAAAAGTTTACATTGGCATTGGTAATGGCCTCAAGGAAATTGGCTCATTATTTCTATGCCTATACCATCCAAGTGGTGACTGATCAACCGATAGGCTAACTCCTTAAGAAAGCCGACATTACTGGGAGGCTAGCAAAATGGGCAGTGCACTTGGCAGTTTTTAGTATAAGATTTGTGCTGAGGACTGTGATAAAAGCATAAGTCTTAGCAGACTTCGTAGCTGAGTTCACCCCCCAGTTCCTAAGCAGGTTCGTGGAGTATAGCAATTAGAGTTAAAGACAGAAGTTGAAGCAGCCATACCAGCGTGGCAGATTGAGGTAGATGGGTTATCATCCAGGAGGGGCGCTGGTGTTGGTGTAGTTTTGACAACCCCTAAAGGAATGATCATCGAATATGCCATTAAACTGAGTTTTGAAGCGACGAACAACAAGGCTGAGTACGAGGCGTTGCTAACTGGATTGGGCATTACTCAGTGCCTGTTCGCTGGTAATGTACTAATTAAGACTGACTCCCAAATGGTGGCTAATCAATTGAAAGGAGAGTATGCAGCAATAAATGAAAGAATGGCTAAGTATTTGGATCTCCCAAAAAAGAAATTGGAGGGCTTTAATGTCATAGGAATTAAGCTAATTGGATGAGACAGCAATGCTTATGTATATGCTTTAGCAACACTAGCTGCAGCTCCGAAGATGAGGCTAACAGGGTAATCACTTAGAGTTATTGGTGGCTAAGAATGGGGAGAAACACACGGGCCTATGTCAGGAAGTGTGAAAAATGTCAAAAGTTTGCTCTGAATCCTCACCAACCTACTCGGAAGTTAAGTTCCCTCACCAGTCTTTAGTCATTCTGTGAGGGACCAGCCTGTGAGGGATTCTGCCTGCGGGAGAGTGAAATAGGAGGTGAAGTAGAGAAGCAATACCTTCCGTCCCACATCGCTTGGGTCGTGGAAAGAAGTGGCTTCTATGTAATATTTGATATCAATATAAAACAACACGTTTTAAAGCCGTGAGGACACTAGATTTAGTGGAAACTCCAGGGTTAAGCGTGCTCTAATGGGGGTAGTACTAGGATAAGTGACTTCTGGGAAGCAGCTTATCAAGCCAAAAGCGGACAATATTGTATTATAGGGATGCGGGTTGTTACAAATATTATTAGAGCCAATGCTTAGGCAGAAGTGTGGGGGCCCCGTGTGTGAGGGACCTGCCTGTGAGGGACTCTACCTACGGGAAAGTGAAGTAGGAGGCCACGCGAGGACGCGTGCCCTGTAAGAGGGGAGGATTGTGAGGGACTACGAGGGACCTGCCTGTGAGGGACTCTGCCTGCGAGAAAGTGAAGTAAGAGGTGAAGCAGAGAAGCAATACCTTCTGTCCCACATCCCCTAGGTCGTGGAAAGAAGTGACATATATGTAATATTCGATATCAATATAGAACAACGTGTTTTAAAGCTGTGAGGGCACTAAATTCAGTGAAAACTCCAGGATTAAGCGTGCTCTAATGGGGGCAGTACTAGGATGGGTAACCTTATGGGAAGCAGCTTACCAAGCCTAAAACGGATAATATTGTACTATAGGGATGCGGGTCATTACAAATGGTATCAGAGCCAATGCCCAGTCGGAAGTGTGGGGGCCCCGCATGTAGGGGACCTGCCTGTGAGGGACTCTGCCTATGGGAGAGTGAAGCAGGAGGCCACGCGGGGACGTGTGCCTTGTAAGGGGGGAGGATTGTGAGGGACTGCGAGAGAACTACCTGTAAAGGACTCTGCTTATGGGAGAGTGAAGTAGGAGGTGAAGCAGAGAAGTAACACCTTTTATCCCACATTGCCTGGGTCGTGGAAGGAAATGACATATATGTAATATTCGATATTAATATAGAACAACGCGTTTTAAAGTCGTGCGGCACTGGATTCAGTGGTAACTCTAGGGTTAAGCGTGCTCCTATGGGGACAGTACTAGGATGGGTGACCTCCTAGGAAGCAGCTTACTAAACCCAAAGCGGACAATATTGTACTATAGGGATGTGGGTCGTTACACATTCGCTCAGTGGGGGCTTAATATAATAGGGCCGCTACCAACTACCGTTGAGAGCAGAAAAAGGTTAGTGGTCGACAAGAACTATTATATAAAGTGGGCGGAAATAGAGCCTTTGGCTCATATCAAGATGCCGATACCATTCAATTTGTGTAAAAAAACATCATTATGAGGTATAGTTTCCCTAGAACATTAATCTTTAATAATAGGACACAGTTTGATAGTGACACAATTTGATAGTATCCCATTTAGGGAATATTACTCTAGGTATAGTATTAAGAACATTTACTCCACACCTGCTTATCCCCAAGGCAATGGCCAAGCTGAGGCTTCCAATAAGGTTGTCTTTAATAGCAGAAACAAGAACTTGGAGTCGACAAAGGGCAGGTGGGTGGAAAAACTTCTAGCTGTGCTTTGGACATACAGGACTATATCGAGGAGATCTACCGGTGAATCACCATTCTTTCTTACATATGGTGTGGAAGCAGTCATCCCGTTAGAAGTCGACATGCCCACTATTCGCACCATAGCTTTTGATCACGTTGAGAATGGTAAGGCAATGGGAGTTAACTTAGATTTACTTAAAGAAAAGATAGAGTTGGTTGCAGTAAGGTCAACATCATATCAGCAGGAGATGAAAAAGAAATTCAATAGGCATGTGAAGTCTCAAGAGTTTAGAATTGGGGATTTTGTTCTCCGAAAGCTAATGAGGGCAAGAAAAGGTCTAGCAGAGGACAAGTTTGGAGCTGACTGAGAGGGTCCATTTCAAGTCACAGAAGTGCTCGGCAACGGTGCCTATCGCTTGGCTGATATAGAGGGCAAACCAGTAAAAAAGCCTTGGAATAGGGTACATTCAAAATTCTATTATATGTAATAATTTGATTTATCTTTGTTTACTGATAAAACATGAATAAAAGTGGGTTTTTCTCTAACTTCAAAATATGCACAAAATTTAAGAAATGTCCATCTGGAGTTCCTAGATGTGATAATCAAAAAAGTATAATCCCATTGAGGTTCCCAATGGTTGACTCAGAAAAGCATAATCCCACTTTGTTTCCCAGTGGTTGACTCAGAAAAATAGAGTAGTCCTACTTGGTTCCCAGTAGTGGACTCAAAAAAGAATAGTCCCACTGGGGTTCCCAGTGGTGGACTTGAAAAAGGTAAAAGTCCGATTTGATTTTCCCAACGGTTGATACAAGTAGAAGAAGATAGAAGACTTGGTATGTTTGCAGGCTCAAATAGTCAAGAAAAGCAAAAATTAAAATCCTGACCACTTGAAATGTTGTCAGTTGTGTATCAAAAGTCACTTTAATACGATTATATTGGTTAAAAGTTTGAATGCTATGCTGTGTTGAAGTATTTATCGTAAATGTAGTTTAAAGATTGTGGCCAAAAACACAATTAAGGTGCAAAGATAATTTAAGCATAAAGCCCCTCGACCACATAAAAAAAGTTGACATGGTCTTTCCAATGAAGTCCATGGTTATTTAACTTAACTTTCGTTAAAGTTTAGTTAATTTACCATATTGATCATATGAAGCACAAATACTGTTTTAGTGTTTTGGTATTTATCGCTTAACAAGTTTAGTTGCTCATTATATGACATTTCACGAGAGATTTATGCTTGGCACTGGCTTAAAGAACACATTTGCTAAATGTTACACTTTAATTATTTGTTATTTATTTGGAAAAATAAAAATCCCAACAACAATGCCAATCAAGTGTCAATATATTTTATTAATGGTTTTTAAAACTTGGGAAACAAATACAAAAGAGGAAGAACAAAAGAATGATTGACAGAACCCACAAGTCTTATTACATTCAGACAAAAAGATTAAAAAAGCAATAGCCTGATGTTTTCTTAAGTGTCAGCTCCGATTATTTTATCACAAATTGTTCAAATGAGGTCCTCGACTACCTTCTTAACTACTTCTTCGGTGATGAAAGCGAAGAATTGTTTAATAAGATCATGGAGAATGCCGTTGCTGGAAATTTAAAATACACAATATATTGAGTATAAGTCGAAATACAATAATCTCAACAAAAAATGAAATTTTTGAAAAGTTAATTTCCATTTAATTTCCATTAAATATAGAAAGATTTTTTACGTTAAGTGTCCAATTACAAAGTAAAAAAAAAAAATAGATAGATCAGCCTAAGTCTCACTTCTCTTCCTCCTTGGTAGTGTCGTTCTCAAGCTTTAGATGTATCTCTCTAGCTGCACTGGAATCTTGAGCAAGGTCTAACAAAGGGGGATTTTGTTGAGCGGAGGAGAGATCATCCTTGAAAGTACTATCCATTTTCACTTTGCCTTCTTCAATTTCTTCTTCAAATGGTTGGATTGATGGGGTTTGAGCATCGTGATCGAAACTGAACGCGAGTATAGTGTTGTAAGGATTTGGTAATGGCATTTTTCTATAGGTTGGGGAGGTAGGTTCAACATTCTTCCTCTTCATTGTAGTCTCCCACCTGTCTAGAAAGTACTCATTCTGAGCATCCGACATTTGGTTTACAAAATCTTGAAACTGGGTTTCTAGATCTGCAGTAGCTTTCTCTTCTGAAGATTTTAAAACGAGTTCCATCTCCTACAGACCAGTAGATTTGACTTTCAACTCAACCCTTATCTTCTCGGCTTTGCCCTTTAGGTCGGCTCATTTTGAGTAGGACTTCGAAAGCTCGTGTGCCATTCTCTCTTTCTTGGCCTTGGAGAAGGATAGTTCAGATCTCGTTGAGGCAAGTTCCCCAATTTTTTGCACCAATTCCTCATCTTTTGTAGTCAAAAGCTTGTCCAAATGTGCTATCTCGTTTTCATTGGCCTCCATTCTATCACTAGCAGCCATAAGTTGTTGCTCAAAACTTTTTTTTCTACCTCAAAATTTTTCTTTTCTCTCTTAAGGCATTTTTTCTCTGCTTCGAGATCATTGATCCTCTTCCTGAGGCTTTTGATGTAAGCCTCATCTAGGTTGGCCTTGACATGCAGGCCTTGGCTTTTGGTAATGAGCTCCATTGTGTACAAGGTTGACTGCAAATGGGATAAGATAAGTCAGTTAAGAAGTCATACATTTTAGAAAGGGAGGAAAGGTATAAAAATTCATGAGTTGAGAACTTACAGAAATCATATTTTTTGTCAATGTGGTATGGAGATCCTCTATCTTATTTTTCCTTTCGTTCTGAACATCACAATGAGGAAGAACACCTATGAGGTATTCCTTGGGATGATTGAGAATAGTGTCTTAGATGGTGAAAGGGCACCCAAATGGGAATTCTAGACTCGGAATCAGAATTTGGGGAATGAATGGAGAAGAGTCTCAAATTGGATTCTTTGGAAAAACTACCTGTAAGGGGACTTGGATGGCCTCTAGTTGAGAAAACATTGGCCTCGAGGATCCTGAAACGCCATCTAGTTAGATTGGGGGCACGTTCGTTACTGGGGGACCCTCCAACGTAAGAACCTTTTTAGACTGATCAACCTTTAGCTTTTTCTTCGTTTTCAGGTCGTCACCTTTTACTTAGGAAGATTTTCTGCTCACTTCTAAAGGTTCGATGGTAGGGACACTTAAGTCTTTCTTGTGTTGGTTAGCCGTTGCTGCCTCCTTAGCCTTAGCGGCTTCTATTGTCTTCTTCTCTTCGACTTTCTTCATGTGGGCTGCCTTCCTCTCCTCGGCCCTCTTTTTGGTCTCTTCCACTCTCTGTCTCCTTGAGGCTTCCTTGACAGCTCGTTTAATGTCTCTCATTTGAGCCATGATATGCTTGGAGGTATCAATAGGGGTAAGTTCAATATGCCCTTATTCTTCCTCGACCTCCAATAACTCGTGGATACGTGGATCCACAACTGGAATAGCTTCTAAGATAGGCTGGTTGGCGAGGACTGGCTCTTCAATTGGAATGGTAGTGTTAGGGCCTGGACGCCAACCGGGAGATGGGTGTAATAAAATTCAAGTCTCCTCCTGGGTGTCCAACTATACCACTACCGAAGAGTCTTTGACGCAACTCCGATTGTGAATCCTTGCGGGGGAAACGAACGAGAGATATGAGAACTGGAAGTTAAACAATACTGGTGCCAACCTCGTGAATGGGAAGTTGTTAGGTCCCCTCAGAAACTTCAGTAGAGCTTTGATGTAAGGGAGGTTGGCAAGATTTCCTTTTGCCCCTGCTTTATTTAGCTCATATTCATAATGCCATTATATTTTTACGTTTTCTTGTTATAATTTGCTATTTTTTTCAAAAATAAAAATAAAAACAAAATGGTTCTAATTAAACTGGGGACGCATGACGTCTTTCCGAGCATAGTGAGGTGAGATACGTGCACTACTAGAGGTTGGGGAATTGGCGAATGGAAATCTCGGGCGACCGCTTGAAGCGGTCGCTACAACAATATTAGCGACCGCTTATGGCGGTCGCTTAAACCTCTGTCGCTAATCCCGTGCGGCAAGGCATCGACGACGAAAAAATTCGCGCGACCGCTCTAAGCGGTCGCTAATATGGTTGTAGCGACCGTATTAGCGACCGCTTAAAGCGGTCGCTGATTCTCTAATTATATTCGGCAGAAAGCCTCCCTCTTTTTCCTCTCCCTCCCTCCCTTTTTTTTCCTCCCTCCCCCGCGCTCTCAGTTCTCTCCCCCCTCGGCCGTCGTCTCTCCTCCGTCTGCCGTGCCGCCGTGCCGTGCCGTGCCGTCGCCGGAGGTCGAGGTCTCTCTCTCTCTCTCTCTCTCTCTCTCTCTCTCTATCTCTCTCACTCATATACATGCATTAATATTTTTTTTTGTTTATTGTAGTTTATTTTGAGGTTAAGGCAACACTACACCGTACCAGGTTTGTATTTTATTTTTAGTTTGAAATTTTTTTTCTTTTTTTTGTATTTTTCATGTTTATTGTTGGATAAATGTAAATAATTTTTTTTTGTTTTTTGTGGTTGGGGGTTTGATGATTATCTATACATGCATGTATGTATTATTGTTTGTTTAATTTTTTTTATTTTAGTTACTCGTTAAATAGTTTATTTCATGTGCGTATTGTGTAATATTTTTATTTGTGTATGTTGCTGTTGTTTTTAATTTTTTTTAATTTGCTGTTTTTTTTTTCTGTTTTTTTTTTGTTTGCTGTTTTTTTTTCTGTATTTTTTATTTGCTGTTTTTTTTTCTGTTTGTTTTTTGTTTGCTGTTTTTTTTTTTGTTTGCTGTTTTTTTTTTCTGTATTTTTTATTTGCTGTTTTTTTTAATATTATGTTTTTTAATTTTATTTTATAAAAATTGGTATGTTGGAAGAAAGAAAAAAAGATTTTAGAAGTAAATTTTAGTTAGTGGAAAAAATTGTTGTGTTTTGTGCAGTGCGTAAAAAAAAATGTATAGAACTTTTTAATGGTTGCGTCGGCTTTGGTATGTGTTTGGATTGGGAAAAAGAATATTTAAAAATTTGACGTAAAAAAAATATGTGATGAGATTTAATCGAAAAAATTGATAATTTTTATAATTTGTGATAAAATTTAATAAACTAAATACCCCAATTGTATTTGTTATTTGGGTGAAAAAAAATAGACGAAATGCAAAAACTGAAATTAAAATTAATTAAATTCGATCAAATAATTTAGGCTGCGTTTAATTTACTAAAAATAAAAAAAATTTAAATTTTTGAAAATTTCTAAAACTCTTTAATACATTTTATCCATATCCTAACAAATTTTAATACTTTTTTTACAAATCTCAATAACTTTTTAATAAATTTCAACAAAATTGACATAAATCCGTGAGAACGAACCCCAAAAACTCATTCTAACAGTTTCTCTCTCTAATATTTTGACATAAAAGTCAAAATGTGACCACCAAAATGATTATTACTTTCTTTTTCTTTTAATTTTTTCATTAGATATTCAAAAGTAAATTACTTTTTGTTCTTTTAAACATGAATTTAACGTGACGGGAAATATAGAGCCGTGTAACTTTTCATGCGAGAATGACAAAGTAATACTTTAGTTGGTAATTGATTGTTTGGTATAAATTTATAAAAATTAAAAGAAGTTATTAAAATTGGAAAAAATTTAAAAAATGACAAAAGTTAATTTTTTTTTTGTATTTGTTAGTCTGCCATTTGCTCTCTAAAACGAATATCTAGCCCCCGTGGGCATAGTAACAAATTCTGGATAATAAAATTTTTTTGTATAGTTAACAATTCGTAATTTAAAAACTATTCGATCGGTAGAATTTGAAAAAAATTAATACAAATTACAATTTATTATTTGAATTCATTACAAAATTTAAAAAATTTTGTAAATTAATTGGAAAATAATAATTCATAAAAAGTGATAGATTTATATTTTAGAATCATAAAATAGCTAAAATGAAATTAGTTGAAATATTGAAGGGAAAAAATAAAAAATTTCCTACTCTTGACTATTTACTTCTTTAAGCTTGATGCCAGTAATATATCATTTGATTTTAATTATCAAATTATTCATATAAAATTCATCTTGTGGTACTTGAAAAATTTTTTTGGATACTTGGAAAATTATATGTGCTACTTGGAAAATTATGCATGTGACCTATTTTTTTGGAGCGTTAAACTTGGGCTTAAAAAATTATATTTAATGAATAAAAATAAAATAATATATATACAAATAGTATAATCAATTGAATTTTAAATTTTAGATTATATAGGAGTATTTAGTTTATTAAAAATATAAAAAATTTTTATTAACTATTTTTAATATCTTTCAATTAAATTTAGTAAAAATGTTAAAAAAAATTTCAAAATTTTTTAGTAACTTTTAAGGAGTTATCAAATGTCAAAAAAAGTAAAAATTATTAAAAAATTTGTCTCCCACTATATATATATAGTTTTTGAAGCAATGCTAACATCTTCACTCAATATGGTCATTTTTATAAATAAATTGATTAACGTACCTTACGGAAATTAAATTATATTATGATATTTATAATGTTAGATAATACTACTAAAAATATGAGAATTAATATATAGTTTAATGTAAAAATAATATATAGTTTGAAAAAAGTATAAAAAGTTAGTAAAAGTTGATAGATTTTTTAATAAATTAAATACAATAAAGTTTGTAAACTTTTAAACATATTACTTTTTTTCATAAAAAGAATACTTTTAAATAAGAATCGATGCATAAGACAAAAAAAAAATTAATATCTATTGTTTGATTTATGTTATAATGAGTAAATATTGAATTGTTTATTGTTAATTTATTTAATTTGTATCGTATTATTTTATTTGTTGTATATTTGATCTTCGTATAATGTATTGAAGTGTTATTTTTTGGAATAACAATAATTAACTCCAATTAACTCTAATTAGAAGAAAACCCCTAATCTTGCCTGGGCCCAATCCAACATCTTGCTTGGGCCCAGTGTAATCCAATACGAATACGATAAGAAAATTAGGTCAAACAATAATATTATAATATTGTTTCTAGGTAATTTACCGAATAATATAGTAATTAATTACACAAGCAGCAGTAGTTAATTAGTAAGAGTTAATTAGTTCAATTAGTAACTACAATAAAACCCCTAATCTTGCCTGGGCCCAATCCAACATCTTGCTTGGGCCCAGTGTAATCCAATACGAATACGATAAGAAAATTAGGTCAAACAATAATATTATAATATTGTTTCTAGGTAATTTACCGAATACTATAGTAATTAATTACACAAGCAGCCGTAGTTAATTAGTAAGAGTTAATTAGTTCAATTAGTAACTACAATAAAATCCCTAATCTTTCCTGGGCCCAATGCAACATCTTGCTTGGGCCCAGTGTAGTTCAATACGAATACGATAAGAAAATTAGATCAAACAATAATATTATAATATTGTTTCTAGGTAATTTACCGAATACTATAGTAATTAATTACACAAGCAGCAGTAGTTAATTAGTAAGAGTTAATTAGTTCAATTAGTAACTACAATAAAATCCCTAATCTTTCCTGGGCCCAATGCAACATCTAAATACTTTATTCTAAGTTAGAAAACAAACAGACATTGAGAACCACTTTATTTTATTCATTTGCATATATTAGTGAAACTTAGACCCGTTTAAGAATCTCGTACGCCACCTGTTTGGTCATCCTTAGGTAACGGATTAGGTCATTGACCAGGTTCGTTGTCCTCTCGATGAACGTGCGGGGATTGATGTACGCGAGTCTTGAATTGTCCAGTATGGACAGTTTGGGAATGCAATTATCCATCTTGTATTCAACAACTCATGTACTGTCCTGTGTTAGATGAAGTTTCGGTTGACGTCCTGTTGTTCTCCGGGTGCGTACACAGGGTACGACTAATGTCGTCTGTGTATCGTGTACTTGGAGAACCACGCGGACATGCTGCCGAAATTTTATCTAATTAGGGGACAACGGCATTGAGTTGTTGAGTGCAAGTTGGATCGTGTATTCTCGAATGGGATAGGACCAACCACCCTGTAATGAGGAGGTAAAGTTTAAGACTAGGTGTTTTGCATATGGCACTACATTTTATAGTAATGACATTTTTTTCCTCTTGGGACTCCACAGACACTCTCAGCGAGATGGATAAGAGTTGGATTGATTTGCCGAATAGGATGTCCCCGGAGTATGTGGAGGGGATTAATCAGTTTATTGCATTCACCAGTGGGTTTCCCAGTGGGTACATTAGTTGTCCTTGCAGGAAGTGTGCTAACCGGTATTACTATACACGGGAGGTTGTCAGAGAGCACCTGATCCGTAATGGGTTCCTGAAGCAGTATAAATTCTGGACTCTCCATGGGGAAGAGTATACCGCCTCTCGTCCGAAAGAAACCGTTGAGGTGGAGGCCGAGGTTGTAGAGGAAGCTGATCCAATGCTAGCGATGCTAGCTGATATCGCATGTGGATTGACACATGAAGACAACGGTGCCGGTATTAATCTGACGGGTGGAACTACTCCCCGCTCGGGTGCAGATGATGAGTCATTGAGATATTTTGAAATACTCGATGATGCGCAGACAGAATTATATCCTGGATGTCAGGAGTTCAGTAAATTGTCATTCACCGTTGAGTTGTTACATTTGAAGGCGTTGAATCACTGGTCAGATACGTCATTTGACATGCTACTACAGTTACTCCGTAGGGTTTTACCAGCGGGAGCTAAGCTTGCAGAATCGTACTACCAGGCACGCAAGTTAACTGAGAATCTGGGATTCACATACGAAACTCTGGATGCATGTCCCAATAGTTGCATGTTGTTTCGGAATGAGAATGGCAACCTCGATTCGTGTACCGTGTGTGGTGTTTCGAGATGGAAAAATGTTGGTACTATCCAAACTCGGCAGAATCGTTTGGGTAGTTCAAATCGTGGTAAGCTTGTGGCTGCAAAGCAAGTGCGCTACTTTCCACTTAAGCCACGATTGAAGAGATTTTTCATGTCATCTAAGATCTCTAAACTAATGACTTGGCATGCCGAGAACAGGGGGGATAATGGGAACTTATCCCATCCAACAAACTCTCCGGCGTGGAAGGATTTTGATAGAAGAAACCCTGATTTCGCTGTCGATTCGCGCAGTGTACGGCTTGGTTTGGCGGCTGATGGATTTAACCCATTTTCAGGCATGACTGGGGCAACTCACAGTACGTGGCCTATACTGCTACTTCCATATAATCTTCCACCTTGGCTGTGCATGAGGCAACCTTTTGTCATCCTATCGACATTGATTGACGGACCTAAGGGTCCCGGGGATAAAATAGATGTTTATATGCAACCATTGATTGAAGAGCTTAATGAATTATGGACTGATGGTGTGATGACATTTGACTCAACAAGAAATGAAATGTTTAAACTACGGGCAGCATTACTATGGACAATTAACGACTTTCCGGCGTACGCCAACTTATCTGGTTGGAGCACGAAAGGAGAGTTCGCATGTCCTTGTTGCAATCAGAGCAAGAAGTCAACTTGGCTAAAGTATGGTAGAAAGTGGGCGTACATGGGTCATAGACGCTTCCTACCTCCGTTGCATAGGTTTAGGAAGGACAGAGTCTCGTTTGACGGCACTCGGGAGTTCGGTCCGGCACCACGAGCAATGACCGGGGTCGAATTGCTGGCCCAGATGGAGCGGGAGCAAATTCGAACAGTATATGACTTTCAGGATCTGTTAGCCCCCCCGCTACCATCTATTTCTGGTCCAAATAGGAACCGAACCCATAATTGGAAGAAGAAAAGTATTTTCTATGAGTTGCCCTACTGGAAAGACAACTTACTCAGGCACAACTTGGATGTCATGCACATTGAGAAGAATGTTTGCGATAATATATTGTGGACGATCCTTGGTGTTAAGGGGAAATCAAAGGATAATGCTAATGCTCGACGTGATTTGCAGGAGATGGGATTGAGAACTCTATTGCACTTGCAGCCGGGAGAGTCCAACAGGGCATACATGCCACCTGCACAGTACACCATGAGCAAGGAGGAGAAGGATGCGTTCTTATTAATTCTGAAAGACGTGAAGGTACCTGATGGATATTGCTCGAATATTTCGAAGCGAGTCAACATGAGCGAACGGACGTTACAGGGTTTGAAAAGTCATGACAACCACGTCCTGCTTCAACAGTTGTTGCCTATAGCAGTAAGGACATGTTTGCCTAACAATGTTGTGCAGCCGTTGATCGAGCTCAGTAATTTCTTCAGGCAGTTGTGTTACAGAGTAATCCGTACAGAAGATTTAAAGGGTCTGCAGGACAGGATTGCTTTGACACTGTGTCATCTAGAGAAAATTTTTCCGCCGGCATTTTTTGATGTAATGGTTCACTTGACTATACACCTAACTGAAGAAGCCCGGCTTGGTGGCCCTGTCCAATTTAGGTGGATGTATCCGATCGAGCGATATATGAACACATTGAAGAGGTATGTGCGGAACAAAGCTCGACCCGAGGCATCCATAGCGAAAGGATATTTGATGGATGAGTGCATAAATTTTTGTGCGGCATATCTAAACGATGATGTCCAAACGACTTTTAGCAAGTCGGAGCGGATAAATGAAGGCCCTATTGGGGAAGGCACGTCATTTGATCTCAACCATATCGAGTGGATCCAAGCTCATCGGTTCGTGCTCTTCAACACCCAATCAGTTGTGCCATTGACCCAGTAAGTCACGTTGTCGTAATAAAGAAAGTTAATTACATCATATTTGTAATAAAAATCGTGATTATTCTCAATCCTGTTTGATTTGCATTGCAGGAGACACATAAACGAGCTGAAACAGAACATGCCTCGTGCAACAGACAATCAAATTCGAATGTCCCATTATCAATGTTTTCATGACTGGTTTAAGAACTACGTACGTGTTAAATATTTTCATATGTTTTTATATGATTTTCACATCACAATTAATTTGTGTTTAATTAACTCATGATAATTTACATTTCATAGGTATACAATTTACGAAGTACTACGGATTCTATTTTGACCGATGAAATAAAACAGTTGGCTGATGGTCCTTACACGACAGCTCGACGTTTCACAGCTTGTGACATCAATGGGTTCCGATTTCGCATCAAGGAAGTAGATGATAGGCGAGCAACACAAAATAGTGGCATCGGTTGTCCATCTATTGACGGTGGTTACTATTATGGCCAACTGAATGACATTATTGAAATCGTTTACAATCGTGGTTTAAGATATTTATTATTCAAGTGTGTTTGGGCTGATCCAATTCGCGGGGTTAAAGCTGATAAGTACCAATTTAAATTGGTCAATTTAAACAATTTGTTACATCGAGATGTACAAATAGAAGCTGAACCATACATACTGGCATCCATGGCAGAGCAAGTTTACTATGTTGGCGATCGAGCTGATCCCAACTGGCAAGTTGCAGTTAAAATGTCAAGGAGAGGGGTATACCAAATCGACTGCGATGAGCCTGATATTGATCCATTCGCCCAACAAGCTCTTGACCAAGATGCAATTGTCCAACGTGATGAAGATGTTAATTGGGTTAGGGACACGGTTGAAGGAGATACGGTTGATTTACATACTTAATACACGGTTGTGTACTTTTCTATCCGAACAAGGTAGAATTTAAATTTTTTTTTCCTTTATATTTGAAATTATAATAAGTTTAAATTGTGAACAGTTAGGTAGCCATGTTCGGACGTTCTAGGAAGAGGACTGGTCCTAGGACGATGGCTGAGCGTCTGGGGCTATCCTGTGCCGGGAGTAGCTCAGCAGATGCTGTCCCACCTTCACCCCCTATGTCCACGCGACCTTCAGTGGCTGACACAGATGCAGGTAAAGTTCTTTAATTTCGGAATGTATCTTATCCAACAACAGTAGATATATTCTGTTGTTTTATCATGTAACAATTTGTTTGAAACAGATTCTCCCACTCCGAGCAGGCTTTCGAGGTCTGGCAGAGGGCCCTCGAAGGGATTGCCGCAGTGGAACTGTGGATCTCAGTGGATGACCGTTCAGTGGGATGACACGCCCCATCCGGTTGGGAAGGATGGACGGTCTTTGATTTCACAGCTCGGACATTTGGTCCGGAATCCGATCAGATTCCCATTGACCACCCTCGAGTGGGATCGTTTTCCAGATTCTACGTTCGAGGGTCTATGGACCGAAGTACAGGTATGAAAATTTTATTTATCTAATTGTACGTTGTTTATGTGCTGAAACTTGTAACAAATAATATTCTACAATTTGTCATTTTTAGGCCAATGTAGTTGATGTTCCTCCAGACTTCCGGGACGTTATGTTCGCTAAGTGTCGGAAGATGTGGAAGGATCATAAAAATAAGATTAAAGATAAATACTGGAAAGGTCATGAGAATGACCCTGACATCCTCCAGCGGGTCCCACCGGGCGTTCTTCCCCACCAGTGGGCTGAGCTCGTCAGGTATTGGTCGAGTCCCGAGGCACAGGTGAGATGATTGCGATTTAATTATTTTTCCTTAAGTTTTGACGTTATCAAGCGTAAATTACAAAAAGTAATCGAAAATAACTTAAAATAGGCGGAGGCCCAAAGGAACTCGCGAAATCGAGGACTGCAGGGGCCGGGGCACAAGGAGGGGACTCGACACTTTTCTCAGGTTCGCCACGAGGTAAAAACGTGAGCTTATCACGCTAATAGCAACTTCTTTATTTATCTTTTTAATGATAGTAAATTATTAACATATAATTTACCTTTCAACAGAGGACAGAGGAGGGCCTGAGGACAGATCGGATGTCCATGTGGTTGGCGACTCGACGTACTGATTCGCCGGAGGTTCAGGCTATACAGGTAACAAATTTTAATATTTTGTCCAATCAACATATAATTTATAATTTAATTTTTTCTTTAAATAATATAGTTAGTTATCTTGTTTTTTCTATTTCGGCTTGTTTGCATTAGGCGCAGTTTAATGCACGTTTAGACGAGCTGTCGCCAGATGAGAGGGAGTCCGAAGAGAGGAGGGACGAGATATTTTTCTCCATTATCGGACGCGATGGTCATGGATACACGCTTACGCGGGGTGCAGGTATTCCACGCCGATCCGTTGCACGAGCAGAATCATCTTCTCAGGCCAGACGTCGCGATCAAGATCTGCTGCAGACCTTTCGAGCTGAGATGGACGCGCGAGAGGCAGCTCTTCGGGCCGAGATGATGGCTGAGATGGAGCGGCGCCTCTCTCAGAGTCAGAGCCATCCACCTCCTCCTCCTCCTCAGGTTAAAAATTTTATTTCTCGTTACTATTACTCATTAAAATTATATAAATTTATTTATTCATGTCTTCTTAATTATCACGTTATAATTTCATTATTATTTCATTGTAGGACCCGGATGATGGCGGATGGCCCTCCTGGACTGATTAGGATCTATTTGTATATTTTTGATCAGTACATTTATATATATATTTGTTTTTGTATTTTGAACATTTGTATATAATAAAATTTTATTTTAATTGTAATCTAATTTGATATTATGTTTGTATATATATAATCATAATTAGGAGATACGTTTTTTGTTTTTTTTACAAATTTTATGAAAAATTTCATTAATTCTATGCGTAATTTAATAAATTAAATATAATATAAATATTTATAGATAAGTAATTAAATATAATAGTTGTTATAAATAATTAATAACTATTAAATAAATAATAATTATAAATAAAAAATAAATTATTATTAAATTATTTGATTTGTAAAACAAATTATTGAGATCTTATTATAGTATAAATTAAATTATAATTATTGAGATTTTTAAATAATTTAAAATTTTTTTAATAAAAAAATTACTTACAAATAGCGACCGCCTATGGCGGCCGCTAATAGTCATATTCCGGTCGCTAATACAAATGGTCATGGCTCCCGCGCGACCGCATTTTGCGACCGCCGTTCCCTAATTAGCGACCGCTAACTACGGTCGCTATTTATTCGCGCCATCTTCGCGCCAAACAACTAGCGACCGCCTTTTGCAGTATTAGCGACCGTTATGAGCGGTCGCTAATATCCATACGTCTAAACTCGAGCGGTCGCAGGAGCGGTCGCAAATAATTTAGCGACCGTCCTAGCGGTCGCTAATAATTATTAGCGACGAAGCAAATGCGACTCGTTTGACGCGGTCGCTATGCCGTCGCTAATACTTTTAGCGACCGCTATTAGATATTTAGCGACCGTCTTAGGCGGTCGCTAGTTCCACACTTTCTACTAGTGTAATATAAATTTGGCAAAATCATCCGAACAAAGCATGGATCAAAGTCAAAATGTTACATGCAACAAATAACACATCTAAAGGGCTTTACCTACCTTAAATTTGCTGGCGAAGCCAGCATGAGGCCAAGGGGCACGTGCCCACCCTGAAAAAAAATATTATTATTATTATTTTTTCTATTGACATTGTCAATTGTGTCCACCTAATAAAAGAAAAAAATTAGCACAATATCTTGTTGGGTCGGTGGACCCTGATAAGTACTATTCACTCAAACCCTGGGTCCAACGGAGGGGTTTGGGGGGTCCTCCCCAAGTGTGGGGGTACTTTCGTAATTTTCTTGTGTTCTGTGTAACCCTAATTCTATACTTATAAATAGATGAGGGGGGCGTCTATCCCATTGTACAACAGAAAGAAAGAGACTTGTAATTTCAGATCATAGTAAAAGATTGCAGCAGCGTGGACGTAGCCCTATTCTAGGGTGAACCACGTAAATCCTTGTGTTTCTCTGTGTGATTGTTATTTTGATTCAATATTCTTCGTTTTGTTATTTCGTTTCTCATCGATCCTTGTTAGGAAGGACTAATTCCCAACAACTGGTATCAAAGCATTGGTTCGAGTGGGGGCGATGACTACAGACGAAAAGGTTAGAATCGATAAATTCAATGGCACAGATTTCGAATTTTGGAAGATGCAGATTGAAGATTATCTGTATCAAAAAAATCTATATGAACCTTTTTCAGCGAAGAAGCCAGCAAACATGAAGGATGAAGATTGGACTCTTCTTGATCGTCAAGTGCTAAGGGTTATTCGGCTAACGTTGTCTCGTAACGTTGCGTTTAACATAGCGAAGGAGAAAACTACAGCAGGTCTGATGGCGACACTCTCAAACATGTACGAAAAACCCTCTGCCTCAAATAAAGTTTATTTGATGCGCAGACTGTTTAATCTAAGGATGACAAAAGGCGCTTCGGTGGAGCATCTGAACGAATTCAATATCGTGGTAACACAATTGAGTTCTGTATCTATTGAATTTGATGATGAGGTTAGGGCTTTGATTCTTCTATCCAGTTTACCAAAAAGTTGGAATGGTACTGTAACGGCAGTGAGTAATTCTTCAGGAAAAGCAAAATTGAATTACAATGATGTTCGAGATTTAATTCTGAGTGAAGAAATTCGCAGGAGAAAATTAGTGGAAACATCAGGTTCTGCCTTGAATACAGAAGTCAGAGAAAGATCAGCAGGAAGAAATCCTAATCGCAACAAATCAAAATCTAAACACAGAAGCAAGTCAACAACTGGAGAGGGACGAAGCTGTTGGAACTGTGGAAAGAAGGGACATCTAAAAGCAGATTGCCCGACAGTGAATAAGAACAAAGGTGAACAAAATCAGAAGTCTGCTAATGCTGTAACAGAAGAAATTCTTGATGCTTTGATCTTAAGCATTGACAGTCCGCTTGAATCTTGGATTTTAGATTCTGGGGTATCATTCCATTCTACTTCACAGAGGGAAATCATGGACAATTGCATTGGTGGTGATTTCGGAAAAGTTTATCTGGCTGATGATGAACCTTTGAAGATTGTGGGTAAAGGGGATGTAACAATTAGGTTGCCAAATGGATCAGTTTGGAAGATACAGAATGTCAGACATGTGCCTGGTTTGAAACGAAATTTAATCTCTGTTGGACAACTTGATGATGAAGGTTATGTTGTAACCTTCATGGGTGGTTTGTGGAAAATTACCAAAGGAGCTATGGTTGTTGCTCGTGGTTAAAAAGAATGCACTCTTTACATGACTACGAACAATAGGAATGTAGTAGCAATTGCTGGTGAGAAAGAAGACTCAAATCTATGGCACCGAAGGCTTGGGCATATGAGTCAAAAAGGGATGAAGGTACTTGCAGACAAAGGGAAACTGTCAGATTTGAAATAAGTGGACATTGACTTTTGTGAATATTGCATCTTCGGCAAACAAAAAGGGTCAGTTTTTCAAAGGATGGCAGGAAAAGTTAGAAAAGTTGGAGTTGATTCATACAGGTGTGTGGGGACCTGCACCAGTTTCATCTCTTGGAGGATCATCATACTATGTTACCTTTATTGATGACTCAACGAGAAAGGTATGGGTTTATTTTCTAAAACATAAGTATGAAACTTTTGCTATCTTTAAAAGGTGGAAAGCCTTGGTGGAGACTGAAACAGGTCTGAAAATTAAGTGTTTGAGATCAGACAATGGAGGGGACTATGAAGAAAATGAGTTCAAGAAATATTGTGTGGAAAGTGGAATTAGAATGGAGAAGACTGTTAAAAAGATACCTCAACAGAATGGCGTTGCTGAATGTATGAATAGAACTCTGAATGAACGTGCTAGAAGTATGAGAATACATGCCGGATTACCAAAGCAATTTTGGGCAGATGCAGTTAATACTGCAGCATATCTGATCAACCGTGGTCCATGTTCCATTGGATGGAGAATTATCAGAAGAGGTTTGGAGTGGTAAAGAGGTAAATCTTTCTTTTTTGAAAGTTTTGGTTGTGTCTCATATGTGCATATTGACTCTGCTGATAGAAGTAAACTTGATCCAAAATCTGTTAAATGTACTTTTATTGGGTATGGCATTGATCAATTTGGTTATCGATTTTGGGATGATAAAAATCGAAAAATAATCCGAAGTAGAGATGTCATATTTAATGAAAAAGTAATGTATAAAGATAGGGAAAAGTCTACATCTGAATCTGAATCTGTTACTTGTGATGAGCATGTTGAGTTAGAGGGGATTAGTGAGGATGTTTTGAATAGTAGGATTCAGAATAATCCTAAAAATATATTCCACAAACTGAGCAACATCCTACTCCTGTTTTGAGACGATCAGAAAGACTGTCAAAACCTACACAGTGTTGGTCTCCATCTTTACATTATTTGTTGCTGTTTGATGGGGGTGAACCCAAAAATTATGATGAGGCTTTGCAGGTTAATGATCAATTAAGTGGGAGTCAGCGATGCAGTATGAAATGAATTCACTCAAAGCAAATCAGACATGGGAGTTGACTGAACTACCAGCGGGTAAGAAAACTTTGCACAACAAATGGGTTTACAGGCTTAAACAAGAACATGATGGGAGTAAACGCTGCAAGGCAAGATTGGTTGCAAAGGGATTTCACAAAAGGAAAGAGTTGACTACACTGAAATTTTCTCTCCAGTTGTAAAGTTGACCACTATCAGATTGGTGTTGGGAATTGTGGCTGCTGAAGACTTGCACCTTGAGCAAATGGATGTGAAGACGGCTTTTGTCCATGGTGATTTGGAGGAGGAAATTTACACGAAGCAACCACAAGGTTTCTTGACACGAGGGAAAGAGGAGCTTGTATGCAAACTTCGAAAAAGTTTGTATGGTTTGAAACAGGCTCCTAGGCAGTGGTACAAGAAATTTGATGGGTTTATGTGTAGCAACGGTTTTACAAGATGCCAAGCAGATCATTGCTGTTATTTCAAGAAGTTTGACAAAGGTTATATTATTTACTCTTATATGTTGAAGATATGCTTATCGCAGGATCTAGCATTGAAGAGATAAAAAGATTGAAGAAACTTTTGTCCAACCAATTTGAGATGAATGACCTTGGAGTTGCAAACAAAATCCTTGGTATGAGAATTTACAGGGACAAGGCAAATGGTATTTTGAAGTTGTCACAGGCTGAGTATGTCAAGAAAGTATTAAGAGGTTTAGCATGGATGGTGCAAAACCAGTGAGCACCCCATTGGCTAGCCATTTCAGACTTACTAAAGAGCAGTCTCCAAATACCGAAGAAGAGCAGGCTTACATGGAACGTGTTCCATATGCTTCAGCTATCGGTAGCATAATGTATGCTATGGTTTGTACCAGACCAGACATTGCACATGCAGTGGGAGTGGTTAGCAGATACATGAGTAATCCAGGCAAGCAGCATTGGGAGGCAGTAAAGTGGATACTTAGATACTTGAGTGGTACTATAGACATGGCACTTTGCTTTAGACGAACTGGCATCGGGTTACATGGTTATGTTGATGCAGACTTGGCTGGTGATTTGGATAACAGAAAGAGTACTACTGGCTATATTGACACATTGGGTGGCACAGCAGTGAGTTGGATTTCACAATTACAAAAGATTGTGGTCCTTTCTACAACAGAGGCTGAGTATGTTGCTATTACTGAAGCTGGAAAGGAGATGATTTGGTTACAGAACTTTCAAGTAGAGTTGGGTAAGACGCAAGAAAAGAATATTTTGCATAGTGACAGTCAGAGTGCTATTCATCTTGCAAAGAATCCATCTTTTCATTCTAGGACAAAACACATTCAGCTGAGATACCATTTCATTCGTTCACTTGTAGATGATGGAGTTATCTCTTGAGAAGATTCATGGCAGTAAGAATTCAGCAGATATGTTGACCAAAACAGTCACCATTGACAAACTGAAGTTGTGTGCAACTTCAGTTGGACTTCAAGAGTGATGAAGGAAGATCAAGCTGTTGCGGTGTTTTCTCTATGTAATGAAGATGATAGAGAGCTTGTGTTATCAGGTTCCAAGTGGGAGATTGTTGGGTCAGTGGACCCTGATAAGTACTATTCACTCAAACCCTGGGTCCAACGGAGGGGTTTGGGGGGTCCTCCCCCAAGTGTGGGGGTACTTTCGTAATTTCTTGTGTTTCTATGTAACCCTAATTCTATACTTATAAATAGATGAGGGGGGCGCCTATCCCATTGTACAACAGAGAGAAAGAGACTTGTAATTTTCAGATCATAGTGAAAGACTGCAGCAGCCGTGGACGTAGCCATATTCTGGGGTGCACCACGTAAATCCTTGTGTTCTCTGTGTGATTGTTATTTTGATTCAATATTCTTCGTTTTGTTATTTTCGTTTCTCATCGATCCTGGTTAGGAAGGACTAATTCCCAACATATCTATTGTGCCACCCAAACAAAAAAAAAAAGCCTAATGCCAATTGTGCCCCCACAGTGAAATAAACAAATTTTAGCCCAATACACACTAATACAATTATACCTAATCCACCTAATATAATGAAAAATTATCGACTCTTGCCCTTTTTTTGTCAATAAAAATTTTATATAGTATATAAGACTTAAACTATTTATGTGTCTTATAATTAGTGATCACCTACCTGTAAATTCTTGGCCCCGACCCTACTCAAATTAGAAGAAAATAAGAAAAGTAGAGATGGAAGGTGGGTTTTGTTTCAATTTTTGTTTGGGACATGGATTTGTCAAGGGAAAAGAAAAGCGAAGGAAAATTATAAGAATACAAAATGAAGTGAAAAAGTCAATTGCATTTCATCTTTTGATCGAGTTAGAAAAATGGGAGTAAAATAAATAGATATTTGTTTAAACGGTTTAATTTTTATTTCCTTAAATATACAAAAATTGCACAAATTAATAATTTTATTTTTCCTTCAGTTTTTCTTTCCCTTAACAAATCTAGGTTCCAAACACATTGTAAAGTCATTTTTATGGCAAATCCAAGCAATTAACTAAAATTGGAAATAAAGGTTATATCAGAATTGAACACAAATTCGTGTTTCCTAATTATGTAGAAAGAGAATGAAGAAATTTCCTAAACTAAATGGAACTCAATACTTTCCAAACAATTGAAGATTCACTTGGGAGAATGATAACCCAAATGATAAGGATTCTAAAGAAACTGAAAAGGAAACAAAGTCCTAAAGCAATAGAAGATCGGAGAAAATCCAGAGAGGTCTATAGGATAGTCGCAGGCAAACCGAAGGTTCGACCATAGAAGAATTAAAGTTAAAAAACTGGACAATGTGCCTTACAGGTATGGCATAGGAAAGGTGATCCTTCGAACCCCTTGGCAGTGCACCCAGTAGGTACAGGGCAAGGAAGGCAAAGGTTCGGCCTATGAAGATTTTGCAAAGATTTTGTTTCTAATTTTGTCGTCCTAAGGCGACAATTGTAATTCTGTATATATGTGTTTGGACTTAAAAACATAGAACATCAAGAACATATTATAGAGATCTAGAGAGAGTTTTTTTTTTTCTTTTTGAGAGCTTTCACGGTCTTTCTCTGTTCATTGTATTCATTTCTTCTTCACTTCTGTGTGAAGCAGAAAGTCCACTCGTAGGGTCAATCGAG
Source organism: Vitellaria paradoxa (assembly GCA_019916065.1). NCBI lineage: Eukaryota > Viridiplantae > Streptophyta > Magnoliopsida > Ericales > Sapotaceae > Vitellaria > Vitellaria paradoxa. Next base: position 48,969,354 of record CM034240.1, read on the forward strand.
TGAATTGAGCAAGACTAATAAAAGAATTTGTGCAAGTGAATCGTAGAGAATTCAAGTAATATCTTGTAACCTTGATAATGAGATTTGTAATGGAGGTTTTTCTCCCTATAAAAGGGTTTCCTCAATAATTCTCTGAGTTATTGTGTGTGATTGTCTGATTCAAAAATTTTCAATTGGTATTAGAGCCAAGTTACTTTAGTCCTTGAATGTAAATCTTCATCCGAATCAGATGGATCCACCACGTGAAAGAGGCTCGAGTTCCAGACCACCATGGTTCGATGGCACTAACTATTCATACTGGAAGGTTCAAAAGTAAGCTCACCTATCTCTAAATTATGAAGTCTGGACTTCTGTGGTTCAACGATAGGAAGAGCCAACTTAGGAAGTCAACGGTTATATCGAGCCTAAGCCAATTCTGACATGGGTGAAAGCCAAACAAAATAGTTCAAAATGGAACTTTAAGGCCTTGAGTGCCATCTTTGCTACTGTATGTCCGAACATGCTGAATTTCAAGCTACACCAGTGAAAGAAAACCTGAATGATCTTGCAAAGCACGCATGAAAAGAATCTTCAAGTTAAAACTTCCAAGCTTCAAAAACTCACTATTGAATTTGAAAGCTTGGGGATGAGCGAAGACGAGAAGTTTGATGATTTCTATATTTGACTGAGCCATGTTGTCAATACATGCCACAATCTTGGACCAATTCCAGAATCCAAAGTGGTACGTAAATTTTAAGATCTCTTTCTCGTACTTTTGATGCAAAAGTTACTGCAATTGAAGAAATCAGGAAAGTAGATTCTATGAAGATTGAGGATCTTGTGGTTTCATTGCAAACCTATGAGACAAACATGCTTGACCCCCCGAAAAGCATTCAAGGGAATTGCTCTGAAGACGGTGGAAGAAAGAGTTGAAAGGAAGAATCAGATAAAGAGATGGCACTAATGGCAAAGAAATTTATCAAATATCTCAAGAGAAAATAATTTAAAGTTCAACAAGAAAGAGTCAAAATCATAAGATAAGGGAAAAAAGTTCAAAAAGGCTAACAAATGAGATGATAAGAAGAAAAAATAGATCCAATGCTTTAAATGTCAAGACTATGGCCACTTTGCACAAGACTAGCAATAAGAAAATGAAACAAAAACAAACCAAAGTAATGAATGCAGTCTTGATGATGATTTTGACTCTGATGAGTCCTTTGCATGTGCATCCATTGATAATGAAAGTAATTTTGTTGTGTTTCTAGCTTCTCATACCTCTTCTACAGTTAGACCTTCCGGGTCATTGAGGATACTAAGATATCTAATCGCAAGGATGAAGATACTGATGATGAATTTAGAACAACCTTCAAAAGGCTTACAATAGCCTATTTACTGAGTGCTGTGACCTGAAAAAAACAAAGAAAAACCTAACACTAAAGAAATAGTTTGCTAAAGAATGAGAGAGATGCCTTGAATATAAAAGACAAAAATCTATCAAGTAAATTGTCTATTTTAGAATCTGACAAATCTTCTCGGTCTCAAAGTGTAGATAAATTTAAAGCAAAACTCAAGGAGAAAAATAAAAGGATTGAAGAATTAGAGCAAATTGTTGGGGAACTACAAGGAAACATTAGTAAGCTAGAAAAGAAGATAGAGGAGAATGGTAAGTTAATTGAAAAATTGAACTCCAGTACGATCGTCTTTAAAGAAATTTGGAGTAAACAAAGGCCATACGGAGACAAAATTGGCCTAGGCTACACTGGGGAGAAGATCACATCAACAGCACCAAAATCTTCTCCAAATGCTCCACAGGATCTTTCTAAGTCTACCACAACTACAAAGACCTTCCAAAGCAAGCTGTACCACCAATGAGGAGTGCTCCACAAATCAGACATCAATGACATCCTCCTTTCATCGTGAAAGGTACACACTTTGCTAAACTCCAGTCTTTTGTATCTATATGCCATCACTATGGGATCAAAGGTCACATTCGCCTAAATTGTCATAAACTTTATGGACTCCCCTTGAATTATGCAAAAAAAATTTCCAAAAAACAAAATCCTAGTGTTCTCATGGCAAATAGCTATCAAGTCTTTTTTTGATTTTTTTGAAAATACTTTCAAAAATCCACATCCTTTTTAAAAGCCAAAAAATTTGAATATTCAAAAATCCAAGAGTTTTTCAAAGAAAAAGATTTCGAATTTCAATAAAATCAAAGAAGTGAGAAAATCCTATTAAGAAAACTTTTCCAAAAACAAGGGCTATTTGGGTTTGAAAATCAGATTTAAATTGCTTTGTTTCCCAAACTACCCTAAAGGCTTTAAAGTCTAATATGTGGTACGCATTGGATGTTCTAACCAAATGCGTGGGAATAAATATTTATTTTGAAAACTAGAATCTTGTTAGGGTGGTGTGGTGACCTTTAGTGACGGTAGTGCTTCATAGGTAAAAGGAAAAAGTTGAGATTAAGTTCATTTAAAAAATATTTTATAAATTGAAGGACTTAAAGCAAACCTTATAAGCATAAGGCAATTGTGTGACGCCGACCATATTATCCAGTTTTCTAAATCTAAATGTAATTTTTAATAAAAACGTATAACAAGTCTTGCATAGTGTTCGCACATTTGACAATTGCCACGGGATAGCTAACTCAAAAGGGTTTATATGCAATATGCACGAGATAGCTAACTCAAAAGGGTTTATATGCAATATGCCACCTTAGATGAGATAGAGGTGTGGCACAAAAGACTTGGCCACATGAACTATAGAGATTTACATAAATTGTCCAAATCTGAGCTCATCAAGGGAATGCCTAAACTTGAAAAGAAGGAGAGCGTATGGTCCTTGTCAATTAGGAGAGTGTGTGTTAGAACTTCTGAACATATAGAACTTGTTCACATGGATTTAATGGGACCCATATGCACTAAGAGTCTTGATGGTAGGCAGTATATTTTTGTTACTGTAGATGATTACACTAGATTTGCTTGGGTTAATTTCTTATGTGAAAAATCTGAGACTTTTGAAGCCTTTAAGTCATTATGATTCAGGCTATAGTAAGAGAAGTAGCATATGATTGGATGCATCACAAGAATTAGAACTGATCATGGAAGAGAATTTGAAAATTAGAAGTATGCTGATTTTTGTGATAAGAATGAAATTAAGCACGAGTTTTCAACGCCAAAGACTCCCCAACAGAATGGAGTCGTGGAAAGAAGGAATAGAGTCCTATGGGAAATGACACATCTATGCTGCAGGGAAATGAGCGGAAACGATACACACAGCATGCTAAGTAGTTGATAGGGTGTATCTTCATCTTGGTAAATCAAAACACCCTATGAGCTATGGAACAGTAAGAAGCCTAATGTTAAGTATTTCAGAGTTATTGGGAGTAAGTGTTTAATTCTCAAGGATAAAGAAACCTTTGGCAAATTTGACTCTCGAAGCAATGAAAGAAACTTCTTGAGCTGTTCTACTATTAGTCATGCTTTTCGTATTTATAATTTAAAAAATTCTTTAATGATAGTATCCATAAATGTATTTGTTGATAACTATATTGATTCCACTATTTGTCAACAGGTTGAAGAAGATGATGGTCTATGGACGAGTCTGTTAAGGCAAGTGAGAAAGTCGAAGAAGAAAATGTTAAGGAGAAAGAAGAAGAACAGCATGCCACAGCAGATACTATCACTCATTGGAACCATCTTCAAGAGTGAAACTGAATCACCAAGTAAGTCAAGTCATTGGAGAGGTAACTGATAGAATGAAAACATGAAAGCAATTAAGGAATGAGGTAACATTTGTGTGTTATGTTTCTTCAGTTGAACCTAAAAACATAAAAGAAGCTTTACTTTATCATAATTAGAAGAATGCCATGCATGAAAAGCTAAATCAATTTGTTACGAATGATGTGTGGACCCTAGTGCCTAGACCTACTCACTAATGTAATTGGAACCAAATGGATATTTAAAAACAAAAGTGATATGTTTGGCAATGTTTTTAGAAACAAGGATAGGCTTGTTGCTCAAGGTTACACTCAAGCGGAGGGTGTTGACTTTTAACGAGACCTTTGCCTCTATTGCTCGCCTTGAAGCCATTAGGTTACTTTGGCCATTACATGATTTTTAAAAATCAAATTATACCAAATTGACGTCAAGAGTATGTTTTTGAATGGCATTCTTCAAGAAGAGGCCTATGTAGAGCAACCCAAAGGTTTTGAAGACCTAAAATTTCCTAATCATGTGTATAGTTGAAAAAGGCTCTTTATGGCTTGAAACAAACACCACATGCTTGGTATAAGAGACTCACTACTTTCTTACTTGAGTCTGGCTTTGTGCATGGGAATGTAGACAAAACATTGTTTATTTGCACTAATTCTAAGCACATTTTGGGTGCACAAATTTATGTTGATGATATTGTGTTGGATCCACGTGTGATAAATATGCTGTTGATTTGGTAAGCTTATATTTACACAATTTGGAATAAGCATAATGGGTAAATTGAACTACCTTATAGATGTTCAAGTTAAATAGGAGGGATGAAGAAATCTTTATTTCTTAATCCAAATATGCTAGAGACTTAGTGACAATGTTTGGTCTTTCTAACGCTAAACATGCTATAACTCCCATGAGCACAAGCATTAAATTGCATAAAGATCCCTGAGGTAAGAGTATTAAGCAGACCATGTATAGGAGCATGATAGGAAGTCTATTGTATCTTACATCTAGTAGACCTAACATTGCATTTAGTAGAGGTGTGTGTGCTAGATATCAGTCTGACCCCAAAGAGTCACACTTACATGCCATTAAAAGAATCTTAAAATATGTCAGTGGCATACTAGATTTTAGGATTTGGTTCACTTGTGACACCAATCCTGATCTTGCAGAATACTCTGATGTTGATTAGCTAGGAAGTGTAGATGATCATAAAGCACTTCCGGTAGATGTTTTTATATAGGAAATAATTTAGTCTTTGGGCATAGCAAGAAACAAAATGCCACATCTTTGTCTACTATAGAGACTGAATACATTACTGCGAAGTTATTGCACTCAACTCTTATGGATGAAGCAAATGCTTGCTGACTATGGGTTGAGTCAAGGCACCATTATATGTTTTGTAATAACATGAGTGCTATCAGCATTTCTAGGAATCCTATCTTGCATTCTCGCACCAAGCACATTGATATTAGAGATCATTTCATTAGAGAGCTAGTCGAGGAGAATGTTGTCCAGACCGAAAATCAACTGGTTGATCTTTTACTAAACCCTTAGATGCCTTTCGCTTTGAATCTCTTAGGAAGTCTTTGGGCATTTGTGCATATCCTTAATTTTCTAAAAATAAAAGAGATAGGGGTTTATCATTTGTTTAAAGATATTTTATGACTTCTATCCCCATATATGCACGTCAATTATATAGTCATTAAAATTTGAATGAATTAAAAGATTTGTACTTCCATCTAAGTTGTAAAAAAGTGTTTTGGTGAACTTTGCCATAATGTTGATGTGCTTCTTTAAACACTTGACTGATTTTGCTATATATTTTCCTCCATAGATCTTAAATTATTTGATGTGTTTAAAAAATATTGAAGAGCAAATAAAAAAAAAAATATATATATACCCTATCTTGAAAATGGCTACCAGTGGGACCAGTGAGAAGCCCCTTACTTGTTGATTTTTAAAGGAAGAGCTACCTATCCATAAACGTGTGAAAGCCATCAGGACCTTAAAAGAGGTATACATGAAGATTTGTGGTTGGACAAAAAAAAAATTTGCTCTCAGTTCGTTTGTTGCATCAAATGCAATATCTTAATTTAGTGATTTGTTGAGGGGGAGCATATATCGAATTTGTCATAACCTCACACGTGCATAAGCATTTTCTTTCAATTTTATAACTTAATTCATCTCATGACATAATCTTGAAAATTAAGTTAGAAAGATGAATTTTTGTTTATTCCTATTTTACTTTGGTTGGAGGGGTGATTCATATATTCGAACATAGATGAAGTAAAATTACTTTGATATTGTGATGAATTTACCTATCTGATCTTTTTATGTATCTGGTATTAAAGTTATTTTTTTTTTGTACAAAAGCTGCCCTACATGGATTTTCTAGAAAGGTTCGTAGGTTGAGGGATGGGAAAGTGAACCTTCGGGCCTTGAACAGTAAAGGTTGCAATCTATTCACTGGGAATCCGAGGCTTCGGCCCCAAAGGCGCACCTAGCGTACTAGAAAGGCAAAGCTTCGAGCCACCAATATATATATCACTCGTTAGCTCATTTGTTCAATTCGTACTATTCTAAACCCTTGAACCTACGACCATCAGTCCTCTTGCCTTTAAGGCCTGCATGTTGCACATGTCCTAGGTAATTTTAATCCTGCATTTGTCTTTCCAATTTCTTTTTTACTTTTCATATTGCACTAGGGTTGAGTGTTCATGTATGTGAACCTAGGGTTTTTAGTTTTCTGTCATCCCTACTGATTTTTTTCTTTTTTTTTTTTTGTGTTTGGTTCAAAATGGCTAAAATAGAAGCAAAAATCCATCAGTAAGATTAAATAGGTACATAAATGTGTTGAATTCAAAAACTAGTTTTTGAAAAGGCTTGTTTTCATAGAACGTTAATTGAAGTTAGACCGTTTTTCCACAGTCAAACCTTTGTTTGAAAATTTTGGTTGGGACTCTATTACTACCATCTCTAGGTTTGTTGCTGTGAAACTTGTTCAAGAATTTTATACTAATTCAATGAACATTATGATTTTGATAAACAAGTGATTCATTCTTTGGTTGCATTGTTACCTATCTCAATCACCCAGACACCATAGCTACCTATTTAGGTATTAAGAGACCTTCTCCAACTGAAAGAAACCATTTTCATCCAATTAGAGCATAGGTTATTGAACCAAAACACTATCATAGAATGCTTAATCATAGAATGCTTATGTGCATAGGTTAATCATAGAATGCTTAATCATAGAATACTTTGGTGGAGAAACTTATATGCATAGGTTATTGAACAATAATCATAGAATGCTTAATCTGTTTGTGTCTGCCACTATTAACCCCTTCTCATTACTCAAACCTCACCACACCTCGTGGTCGTGTCATATATGTTATTTCTTGGGACTTAAGTTTGACATTGCATTATTCATTTTTTTGTCTAATAT